>CM061130.1:58248109-58591758 GCA_030789695.1 Scilla litardierei | reverse complement strand
TGAAAGCTACGGAAACGAAAACCACACAAGAGGAGAAAATCCACCAAAACATATATTATATTATATTAAATCCAGATACATGAAAAGCAGTCGTTACATCTACGATGTCCCAAATCTCATAATTCATACTTTGGAGATGAATCTCCATTCGTATTTTCCAATATGAGTAATTTGAACCATCAAATAGAGGAGGACGAGTTTGAGAGTGCCCTTCAGGATGCTGATTGTAGTTGTGTGGAACTGCGTTCATGTTTGAGGAACTTGCTGCCATCTTAACCTTGCTCTGATACCAAATGTAATTTTAGCCTGTAAGGATCAATACACTAGAGGGGGGTGAATAGTGTATATTAAAAAATATCGCAAATAAAATGTTAGTAATATTTGCAAAGATGGCACAGAAATAAAAAGACAAGTACTGAAATTAAATCAATCGTAAACACAGAGATTTATCCTGGTTCGGATCCTTGTGATCCTACTCCAGTCCTCTACCCCATAGAGATTTTCAATCCACTATAATCACTTGCCCCGCAAGCACCAACTTACAAAAATGGCGACACTCCCCGTGTCCCAAACTTTGTACAATCTCTAACAGAGATTCAAACCTGTAAAATAATGAAATAGAAAAACACCTATAGCCTTGTTATAAATTTCAGAGAATGAATTCAAGGATGGTGTTTTAGAAGAAGAACTTCAAGATGTAAAAGATGTGTAATGAAGCGCAACACTTGAAGTTCTCTGGTTCATAAAAGAAGAGAGAGAGATCAATCGATTTCTTCTTCAATTATGAACACAAACAACTTTCCAAAATGATGTTGAAAAACCAAGTTCTTCCGTTCTTAAATGAAGAAGGAAATCTAATGATTTCTTCTTACAAATAAGAAAAGAACAACTAATGGCCTAAAGCTTTAGAAAAGAGAAGACTTGATTCCAACAAGTAAGAGAGTAAAGAAAGAGGAAAGTGTGTGAATGAAAAGAGAGGGTCTACCCCTTTATTTATAGTGTTTAGGGACGGTTGGGGACTGTAGTTAACGTTAGAAAACGGGCAGGAACCGTCCCTGAATACTTGGGATCAAAACGGCTAGTTTTGAAATTGGTCGACCAAAATGACCACATTGGTCGACCAAAATTTAGAGAGAGAATTTCGACCGTTGGAGGACATTTCTAGAATCTACACGGTTAGGGGAGTTTGCACATGCAATCCCATAACCAAATTCGAAGGTTTAAAATTGGTCGACCAAAATGGGGTTATTGGCTGCCAATTTTCAAAGTTGCGAATTTTCGAAATTGGGAAGTGTAGATCTCTGAGGAATGGAACCTAGATGACTAAGATATATTATCACAAGGCTTTGTGACTCTAAAAAAGTAAATTTTACATTGATTACATAAAGCCGTAGATAGGACTGCATATGCAACTGAATCTGAGAAGCTTCTTTGCAGGAGATCCTTATCAAGTGATTATATATCCAAGTCGTGGATTTCCAGCTTCATGATTGATATATCTGATTGAGTATGCATGAAGATATCTCATTTGTGTGTAACTCAGCATTGATATGTATCTGCATACATAGAGTTAGTAGTACTGAATGTGTTTGTCACATCAAAATCATATGGGAATAGAAATATGGAATTATGAAATTCCACCCCCCCCACATCGTAGAAGAAATTGTTGAACGAGTCTTTCGAAGCTCCCGCAACTATCTACCTACTTACCCATGAATATTTTGTATCATAACTATCTACCTACTTACCTACTTAGATATTCAGTATCAATTATGATCATAATCCCATATATGTAGTGTTACGAGGTGGAACTCGCGTACAATGAATTTGTATTAATGGGAACCAAGGGCACGGTGGTTATATGGAGAAGAGGGTTTAGATAGGCTATTTAACAAGCGATTAGTGGGGCGAAGAAGTCGATCCCGACGCCTGTGATGGTCACGGGGTGAATCTCGCCGGATGTAGCTGAACCAGGTTGAAGGGCAGGGGGGTGACACCGACCTGTGTTGATGGGCGAGCTCTCCTGCAACACGAACAACTCGTCAGAAGGGCTGGGTTGGGGTTCAACCCTTAGCCCCTCCGATGCCTAAGTCAGTGATGGCGCTTAAAATGGGGGGCTGGTCACGCCGGCCGGATCAACGGTGTGTCGACCGAGCGTGGCGAGCTATAGGTGGGAGAGCAAAGATATGGAAGACCTTTGCACTCGTGTGTGAATAATAGAAAGAGGAAGAATTCAGTAGCCAACCTCCTCTCCGTAGGAGGGGAGGGGGTATTTATACCTGACGGGTGATGACTAGGCGTGCTGAGCTGGCTCCGGTGTCAGCGAAAGCTTCGGACAAGGACGCCGGGAACAGGAGTCCCTGGCCTGCCTCTGTCAGGCGGCGCAACGGCCCAGGGGTGCTTTTGTCGGGATGTCAGGGCCGAAAGCACTAACCGTCGGATAGGCTAGCCGCCTGGAGGTGCTTTTGTCGGGATGTCAGGTGACGTACGTGTCTGTCGTGTCCTTGTACGTGTCAGTTGTGTCCTTATCCTAAGCCGTTTGTCGTTAGCGGCGGACTAGGAGTCGGGCGGCTGCGGTGGTTCATCTCGGCCGGTTCGTGGAGCGCTGCAAGGTGCGCCCGCTTGACCGGCCGCCCGGCCTTTTCGGGGCGGCGGCCCTTTTGTGAAAAGGTGAGTCAATGGGGTATGTTAGCGGATCTGGATGGGAATCGGGCAGCTACGATCTTTAGGTCGTAACAATTGCCCCCGGCATTCGAGTCTGAGTCGGTAGCCCGATTCGGCTCGGATGGCGTGACATTGTCCTTTAACCTGACTCGGGCTTGGGTCCACGCTCAGGGTTGGCGACGCTGCTCCCGCGGGGTATTGCCCGCTGTTGCGGGATCGCGAGGTCTCATCCCGAGTGGGAACCAGGTGGGGCGTTGCCTCGTAACGGCGCGCCGCTTTATGGGGCGGCTGGGTCGGATTTTGGGGGAGCCCGAATTTTTGAGAAGGTTGTGGTTTTTGCTGAGATGTGTTTATCGGACATGTTTGTGATTTTCGCGGGACTTCCGCCGCACTGTGCCCGGTGGACCTCCCAGCTGTTGTGCTCTTGGGCTCAGGGAAGGAGTTCATAGGGAGGAATATTATTCACCAACCTTTATCGGAGATTTAGATGATATTTACAGTGAGAGAGCAGGTGTGACCCAACCTATGGTTGGGACGGGCGGTGGTTTATACTCGTCGCCCGCTATATCGGGGTGGGTAGATCCTCGTTGCCGGGCGGTTTTCCCTTTTACTGACCGCTTAATTCCTTCTGCTTCGTTGTCCGGGGAGGAGCCGACGCGCCGCGAACCACCATTTGGTTTGATCGGGGACGAAGCCCCGGGGTGGTTCCCCCTTCCGAGGGGCTGACCCTCGTTTGTCGGGTGGAGCTTCTTCCTTTCCCTTTCCTTGCTTCCTCGCGATCTGCCTTGCCGCCGCCGCGCTGGAGAGTTCCTCGCTAGGAATCCCGCGCACCGAGGAGGAACCCCTGGGAGGCTTAGGACGAGGTGGCAGTGGCGGTGCCGAGGGGGACGGCGTTAATTGGGGCGTTGCGGCATGCGGACGGCTTTCTGAACCCGCCTTTTGATACAGTAACAAGCAGGAGGCAAGCTGGCGGGCGGGGCCTTCCGCGTGTAAGGGGAATATCCGGTTGGGGGTGGCGGGGCTGTGGCGCCCATCGTCGGGGGAAGTGAGGTCCGTCGGTGACTATCGGCTTTTTTCGTAGCTCGTTGGGGCGTTTAGGGCCGCTTTATGCCCGGAGTGAGGGGGGGGGGGAATCCCCGTCTCTCTTCCTTCTTTACCCCGCCCTCTGGGGGGGTATTTGTAGCGAGGTGTTGCGGACGGGTTTCTCTTGGGTGACGCCGTGGACTAACGTCGCTAATGGGCTCTGCGGAATCACACGCTTCGGGAATCACTTTTTCCTGACGGTATCCGGCCCTCTGGCCTCTTGGGGGGCGTGTTGTTGCTGATGGCGTGTTGAACAAGCGTCCTTTCGTTACGTTGAGTCTCATCGTGGCGCTGTTCTGACGGGACAAAGCCGATGTCCTTTCAGGACGGGGCGTATATTTCGGGGTTTCTGTCTTGCGACCGGTCCGATCCGGGTCACGTGTGTTGGATTCTTGCGGGAGCTACGCAATTACCCATTATGCCCCCAACATTCCCGTGCCCCGTCTGGGGAGGGGGATGTTGTCTTCCCGTGTTGCCTTTGGGGCGGCCTCAAACGGGTTCGGGATGGGACGCATTGGTCTCCCGATTTGGTGTCTGGCCAAACCGGTTACGCGGGGCGAGCCCCCGTGCACCCCCTTTCGCTATGGGGAGAGTTGTTGGTGGGTTTCAGGGAGCAGGGGGAGCGGGGCCGTGCGTTCTAGGTTTTGTGGGCATCCTAGGTCAGCTAGGCGGGACGGCGCGTTGCTCGCCCGATGCCTGGCGGATCGGGACGGCGCGTTGCTCGCCCGATGCCTGGCGGAGGGGGATAGACACGTGCTATGATATTTAAAGAACAATGTTTTCGTTTAAATTTATGAGCGCTGGGCCACAGCTTGTACATCAGGTTTTAGCTCATCGCCCGTTGTCGGGTCAGAGCCGATTCGGGGAGGGGCTTTAGAGCTGTCCTTGCCCGGTCGCACGGGCCAAATGACCGCCGGGTCTTGGGGCTTCCACGGGCCGTGTGGGCCGGTTATGTCTTGAGCCGATCTTGGCGCGGAGGAGAGTGGCTGCCGTCTGGGCTGAAGTGTTGCAAGGTCTCTTTGGGGGGTACTTTGCCGACTAGGCCGCCTTCCCTCCCCTGTCTTGTCTCTTTCTGCGGACAGGGTTTTCCTCGGTCCGGTATAGGCTTTGAGAAGGAAAGCCGGCGTGCCCCGTCTTGCCCCCTGGGGAGGTTCTTGAGCATAGGGCCGCCCCCCGTTGCCCCACGTCTCGTTGCTTCGGTTTGAGGGTGGGGTTCTGAGCCCGCTGGCGCATCGGCGAGCTGACATGCCAGGACTCGCCGTTTGGGCCTGTCGGGGATGCAGCCCTGCCGAGATCCTCGGATGGAGGTCGAGGGCGAGGAGGTACTGGCCGGCCAGCGCTGGGGGCTCTCGCCTGCCCAGATTACTTTGAACGGATGCCATTCTTTCTCCGCTTCGTCCCCGTTTATGGGACGGAGGTAAGAAAGGTGGATTTCCCGTGTGTAAGCGGAATATCCAGATGGCGATCAGTTTGTAAGCGGAATATCCAGGTAGTGGTGATGGGGGTCTAGGCACCGCCGTTCCGGGCGGCGGGAACCATTGATGGCCGGTGACCTCTCTTTTGTTAGGGCGGTGTATCTCAGCCCTTTTCCCGGAGGGTGGGGGGATCATGGGGTGGTTTTTCATGTCTGTCGATTGCTTCTCTCCGCGGTGGAGATGGCCTCTTTATAGGCAGATCTTGTTGACCGTTTCTTCCTTATTTATTGCGCTGAGCTGGCATTATTAATGGGCTCCTCGAATTCGCGCCTGTTGGGAACCGCCTATGTCAGGTGGCTCTTGCGTGTCCTCTGTTGGTGTGCATTATTAATGGTGGCGTGTTTCTGGAGCGTCATTCCGTTTCGTCGAGCCACATCGGGGCCGTCGACTTGGGAATTGATGTTATTTTGTCCCGGTTCGTGTGCCCCCCCTTTTATTTATATATAAATTATTTTTATTATATATTATTTTTTGTCAAGGGTACGTGGCCCCCATCGGGTTGGACCTGCCCCAGAGGTCTGGAGGGGGGAGCGGGCTCGTAGCCCGGCCCGTGCCCTTCTCTGGTTCGGGTGGCTAAGGTTGGCCCTGCCCCAGAGGTCTGGAGGAGGGGGGGGAGCGGGCGCGTAGCCCGGCCCGTGCCCTTCTCTGGTTTGGGTGGCTAGGGTTGGCCCTGCCCCAGGGGTCTGGAGGGGGGGAGCGGGCGCGTAGCCCGGCCCGTGCCCTTCTCTGGTTTGGGTGGCTAGGGTCGGCCCTGCCCCAGAGGTCTGGAGGGGGGGAGCGGGCGCGTAGCCCGGCCCGTGCCCTTCTCTGGTTTGGGTGGCTAGGGTTGGCCCTGCCCCAGAGGTCTGGAGGGGGGGAGCGGGCGCGTATCCCGGCCCGTGCCCTTCTCTGGTTTGGGTGGCTAGGGTTGGCCCTGCCCCAGAGGCCTGGAGGGGGGGAGAGGGCGCGTAGCCCGGCCCGTGCCCTTCTCTGGTTTGGGTGGCTAGGGTTGGCCCTGCCCCAGGGGTCTGGAGGGGGGGAGCGGGCGCGTAGCCCGGCCCGTGCCCTTCTCTGGTTTGGGTGGCTAGGGTTGGCCCTGCCCCAGATGTCTGGAGGGGGGAGCGGGCGCGTAGCCCGGCCCGTGCCCTTCTCTGGTTTGGGTGGCTAGGGTTGGCCCTGCCCCAGAGGTCTGGAGGGGGGGAGCGGGCGCGTAGCCCGGCCCGTGCCCTTCTCTAGTTTGGGTGGCTAGGGTTGGCCCTGCCCCAGAGGTCTGGAGGGGGGGAGCGGGCGCGTGGCCCGGCCCGTGCCCTTCTCTGGTTTGGGTGGCTAGGGTTGGCCCTGCCCCAGAGGTCTGGAGGGGGGGAGCGGGCGCGTAGCCCGGCCCGTGCCCTTCTCTGGTTTGGGTGGCTAGGGTTGGCCCTGCCCCAGAGGTCTTGAGGGGGGGAGCGGGCGCGTAGCCCGGCCCGTGCCCTTCTCTGGTTTGGGTGGCTAGGGTTGGCCCTGCCCCAGAGGTCTTGAGGGGGGGAGCGGGCGCGTGGCCCGGCCCGTGCCCTTCTCTGGTTTGGGTGGCTAGGGTTGGCCCTGCCCCAGGGGTCTGGAGGGGGGGAGCGGGCGCGTCGCCCGGCCCGTGCCCTTCTCTGGTTTGGGTGGCTAGGGTTGGCCCTGCCCCAGAGGTCTGGAGGGGGGGAGCGGGCGCGTGGCCCGGCCCGTGCCCACCTCTGGTTTGGGTGGCTAGGGTTGGCCCTGCCCCAGAGGTCTGGAGGGGGGGAGCGGGCGCGTGGCCCGGCCCGTGCCCACCTCTGGTTTGGGTGGCTAGGGTTGGCCCTGCCCCAGAGGTCTTGAGGGGGGGAGCGGGCGCGTGGCCCGGCCCGTGCCCAGCTCTGGTTTGGGTGGCTAGGGTTGGGGAGCGGGCGCGTGGCCCGGCCCGTGCCCACCTCTGGTTTGGTTGGCTAGGGTTGGCCCTGCCCCAGAGGTCTTGAGGGGGGGAGCGGGCGCGTGGCCCGGCCCGTGCCCAGCTCTGGTTTGGGTGGCTAGGGTTGGCCCTGCCCCAGAGGTCTTGAGGGGGGGAGCGGGCGCGTGGCCCGGCCCGTGCCCAGCTCTGGTTTGGGTGGCTAGGGTTGGCCCTGCCCCAGAGGTCTGGAGGGGGGGAGCGGGCGCGTAGCCCGGCCCGTGCCCTTCTCTGGTTTGGGTGGCTAGGGTTGGCCCTGCCCCAGAGGTCTGGAGGGGGGGAGCGGGCGCGTAGCCCGGCCCGTGCCCTTCTCTGGTTTGGGTGGCTAGGGTTGGCCCTGCCCCAGAGGTTCGGAGTTTTAGCGAACTGCAAAGCTTGTGTAGGAACAACAAGGTTGGAAAAACGTGTAGATGTGTATATTGCGCGAAGAAAGGGAAACTCACAACTATTGGTAGAATTTCAGCAGATGTTTCACGTTCCAAGGGTGGGCCAGCTTGCTCCCTTCGGGGGTAGCAAGGATGTAGGTGGCCGGTCCGACAATATCAACGACCGTGTAGGGCCCTTCCCATTTGGCGGCCAGCTTTCCCCGCTGCGCAGTCTCGGGGCGGAAGGTGGCGTCCAGAAGGACCAAATCGCCGATCCTGAAAGTCCGCGGTTTCACCCGGGAGTCGTAGTATCGGGCCATCCTCTGGCCGTGTTTGACGAGGCTGGTTAGGGCCCTGTCCCGGACCTCGTCTATCAACTCAAGACTGAGGCCGAGCCCTTCTCCGTTGATTTCTTCGTCGAAGAGTTTTAACCGGAGTGTCTCTTCGCAGATTTCCACAGGTACAACTGCCTCCGATCCGTATGCTAGCATGAAGGGACTTTCTCCGGTCGAGGCCTTATGGGTGGTGCGATAGGACCATAGGATCGCTGGCAGCTCATCGACCCATGCCCCCAGGGCGGCGTCCACCTTCTTCTTCATTGGGTTCAGGATACACTTATTCGCGGCCTCTGCCATTCCGTTGCACTGTGGGTGGGCGACCGACGCGAATTGGAGTTTGATCCCCCAGCCCGAGCAGAAGTCACGGAAGCCCTCGCAATCGAACTGCTTTCCGTTATCCGTGACTATGGAACGGGGGATCCCGAAGCGGCATATGACGGATTGCCAGATGAAGCCCTTCATGTCTGTCCACGTGATTCGCGCCAGCGGCTCCGCTTCGACCCATTTTGTGAAATAGTCCACGGCGACGACTAGATACTTCCTTCCCCCGGAGGCCTTTGGGAAGGGCCCCAGGATATCGAGTCCCCACTTGGCGAAGGGGACCGGGCTCAAGATGGGCATCAGGTTGGCCGGTGGCGCAGTCGTCCGTCGGCAGAACTTCTGGCACGCTTCGCACTTCTTGACGTATTGTACCACGTCTCGGATCATCGTCGGCCAGTAGTATCCTTGGCGCATTATCTTGTGGGCGACGGTGCGTCCGCCATGGTGGTTTCTGCAGAAGCCTTCGTGTACCTCGCGGATGACTTGCTCGGCCTGCTCCGGTCCCAAGCACTTTAGGTAGGGCAGGACGTCGAAATTGGCGCGGCGGCGGCGGTACAGCACCCCGTCAAGGAGCACAAATGTCAGGGCCCGTCTCTCCACCTGCTTAGCCAGCAACCGCTCCTCGGGTAGTTCACCTGTCTCTAAATACTTCATAATGGGGGTCATCCAGGACGTCATCGTGCCCGTGCACATCAGTTCCCCTTCGTTGATGGAGGGTGTCGACAGGCTTTCGACGTAGATTGCCTTCCCGATCTCGGCCGCTGAGGAGGAAGCCAGCTTAGACAGGGCGTCTGCCCGGAGGTTGTTGGAGCGAGGCAGGTGTTGCACGTCCGCTTTCTTGAACTTGCGGAGTTCGATCTGGATGCGATTCAGGTACTGCTTCATGGTTTCTTCTCGGTCCTCAAAGCCCCCTAGGATCTGTTGGACGACGAGACGGGAGTCACTTAGGAGCAACACGTTCGTCGCACCGACGGCCCTAGCGAGTTTTAACCCGTTAACCGCGGCTTCGTACTCCGCGACGTTGTTGGTGGCCGGGAAGTCGAAGCGCAGGGCGTACTCCAACGAGCATCCATCTGGAGTCTGAATGACGATTCCCGCTCCTGTTCCGGAGCCCGTCGCGGAGCCGTCGACGTGGATGGTCCATAATCCGTCCGCTGTTGTCGGGGAGGGCGCTGAGGGTTCGCCCGTCTCGATCCTCCGGGGGGACATGGGCGCCGATGGTTGCTCTATCCGGTCCCCCAGCGGGATTTCCGTGGTGCATTCCACCATGAAGTCGGCCAGCGCCTGACCCTTCATCGCCGCCCGGGCTTTGTACGTTATGTCGAACTCGCTGAGCTCGACGCTCCAGTTGAGCATCCTCCCTGACCGCTCCAGTCTTTTTAGGTTCTTTTCGAGGGGCATGTTGGTGTGGACGGTTATGGGGTGGGCTTGGAAATAGGGTCGGAGCTTCCGAGCGGTGGTGATTAGGCAGTAGGCGGCTTTTTCGATGGGGCTGTAACGAGTCTCCGCATCCCGGAGGATCCGACTGGCATAGTAAACAGGGCGTTGCACCCCTCCTTCCTCCTTGATCAGGACGGAGCTAACAGCCTCCTCGGTGGTCGCCAGGTACAACCCCAGGGGTTCACCTTCCTCTGGCCGTGCGAGGAGCGGCGGGCCTTGTAGGTAGGCTTTCAGCTCCGCGAACGCCCGCGTGCAGTCGTTGTCCCACGGGATCACCTTCCTCTTGTCTTTAGCTTCGCCAAAGGCCGTGCGTAAGACCCTGAAGAAGGGGAGCGACTTCTCCGCCGATTTCGACAGGAACCGTCCCAGAGCAGCAATCCGGCCGTTCAGTCGCTGCAAGTCTCGGATTGTCCGGGGCTCCGTCATACCGGTGAGGGCCGCCACCTTGTCGGGGTTCGCCTCGATCCCCCGCCTCGTTATCATGAAGCCCAGGAACTTTCCCGACTGCACGCCAAAGATGCATTTTGCGGGGTTTAGTCTCAGGTTGTATCGGCGGACCCTCTGGAAGGTCTCCTGCAAGTCGGTGAGGTGGTCGAGGGCCCTTCCACTCTTCACCAGCATGTCGTCGATGTAGACCTCCAAATTTCGCCCCACCTGAGGGCCGAAAATTCGGTCAACCATCCGTTGATAAGTCGCCCCGGCGTTCTTCAGCCCAAAGGGCATCTTGGTGTAGCAGAAGGTTCCTTTATCGGTGACGAAGGACGTCTTCTCCTCATCCTCCTCCGCCATCGGTATTTGGTTGTATCCCGAAAAGGCGTCCATAAAGCTCAACAATTCATAACCGGACGCGTGGTCCACCAAGTGGTCGATCCTGGGCAGAGGGAAGCTGTCCTTCGGGCAAGCCTTGTTGAGGTCGGTGAAGTCAACGCACATGCGCCACTTCCCGCTGGGCTTCTTCACTAGAACGACGTTGGCAAGCCAGTCGGGGTAGTCTACCGGCCGAACAAACTTGGCTTCAAGGAGCCGCTCTACTTCTTCCTCGGCCGCCCTCTTCTTTTCGCCCCCCGCACTCCTCTTCTTCTGTCGAACAGGCCGGGCCTCTGGGTCCGCATTCAACCTGTGGGAGATTACCGCCGGGTCCACCCCGGGCATGTCGGCCGGTGACCATGCGAATATGTCCGCGTTCTCCCCGAGCAAGGCGACGAGGGCCGTCCTCAAGGCGGAGGGGAGTTTCGTCCCGATGGAGACGACTCTTCCCTCGTCCGAGGCTATCGGGACCTCCTCTACCTCCTCGGCCGGGGTCGGCCGCTGGTCGCAGAAGTCCTCCCTTTCGTCGGGGACGAGAGGCGTCGGGGTCCGCCGGGGGCCCCCAGGCGGGGACGGCACACGGTTGTGGTTTCTGGGCCCCCCCTCGACCTCCCTGCACCTGTCCCACCCCCCGCGGGGTCCGGAACTTCATCGTTTGATGTTGCAGGCTGGGGAGCGCCTCGATGGCCGTCATATATGGGCGCCCTATGATTCCGTTATACACCGATGCGATGTCGACGATGACGAAAAGCGTTTCCTTGGTGACGATCCTCGGCTCCTCCCCCAGAGTCATGGGCAAGGTGATCGTTCCTTCGGTAGGGATCTCATGGCCGGTGAAGCTGGCCACAGGGCCCCCGCAGGGTTCTAGGTCTGCGCGCCCCCATCCCATCCTCTCGACTGTTGATAGGAAAAGGATGTCGCAGGAGCTTCCGGTGTCAATCAGGAGCCGACCGACGTCCACCGCCCCGATCCGAGCCTCGACGACGAGGGCGTCGTCGTTCTGGCTCCGCGCTTCCCGCCAGTCTTCCTCGGTAAAGGTGATCGGGGGTCGGCGTGTCCTTCTTCGCTTCGGCCGGTGGTCGGCGGCCGCCGTCATCGCCCGTCGGGCCCCGGCCTTCGGGATGGCGGGCGCCCGCCCCGCCGAGGAGGGCCCTCCAGTTATCATCTCAATTCACATGACCGCCCTTGGGGGGCGTGGCTCCTCCTTATCGTGGTCCGCCAGTGGTTCCCGTCCCCCTCCCTCCGGGGGGCTCTCTCTTCCGCCATCTCCCGCCTTCCCGCGACAAAGTTTCCCAGGTGACCCGCTTGGATCAGTCGTTCGATCTCTCTCTTAAGGGAGTAACAATGGTCGGTGTCGTGACCGTGGTCCCGGTGATATCGGCAGTATCTCCGGGGGTCTCGCCTCGCCGGGTCCGTCCTCATCTCCCTGGGAGGCTCCGGCAATAACCCGGCCCTCGTCGCCGCGGCCAGTACCTCCATCATGGGGGCATTGAGTCGCGTGTAATGCACCGGCGGGAGGTCTTCTGGTCTCGGGATGACTCCGGGGGGCCTCCGTGCCGGAGCGAACTCGCGAGCCGGGCCAAGGCGATCTAGCGGGCGGGGCTCGGGTGGCTCCCGCCGCGGTAGGGCCATCTGATCGCGGCCGCGCCCCCTCTCCTCCTGCCTCGGCCGAGGGTGCGGCCGGGACCCACCTGCGGGTGGTTTCGCCTGGGGGAACACAACCTTTGCACCCAAAGTCTCCTCCGCCAACGCGTGCCTCTCCGCCATTGCTACCAACTCTTCATAGTCGGTAGGTGGATCTCGGAGCAGGGATTTGTGGAGGCTCCGCGTCCGCAGCCCCGTCTTGAAGGCCAGCATAAGCACCTCGTCGCCGCATGTCACCACCGCCCGTCTCTCCTCCTGAAAGCGGCGGAGGTATCTTCCTGTTCCTTCCCCCTCCCTTTGGACTATCGTGCTGAGATAGTCTAAGGGCTTCTTTTTTGTTCGCCCGGCCCGGAACTCTTGGCAGAACTTATGGGATAGTTCGCCGAAGCTCCCTACGGACCTCGCGGGCAAACCAAAGTACCAGTCCAGCGCGGTGTCCCTCAGGCTTTGGGAGAAATGTCGGCAAAGGAACGCCTCATCCACGTCCTGGGCTTCCATCGCCCACCGGTATTGTTGCACGTGCGTGAGGGGGTCGCCCCTCCCATTGTACGTGGCCAAGTGAGGGGGTTTGAACCTTACGGGCCTGGGGGCAGAAGTGATCCACCGGGCGAGTGGCGTGGCCTCCTCCGGGTAGGTCGGGCGATCCGGCGCATCCCCCCTCCGCCACTCGGGGGTCGGGCTTCGGTCGCACCTCGGCCGCCGACGGTCCTCCGTCCCCGGCGAGTAGCCCGACGGTCTCCAGGCGGGGCTCCTTCCTTGGGCCGAGGATTCGACGGGTTGTGGGCTACGGTCCTCTTAGCGCCCACGCCTCCTGGCCAGCTCTCCTCGGGCCTCCATCCGTTCTTGATTCTCCCGAAGGAGTCTTTCACGCTCGGTGGTGAGGAAGCGTAGTTGCCGACAAACGGCTTCCTCGCGCTGGGTATCGGAGGGGTGGTGTTGGTGATGGGGGCCGCCCCCTCCAGGCAGGGACCTGTTCAGCATCGGGTCCCGCCCGTTCACAGGCTGCCGGGCCGTCGTCGCCTCGTCCAGGAGTTCTCGGTTGCTCCTGTTCTCCATTCTCAGCCTCTCGCGCTCCGCGATGATGAAGCGAAGCTGGCGGCGGGCGGCCTCCTCCTCCTGGTAAGCCTTCCGGGTGGTCTCGGCCGCCTCGTCCAGACGCCTCTGCGCGGCGGCCGCCTCCCCCAGGCGCCTCCACCGCTGCGCGACTTCTTCCTCCTCTTCCAGGAGCCTTTGCTGGGCCGCGATCTCCTCAGCGAGCCCCCTATGCTCCCCCTCCTCCTCGAACTGAGGGTGGAGGTTTCACCTCACGTTCAGGGGCTCCGAGGGGCCGGGCAGAGGCTCCGTTCCAGTCGTCTGAAAGCCTCCCCTGGCCTGAGCGACAGCCTCGAAGCTCTTCAGAACGGCGGGGACTGAAGTGTGTTCAATCTCGGAGATCATCCCTAAAAGGGGGTCGGACGCCGGGGTGATTTGTAGGGAGAGCGGTTCCTGCCCCACGGGATCTTTGCCGTGGTCCGGGTTCCGCGGGATTGGCATGGAATCTAACATGGGTGTGACCCTTCGTTCCCACAGACGGCGCCAATTGTTACGAGGTGGAACTCGCGTACAATGAATTTGTATTAATGGGAACCAAGGGCACGGTGGTTATATGGAGAAGAGGGTTTAGATAGGCTCTTTAACAAGCGATTAGTGGGGCGAAGAAGTCGATCCCGACGCCTGTGATGGTCACGGGGTGAATCTCGCCGGATGCAGCTGAACCAGGTTGAAGGGCAGGGGGGTGACACCGACCTGTGTTGATGGGCGAGCTCTCCTGCAACACGAACAACTCGTCAGAAGGGCTGGGTTGGGGTTCAACCCTTAGCCCCTCCGATGCCTAAGTCAGTGATGGCGCTTAAAATGGGGGGCTGGTCACGCCGGCCGGATCAACGGTGTGTCGACCGAGCGTGGCGAGCTATAGGTGGGAGAGCAAAGATATGGAAGACCTTTGCACTCGTGTGTGAATAATAGAAAGAGGAAGAATTCAGTAGCCAACCTCCTCTCCGTAGGACGGGAGGGGGTATTTATACCTGACGGGTGATGACTAGGCGTGCTGAGCTGGCTCCGGTGTCGGCGGAAGCTTCGGACAAGGACGCCGGGAACAGGAGTCCCTGGCCTGCCTCTGTCAGGCGGCGCAACGGCCCAGGGGTGCTTTTGTCGGGATGTCAGGGCCGAAAGCACTAACCGTCGGATAGGCTAGCCGCCTGGAGGTGCTTTTGTCGGGATGTCAGGTGACGTACGTGTCTGTCGTGTCCTTGTACGTGTCAGTTGTGTCCTTATCCTAAGCCGTTTGTCGTTAGCGGCGGACTAGGAGTCGGGCGGCTGCGGTGGTTCATCTCGGCCGGTTCGTGGAGCGCTGCAAGGTGCGCCCGCTTGACCGGCCGCCCGGCCTTTTCGGGGCGGCGGCCCTTTTGTGAAAAGGTGAGTCAATGGGGTATGTTAGCGGATCTGGATGGGAATCGGGCAGCTACGATCTTTAGGTCGTAACATGTAGGATTAGTTGTTATGAATCTCATGTATATATTCTTCCAGTATTATCAATACAAACACACGGTTCTACCAAATCTTCTAAGATGGTATCAAAGCAAAGTTATTCCTCAGTTCTCTTCTTCAGATCGAATTGAATCTGATCGTCCTCCTCAGATTCAACTTCCAGATCTGAGAAGATATTCCTCAGATCCGGCTTCCAAATCTGACGGCGCCTTCTTCCAGATCCTACAGATCCACGCGGCTTCCAGATCCAACGACGCCCACTTCTAGATCCTACGGCGATTACGCCAGATCCGACGGCCACCTCTAGATCCGACGGCGCCCACCTTGTTTCCACTTCCAGATCCGGCGGCCACCTCTAGAACCGACGGCGCCCACCTCTAGATCCGGCGGCGATCTCGCGACTCCGACGGCAACCAGCTACCACTTCCAGATCTCAGAGCAATATTAATCAATAATATTGTCTTCTCCCTCTCCTATTTTCTCAGTTCTTCATTTTTTTTTCATCTTGGCTGATCAAATTCTCAACCTTGATCAAAATTCTCAACCAGTGACCACATCCAATCTTTACGATGTGCATCACTTGGAAAGTCCTTCCATTGTCCTCGTTACGCCTCTTCTGACGGGTGACAATTATGGTACGTGGAGTCGAGCAATAGCCATGGCTTTACGAGCTAAGAATAAATATGGCTTCGTTGATGGAACCTTATCGAGACCTGATTCTCAAAGTGACATTCTCAACTTTGAACGTTGCAATGATTTGGTAAGCAGTTGGATTCTCAATTCAGTTTCTCCTGAGATTCAGCCAAGTATTCTCTATTCCGAGAACGCTGCTCAAATTTGGCTCGACCTCAAAGATCGATTCTCTCAGTCAAACGTGTCGAAAATTTACCAACTGAAAAGGTCCATCTCCAATCTAAAACAGGGTATGAATGTTTCTTCATATTTTACCCAACTGAAATCCCTTTGAGATGAATTGAATAGCATCATCGTCCTATCTCCATGTATTTGTGCCAATTCGAAATCCATCATGGAGCAAATGAATCAAGATCGAGCTATGGAACTCCTACAAGGACTTCCTGATAACTTCTCTTCGGTACGTCGACAAATCCTTCTCATGGAACCTTTTCCTTCTATCCAACGGATATATAATTTGGTGCGTCAAGAAGAAAAGCAACAAGAGCTTGACATACACATTCCAATTGTGGAATCTGCTGCCCTCAACACTTCCAGGAATTCAACATGGAATGATCGACACACCGTCACTCCCCAATCTAATCGCCCCCCCAGGAAAGCGACCGCGTCCTTTCTGCGACCACTGCAATCGCCATGGTCACACCCGAGCCACTTGTTATCAGCTGCACGGATTTCCCGAAGGCCGAGTGAAGCGTCCATCACCTCAACGTATTCCTCCGGTGGCAACAAATAATCGTATCACCACTGAGCAGTACAACAAGTTGATGGCTCTCCTCGCGAATGAAACTTCAGTTGGTAATTCTGCACATTTAGCAGGTAATATTTTCTTCTCTGCACATTTAGTAGATAAAGTTCTAACTTGTGCATCTTCTTCTTGGATTATTGATTCTGGCGCATCAAATCACATATGCACATCACTTGCATTATTCTCATCTTATTATGCATTGCAAAATCATTTATCAGTTCAAATGCCCGATGGATCATTGGCATCAGTAACTCAAATTGGAGTTATCAAACATTCTCCAAATCTCATTCTCAAAGAAGTATTTTATATTCCATCTTTCAAATTTAATTTATTATATGTCTCCCAGATAACTCGACATATTGATTGTGTAGTCACATTTTTTCATACTCACTGCCTATTTCAGGACCATTCCTTGAAGGCGAAGATTGGTCGGGGTAGTTTGCAAAATGGACATTTCTATCTGGATGATGTTCCTGCTTTAAATAATGCATTTTATTTCAAAGAATGTAATAAATTTGACTTATGGCATTCATGCCTTGGTCATCCTGGGAATTCTCGTTTTAAATTCCTTGTAAGCAATTTTCCTGATATTGTTTCAAATAAGAATTTTACTTGTGATATTTGTCCACAAGCTAAGCAATCTCGTCAATCATTTTCTAACAGTAGTTCTCGTTCTTCTAAATGTTTTGAATTGATTCATATAGACATATGGGGACCTTTTTCTGTTCCATCTCTGAATGGATCTCGCTATTTTTTAACTATTGTCGATGATTATTAGCGATGTACATAGATATATCTCAAGAAAAATAATTCCGACACTTTTCGCATGATTATCCATTTCTTTAATCAAATTAATAGACAATTTAATAGCAACATTTCCAAAATCAACACTGGAAACGGTGGCATATTCCTTCCGCAACTCCAAATCATTCGCTCAGACAATGGAGCTGAATTTCTTTGCGCCAAATTTCAAAATTGGTGTTCTACTCATGGCATTATTCATCAACGTAGTTATGTTGCCACACCCCAACAAAATGGGATCGTTGAACATAAGCATCGCCATCTTCTCGATGTTGCTCGAGCCTTGCGCTTGCAAAGTCATCTTCCTCTACCATTCTGGGGAGAGTGTATTCTTACTGTTGCCTTTCTTATAAATAAATTACCAGCAAAGGTTCTTAATTTTAAATCTCCTCATGAAATATTATTTGGCACATCTCCATCATATTCTTCACTCCGAGTTTTTGGATGTTTGTGTTTCGCCAAAAATATGTATATTCGACATAAGTTTGATTCTCGGGCCAAACCTGGCATCTTCGTTGGCTACCCTTTTGGTCAAAAAGGATATCGAATTTATGATCCATCTACTCGTCACATTTATGTCTCTCGCGATGTTGTTTTTCATGAATCACACTTCCCTTATAGTAACACATCGCCAACTCCTCATTCGACTCCTCCACCGATAAGTATCATTCCTTTAAATGATGACCAAATGGATCCTGTCATTCCCTCGAACTCTTCTCAAATCGATCATCCTATTCAACCAACATCTCCTGTGTAGGCTACTATTGACTCCCCTCGGGAATTGGGTCCAACTTCTTCTCCTGTGCCTATCACTACTGATTCTACCTCCTCAAGATCCGTACGACCTTCTCGAGTTCGACGTCCTCCACCTCGCTTAAGTGACTTCATATGCTCAAATGTCTTCCCCTCTACTCAATTTCCCCTTTCCAACCACTTCTCTTTAAACACATTGAGTTCCTCTTATCGTGATTTTGTATCCACGATCATTGATCATACTGAACCGCAAACTTATTCTCAAGCGGTTAAGTCGTCTCACTGGCGTACTGCTATGCCATCTGAAATTCAAGCTCTTGAGCGTAATCGTACTTGGTCTCTTTGCCCCTTACCTCCTGGCAAATTACCCATCGGTTGTAAATGGGTTTACAAGATCAAATATAATTCCGATGGATCTATTGAGCGTTACAAAGCACGTCTCGTTGCAAAAGGATACAATCAAATTGAAGGGATTGATTATCATGATACATTTGCACCTATTGCCAAACTTGTTACTGTTCGCCTACTCCTTTCCATCGCGGCGATTCATGGATGGACCCTTCACCAACTTGATGTCAATAATGCTTTTCTCCAAGGCGACCTTCATGAAGAAGTTTACATGAAACTTCCTCTAGGTTTTCATCATAAGTATGATAATCATGTTTGTAAACTACACAAATCTCTGTATGGACTCAAACAGGCCTCGCGTCAATGGTTTTCGAAATTTTCTTCCACTCTAATATCACGTGGATTCCATCAGTCTACCTCAGATTACAGTCTTTTTACATATATCAAAAGTAAAATTTCTGTATTTGTCCTTGTTTATGTTGATGACATTATTATCACTGGAAACAATCTCGCGGTCATCTATAAAACTAAACAATTTCTTGACAGTTCCTTTTCCATTAAGGATCTAGGCACTCTCCGATACTTTCTTGGTATTGAAGTCTCTTGCTCCAACAAAGGTATCTTTTTATGTCAACGTAAATACACTCTTGACATTCTCTCTGATTCAGGACAACTAGGTTGTCGTCCATCATTTTTCCCTATGGAACAAAATCTTCATTTACTTCCAGATGATGGTACACCACTTCCCGAACCCTCTATTTATCGTCATCTTGTGGGGCGTCTTCTCTATTTGACTGTCACTCGGCCTGATATTCAGTATGTCGTTAATACTCTTAGCCAATTCATGCAAAATCCATGTTCAACTCACCTCGATGCAGCTCATCGAGTTCTCTGCTACCTAAAAGGTTCTGTTGGTAAGGGGATACTACTATCAGCTATTAGTTCTCTTTCTCTAGTTGGTTTTGCTGATTTTGATTGGGCTGGATGTCCCATTACCCGTCGTTCTACCACTGGGTACATCACAATGCTTGGCTCTAGTCCTATTTCATGGAAGACTAAGAAACAACCCACTGTTTCACGTTCTTCCACCGAGTCTGAATATCGTTCTCTTGCAACTCTCACTGCAGAGATACAATGGCTCAAGTATCTTCTGTGTGACCTTGGCTTTCCTTCTCAACAACCAATCACTGTTAATTGTGACAACCAAGCTGCCCTTCACATTGCCAGCAACCCGGTTTTTTATGAGCGTACAAAACATATTGAACTTGATTGCCACTTCATCCGTGAAAAGATTATTTCCGGCCTTAATTATCTCTGCCAGCTACTTACGTTCTTCTGACCAACTTGCTGATATAATTACAAAGCCGCTTGGCGAGGATGCTTTTCATCGCATTATTTCCAAGTTGGACGTGCTTGACATATCTCTCCCGACTCCAACTTGACGGGGGGTGTTGAACGAGTCTTCCGAAGCTCCCACAACTATCTACCTACTTACCCATGAATATTCTGTATCATAACTATCTACCTACTTACCTACTTAGATATTCAGTATCAATTATGATCACAATCCCATATACGTAGGATTAGTTGTTATGAATCTCATGTATATATTCTTCCAGTATTATCAATACAAACACATGGTTTCTACCAAATCTTGAAAGAGAAATCCTCCATCTTCTCTCGCGAGCCCCAACCATGCAGCAGCTTAGACCCTCCCCCTTCTCGACCACTAGGGCTTCCTCTTCTCGACCCCTCGACACATGCCCAAGCACCGCTCGACCCTTTGCCCCTTCTCATGTGCGATCGAAAAAGAAAAATTCCAAACCCCCATCTGCGAGATCCCCCCTCAAGCATCTCCACGTGAGGTCACAGTCGCTCTCGCTTAAGCTCAAGCTCGATCTTCAAATTTGCATCACTGTCGCTTAAGCTCAGGCTGATCTTCACATTCCTCAGTCGTTTCAATTTATAGGTAAAAATTGGTTCTTCGCCCTTTTATTTGCATGCATGTTCACGATCCTTATTCCAATGTATCTCGCCCTCATGATCCCAGCCATGCTCGTCCCTTCGCGGTGCATTAGCTCGCCCCTCCCTCCGTTGTGCCCTAGCTCACCCTTACCTCTACCGTGCCCTAGCTCACCCCTCCCTCATTGTCCTAGCTCGCTCCTTCATCCTTGCCCTACCTTGCCACTCTGCGTGCCCTACCTCGTCTAGGTGGAAGAAACAGAACACAACTGACACTACCAATGATTTGAGAGGATTCAACAGGGTTGATTTCTCAGGAAACAAGAGAAGGAAGAAGTAAATTCTTTTCTATCTCTTAGCGTATATCATTTGAAACTCTCTTAATGGTTTTAATTCTGGCGTTGCTTTCTATTTATTTTTGTTTTTGTGTGTGGTTCAATTCCATGGTCTGAATCGACATATCTCTATTTGGCATCTAAGTTTTGGTAATGAATTTATTCGAAAATAGCAAACATATTTACCATCTTTGTAATATTTCGTGTTGCTAAATAGCTGCTAAGTAGCTACACCATCATGAAAGCCAATACTAAGACAAAATTTTAATTGGATTGAATAACTAGCTTCCGTATTCCATGCTGGTCATGAATCATTTTTATGTCTTGATAAATGCTCAGTAAAAGAATTGCGAGGTTATCTGAGTTTTTGAAATATAGCATGTGTTGAGCTTCATTTGGCACGTTTAATTTTGCTAATTATAGAGAATCTTATGTAAATGTGCAGCCAAAATTGCCAGTAAAATTGCTTCATTTGATATTGTACTTTTGGGAATGTCTTCAACATACTATTTACTTCTGAGCTGCTAGCCTAGTAACGATGGAAACTTACAATGTCCTCTTTATTTTCAGCATATAATCTCCATCTCTTCATAAAAGTATTATTTTTGCTCCTCGTTATTTTCAACTTATAATCTCTATCTCTTCGAAAAATTATTATTTTTACTTAGGGTGTGTTTGGATTGAAAGAAAATGTATGAAAGAAAAGTGAAATGAAAATGAAAAAGAAAGAAAAGTGAATTGAAATGAAAATGAAAAAGAAAGAAAAGTGAAATGAAAATGAAATGAGATTCTTTCTCATGTTTGGTTGCCAAAGAAAATTTTAAAGAAAGTTCAAAGGAAAATAAGGAAATTTCTTACATTATGTTATCAATTCAAAACGAAAAAAATTAAGAGGTGTTTTTGCTAAATAATTTAAGAGGTGTATTTGCTAACTTTATAAATAATTTTCTTAAAAAATTTAAGAGGTATTTTAGTCTCATAATAAATTAAAAATTTGTTAGTTGTTCTGAATAATTCAGAAAGTTTGCAAATAAATTACGAATTCTAACAAATAATTCTCTAACCATACAAATATCATGATTCGTAAATAATGTGATATTAAATAGTACATAAATAATTTACAAATTATATGAAAACATTGGAAATAATTTGCAAGCTATTAGAAAAATTATGCGCGAATTTTTCAAGCAAAACGCAAAAATTACACGAATTATTCGCTAATTTTTCGAACAAGTTCATGAATAAAAATAATTTAAATATTCATGATTTTCAAAAAAATTCCGAATTATTCACATACTATTTTGAAAAATACCATTTTGAAAAATTCGAGAAAAATTCTTAAATTTTCGATAATTTGCGAATTTTAAATAATTCATTTGTAAAATATTGATAATAATTCGTGATTTTTTGAAAAATTCATTCATAATTTTTTGAAAAAATTCATGAATTATTCATGAATTTATTAAAAATAGCTACTAATTATATTTGTTAAAAAACACAAATGCATGAATGTGAGAATAGTTAGTTTTGCTTTGTTTTCCCTCATTTTCCTTGGGTCATGAGGAGGAAAAGTTGAAAGAAAAGTTTTACTATTTATTTTCCACTCTTTTCCTTCATTTTCTTTTTCTTTTCACTTTTCTTTTAAGCCAAACAATGGAAAATCATTTTCCTTCTTATTTTCCTTCCTTTTCTTTCCTTTTCCCACTAACCAAACACACCCTTTGTATTTTTTTCAAAATGTTGGGGCTAGAGGATTGTTACTTTATATTATTACATCAACCTAAGAGACATCATCTTCATTGAGTGGGAAATTTATGTTCACAACAGAGTATGAATGACCTTTCAACATTTGCACAACATGAATTCACCCCTCAACATTTGCATAGAAATTATGATTATTACTTCAATTTGCGTATAATGAATATTATCATAAATAAAGTATTTGAATTTTGTAGATATTCATGGCAAAAAATATTATGTTGTGAAAATTGGAAGGCAGTGCTAGTTGTATGGAACTTCGGAAGAATGCAAGGCCCAAGTTCATAGATTTCCCAATGCAATGTTTAAGGGTTTCACAACATATGAAGCTGATGTTGCGTATTGGCAAGCCCAAAGCAATCCAGTTCGTCCATTGGTGCACCGTGAATGACCCATGACCGATATGGTCCATGTGGAAGAGTCTTCACGTCGTGATGGGATCAGAAATGATTCCAACGAGGGCAGAGTCCATGTGGCAGAGTCTTCAGTTCATCCATGACTCAATGATTCGTTCATTTGTGTATGTTTCACGTGGGAATCAATGTTGTAATGTTAGTTTTAGATTGTTTAATAGTTAAAAAAATTTCATAAGGCATTGCTCAATATGAATTTTCAGTGTATTTGTAATGTTCTGTTTTATATGTGTTCTGTATGAAAAAATGAACCATTGAATGAAAGTTGGTTTGGTTATGTATTAAAATTTGGGTTGTTTAGCTTCTATCATTTCTTACAATCTAGAAATCTTTCAAGCAAATTAAGCATTGCCCCCACCTTTCAATCTGTTTACAGGTGTTTTCTCACCACAGGATCGTTGACCAGGGATTGAGCGGTCAACGTGGTCAAGGGGTCAGCTGTGATCCCTCGGGCGCGCAGAGCACACGTGCACTCTGCGTGGGTCGGAGATGGAGTCGGGGCCGAGCGCCTGATCCGATCGGGGCGTCGGTCCTTGGTTGAAGCGGAGCGGAGGGGAAGCCTTGACTCTGCTTTGATGGGCGCGGCCTCGGTCGGACGAGCATCGAGGGGTAGCCTCGGCGCCTCGGTCAGCTTCTTCCTGAATAGACGAGAAATTCGTCAGGGTGGCCAGACCTTGGTTCTGGCCGTATCCCCTCCGATGCCTAAGTCAGATCAGGGTCTGAAAGATACTCGGCGGGGTACGCACGACTCGAGAAGAGATCGATACGCTGACCCACGGCGTGAGCAGGGGGAGGGGAAAGGAATGGCGGAGGACCAAGGTTGTTGATGGTATACCATAGGTTAGAATACATGGGGTTCGATCCTTTGCTCCGCTGTCCCTCTGGTCCTTTTATAGGTGGATCCGCTGCGATTGCCTCTTGCCCACGTTGCCACGCCATTCCCCATGATGGCACCTGCCGGCATCATGAGGGAGCCGCTTGTCCCCAGTCACGCTGTCACGCCGTTCACCGTCTGCCACTATGCCCTCCGTCATGGTGCCTGCCAGCGTCGTGGGCCCCCCACTCCGGAGCTCCCTAACGGGCATTTAATGCCCCCATAAGCCAAGGGAGCGGTTTCTCCCGTAGATCGTGGGCGGTCAGGCGTGCGTTGATCCGTGGGCGGTTTGAGTTAGAGGGTTCCCGGGGGCCTCGTTGATTGGGCCGTGTTTTCCCCGTGGGCCTCATCCAGTGGGGCCCAATCTTGCTAGCAGGATCTTCAACAATAGTCGTATCAATTGCCCCCATCGTCTGGGCTGTTCGGGTTTAGCCAGTCCGGTTCAGGCGATGTGACTGTTCGGGTATTTGTCAGGCACGTCAGTCGAGGCCAGCCCATTAAATGGGGGTCATCATGACGCGACCCGATTGATCTTCTCTCAGCACTGGTTTCGAAACGCCGTCGACCCTCGGATGCCGCCACATGTCCCTCTCCAGGTGGTTTGTATTCCTGGATTGCCCCGTATATAAGGTGCCGGCTTCCCGGACTTCAATCCCTTCGTGCTCTTCTGATCTCGATTTCACAGGCTCCCTCCTTCCATCACCTTTCTCCTTGCGACTCTTTCTCAAGGTAACCCCCTTCTCCTCTCTTGGTCTCATTGCTAGACTTAGAATAGGCAGGTCGGCGTCAGGGCCTAGGGGTCCCCCGGCGCCCGGGTCTGGTGATGCTCGGCCTTCGGGGCCTGGAGCCCCTACAGGGGCTTATCCAGTTCGTGATAAGGGGAAAATAAAACTCTTCACGGATCCCATCGGCGACGACGTGGCTCGGGCCGTTGAGAGATATGATGTTCCACCGGTAGTCCTTAGTTCGCCGTCTAAGGCGACTTTCCCAGTGGTCACGGAAATCTGGGAAAGATACCTGTGTCATCCGTATGATGTCCGGGTCCCTTTTTATGACGAGCGGATTTACTTTCCTCGGGGTAACGAAGTCAGCGTCTACGTCGAGAGCTTTCTCCTGGGCCTCCGTTTCCCCCTTCATCCCTTCAGCATCCAATTCATGGAGCGCCTAACGGTATCCTTGTGTCAGCTGACCCCGTACTCCGTGGCGGTGCTGACCGGGTTCATCATGCTCTGCCGTGCCCATGGCATTGAACCGTCCCTTCCACTTCTCTTCTATTATTATCGGGTCCAGACGGTCGGCCAAAGGTCGTGGCAGCACCTACGGGCTCGTGCGGGGAGGGAATGCCTACTCAGTCTGCCCCGTTGGGTGGGGGACTGGAGCTCGAATTATGTCTTCGTCGTCTTTCCTAAGGACGCCGAGATATTGATGGGCTGGGGAGGGCTATGTCAGCACGACTTGTCGTTGGCCCTCTCCGAGGCCGACCAGGCAGCTGCTCTGTTGCTATCATCTCTTACTTTAGAGGAGAAGTCGGTCTGGCCCCTGCTGGACGACCTGCTTCTCAAGACCGTTTTATGGTCCCCTGGTAGGCCCTTCCCTTACTTCTGTTCCCCCTTTCGCTTACCCTGATTTTTTCTTCTTCCGCAGATATGGCCGGGCACGAATTCACCGGCAATGTTAATGAACTCATCTGGAGGGGTTCGAGCCGAACCCGAGGGAACCCCTCGGGCCAGGCGCCTTGCCGCACCGTCGACGAAGAGGTGCTTCAGGCCGAGCCGACCGTGGGTATAGTGGAGCCAGCGGCAGTGGCGATCACCCTCCCCCAGTTGTGGAGAACTTTCCCGAAAGCGAGGCTCCGGGAGCCGAGCTTCCCCGCCCTGCCCCAACAGAGGGGAGAGATACGGGTGCCGATCACCTCCCCCGGGCGCCCTCGGGGGGTCGCGGTGCGGGGCATAAGCGCTCCCCTCCTACCTCCACCGGTCCCAGCGAGAGGAAGAGGCGGAAGGGGGGTGGGGAGACCCGTGCCCCGGTGGTCCCTGGGGTGCCGCCGACCTCCGGCGAGGCCCTCCCGCTGACCTTGGTGACCACTGCCACTATCTCGGCCGAACCTTCCCTGGTGGGGGCCGGCGGTATGCTGGCGAATGCCCTGGCGGTCCCCGAGTTTGCCCCGGGGACTCGGTGTTCGTCGACCGGACCTTGGCTAACCAGTTGGCGCACAGCTCGGTCCTCCCAGGGGATCGAGCTCTGCTGGAAAGAGCTCCTACCGACAAGTTGTCGGACACCCTGGTCTGGCAGCTTCAACAGGTTCGGCTGCCTGCTGTTTTTGAATCAGTCTCTCGATTGTCCCCCATATAACTTCTTTCTTTGCGCAGGCCACCACGATGGACGTCGAGGTGCAACGTCGCGTGGCCCAGGCGAGGGAGTTGGAAGAGACCTTGGTCCGAGAGCGAGCAAGGGCCGGGGACGCCGAGGTGGCCCTCCGAGAGGCGCGCATGGAAGCTCGTCACTTGCGACGCCGGGTGAACGAGCTTGCCGGTCAGGTGATGGATCTCCGGGGCGAGCTGGACGATGCACAGAGGTCAGCCCGAGAGGCAGAGGAGGCGTTCCGTCAGGAGAGGAGCGATCTCCGGAGCGAGCTGGCAGACCTGCACCAGATGACCCGGTTCGTCGATGAGGTAGAGCGGGGTGCCGGCGGGGTCCTGGGGGAAAGGATCACGGCGGTCCTTAGGGAGGCCTTCAGTTCCTATGAGGACATTCTCGCCCCTCGGATCGTTGACGTCATCCAGGATTCCTTCCATCGGTTTGTGGAGCACGCCCGGCAGCCACTTCCGCCCGTTGATCCCCCACGCTCCGAGCAGGGCGAGGTGCCAGAGGATGCTTCCTCCCGTGCCCCTGGGCCTTAGGCCTTTGTATCTCGCCCCCCCTTTTTCTTTCCTTTTTTTTGGGCCTGTAATTTTTAACGAATTTATTTACATAGTTTCGCTGCTGGGGGTTTTCCGCCCCGTGGGGATTCTTAGCCTTTTTGGCTCCTTTCTGTATTTTCGCCATAGTCTTTCTTTTAGCCGTTACGCTTGGTTTGCATAAATAGTCGCCCCGCAGGAGGCCGGGCTGTTCCCCGTCTCGCGGTTAGTAGGATCGGCCGTTCAGCGAAGGGAGCTGCTGCTTGGCTTAAGATCCGCCGAGTCTCTCGTCCGGGGGGAGTTGCCCCCAGCCTTCCAAGCATGTGAGTCCTTAAGTCGGCGAGGGGTCTGCCCCTCGGCTTGTAACCACCGACGTCACCTCCTGTCGGGGGAGTTGCCCCCGGCCTTACACGCAGGCGGGTTGTTCGGTCGGCGAGGGAAGCTATCCCTCAGCTTTCGACTGATCGATGTCTCCGTCTGCTGGGGGAGTTGCCCCAGCCTTACGATCGGGCGGGTCATTCGGTCGGCGAAGGAAGCTATCCCTCGGCTTACGACCGACCGATGTCCCCGTCTGCTGGGGGAGTTGCCCCCAGCCTTACGAGCGGGCGGGTCGTTCGGTCGGCGAGGGAAGCTATCCCTCGGTTTACGACCGACCGATGTCCCCATTTGCTGGGGGAGTTGCCCCCAGTCTTACGAGCGGGTGGGTCGTTCGTTCGGTGAGGGAAGCTATCCCTCGGCTTACGATCGACCGATGTCCCGTCTGCTGGGGAAGTTGCCCCTAGCCTTACGAGCGGGCGGGTCGTTCGGTCAACAAGGGACGCTATCCCTCTGCTTACGACCGACCGATGTCCCCATCTGGTGGGGGAGTTGCCCCCAGCCTTACGAGCGGGCGGGTCGTTCGGTCGACGAGGGAAGCTATCCCTCGGCTTACGACCGACCGATGTCCCCGTCTGCTGGGGGAGTTGCCCCCAGCCTTACGAGCGGGTTTATAGATTGGCCCACTGGGGGAGTTGCCCCCAGCCTTATGGCCGATTGTCTCGGTCTGGGGCCTCCGGTCTGCCGAGTTGAAGCAGTCCCCCTGGGAGAGTAGATCGAGTTCCCGATCGTGCCATTCATCAATAAAGCGGAAAAGGAGACCGCATTTGTATCAATAAGGCACCTTCTTCTTCTTCTTCCCACAGTGCAGTACATTATGGAGGAAAACAAACAAAAAGACACTAGGAGTCCTGGGCGAGACTGCCCCTCGTCCGGCGAGGTCGTAGCCGTCGGTCCCGTTCGCTCACTCGATGATGCGCAGGGGTGCCTGGACCACGTTCAGCTTCTTCCCTTTGTCCAGCTGCCTAGACGTCCCCTCGCCTGGGGCGGGATCGTCGGTGAAGTTCTTTAAGTGGCCCTGACTCACTAGCTTCTCTATATCTTTCTTCAAATGCCAGCAGTCGTCGGTGTCGTGGCCGTTGTCCTTGTGATATTTGCAGTATTTTTCTTCGTCTCTCCCGCCCATTTTCATCTTCGGAGGAGGTCGGTTCATGCGCCCCTCCTTCTGTGCCTACGCGAGGACCACATCCGGGGCAGCGTTCAGCTGGGTGTGCCGCGGGTCCTCTCTTCGCTGCTTGCTACGGGCCTTTTTCTCCTGTCATCGTTCTTCCGAGCCGCGGCGCTCACTCTCGTCACGCCGGGATCCTCGCTTGGTCCTTCCTTCGTCGACGGCCAGGGCTTCTTCCGTCAGCATGAAGTGCTCAGCTCGCGCCATGACCCCGGCAAGGTCCTTCGGGGGGTCGTTGTGCAGCGATTTCTTCAGGTCCTGGTGCCGTAACCCCTTCTTCAGGGCCGTCTTCACTACCAGCTCGGGGCAGCTCTCTACGTTGAGTCAATCTGTGTTGAAGCGGTGCATGAAGTGCCTCAGGGATTCCCCGGGACCCTAAACAAAAGTTCTGAATCCGGCTTTACCTGCCGTCTGGCCACAAACTGTCTGCAAAACAACTGTGCGAGCTCCTCGAAGCTATCGATGGATCAATTGGGCAAGCTATGGTACCAGGTCCTCGCCGCCTTCCGGAGGGTGGAATAAAAACCTCTATATAGCAGGGTGTCGTTCGCCCCCTGAAATGTCATGACCCCCTCATAGTCCATCACGTGGTCGGCAGCCCGTGCCGTCGTACTTCTCCAGTGTTGGCACCTTGAAACTCGAGGGCACTCGTGCCTCAGTTATCCTCTGGGTCAGGGGGGCATCGTTCACCATTAACGCCCCCCCCCCCGGCCGTCCTCCTTCGTTCATCTCGCACTCGCCAAGCGACAGTGGGGGGGTAAGTTCAGGCTTGGCCGTCCCTAGTGCCCACCAAAAGCGGGGGTCGGGGCTCCTTCTGGGTGCGTCCCTTTTCCTGCCTCGGTGTTCCCGCCTATCCTGCTTCGCTCGGGGGGGGGGGACTTCCGCTCCGATGGGACCGATCCCTGAAGCCTTGGTGATCGTCCCGCCAGTGCCTGGATGAGTATAATCGTCTAGTCGAGGTGGTTATCGACCTCCCCTCAGATTGATCGAAGCCCCTCTTGCCTTCCTAGCGATGCGAGGCGGGGGTGGGAGACCGTGCTGGGTCGAAGCCTGGCATAGTGAATCGCCGCTCCAAGTTGGGCCTTCCGTTCCCGTGGTCGATGACCACGGCGGACCGCACGGATTGATGGCCTTCTCCCCAGCGGTGGGCCTCGCTCATCTAATCTCCCTGGATGGGCACGTCGCCGACGAGTTGTTGAATCGTGGTGGCCAACGTCCAGATGTTGGCGTTAGTCTCCTGGGTGAAGGTGCGGAGCTGCTCTTGGGTGACCGATCGGGACTCACCTGTCCCCTCGGTGGTGTGGCTGAGCTGATTTTCGGAGGGAATGTAATCTCCCTCCTCCTGGATGGGATGCAGGCGCCCTACTCCATTGCAAATGGTTTCCATTCTAGTGGTTTGACGTGGGCTTGCTTCGCTTCCCACAGACGGCGCCAGATGGTTACAGGTGTTTTCTCACCACAGGATCGTTGACCAGGGATTGAGCGATCAACGTGGTCAAGGGGTCAGCTGTGATCTCTCGGGCGCGCAGAGCACACGTGCACTCTGCGTGGGTCGGAGATGGAGTTGAGGCCGAGTGCCTGCTCCGAGCGGGGTGTCGGTCCTTGGTTGAAGCGAAGCGGAGGGAAGGCCTCGACTCTGCTTTGATGGGCTCGGCCTCGATCGGATGAGCGTCGAGGGGTAGCCTCGGTGCCTCGGTCAGCTTCTTCTTGAATAGACGAGAAATTCGTCGGGGTGGCCAGACCTTGGTTCCGGTCGTATCCCCTCCAATGCCTAAGTCAGATCAGGGTCTGAAAGATACTCGGCGGGGTACGCACGACTCGAGAAGAGATCGATACGCTGACCGACGGCACGAGCAGGGGGAGGGCAAAGGAATGGCGGAGGACCAAGGTTGTTGATGGTATACCATAGGTTAGAATACATGGGGTTCGATCATTTGCTCCGCTGTCCCTCTGGTCCTTTTATAGGTGGATTCACCACGATTGCCTCTCGCCCACGTTGCCACGCCATTCCCCATGATGGCACCTGCCGGCATCATGGGGGAGCCGCTTGTCCCCAGTCACGCTGTCACGCCGTTCGCCGTCCGCCACTATGCCCTCCGTCATGGTGCCTGCCAGCGTCGTGGGTCCCCCACTCCGGAGCTCACTGACGGGCATTTAATGCCCCCATAAGCCAAGGGAGCGGTTTCTCCCGTAGATCGTGGGCCGGTCAGGCGTGCGTTGATCCGTGGGCGGTTTGAGTTAGAGGGTTCCCGGGGGCCTCGTTGATTGGGCCGTGTTTTCCCCGTGGGCCTCATCCAGCGGGGCCCAATCTTGCTAGCAGGATCTTCAACAATAGTTGTATCAATTGCCCCCATCGTCTGGGCCGTTCGGGTTTAGCCGGTCCGGTTCGGGCGATGTGACTGTTCGGGTATTTGTCAGGCATGTCAGTCGAGGCCATTCCATTAAATGGGGGTCATCATGACGCGACCCGATTGATCTTCTCTCAGCGTGGGTTTCGAAACGCCGTCGACCCTCGGATGCCGCCACATGTCCCTCTCCAGGTGGTTTGTATTCCTGGATTGCCCCGTATATAAGGTGTCGGCTTCCCGGACTTCAATCCCTTCGTGCTCTTCTGATCTCGATTTCACAGGCTCCCGCCTTCCATCACCTTTCTCCTTGCGAATCTTTCTCAAGGTAACCCCCTTCTCCTCTCTTGGTCTCATGGCTACACTTAGAATAGGCAGGTCGGTGTCAGGGCCTAGGGGTCCCCCGGCGCCCGGGTCTGGTGATCTTTCAATGCATCTAATAATTCTTCATTATTAAAAGCACTTCCTTCTTCTTCATTATCTTGTGCCATAAAGCATTTATTAGCACTTTCATTATGATCATCATCATCATCATCTGAAGATTCATCCCAAGTTGCTGCAAATGCTTTCTTCATCTTGTCAAACTTCCTTTCCCTTCTCGATTGATCATTGTTGTTGGAAGTTTTGAATTTGGCCTTGAGAAGCGGACAATCTTTCTTCATATGTCCTGGCTTGTTACAATTGAAGCAAAGTGAAGAATCAGTATTTTTAGATTTATTATTATACTTACCTTTTTGAAAGAACTTTCTGAAGTTCTTGGCAAAGAATGCCATGTCATCATCTGAATCTTCATTATCTGATGTTGTGTTGAAGGCGAGTACTTTCTTCTTCTGATCTGATTCTTCTTTCGCATCTTGCAATGTAACTTCATGTGCCATTAGGTTACCAATTAGATCTTCCATTGATAAGGTGGAAAGACCATTGGCTTCCTCAATAGCAGTGATCTTTGGACGCCATTCTCGGGAGAGTACCTTAAGAATCTTGCGTACCTGACCAAGAGAAGAGTAAACTTTTCCAAGAGCATTAAGAGAATTAATAATGTTTCTGAACCTGGTGTTCATTTCTCCAGTCGTCTCTTTGTCTTGCATCTTGAACAACTCATATTTATGAACCAAGGAAGCAATCTTAGTTTCCTTTACTTTATTGGTTCACTCATGAGTTACCTCGAGTATGTGCCAAATTTTCTTTGCACTTTTGGCCTGAGATACTCGATTAAACTCATGTTTATCCATGGCACAGAATAAAGCATTCATGGCCTTTGAGTTGTTGGTCTTTGCAGATTTGTCGTTGGCGGTCCAATCAGCAACAGGAGTTGGCTTAATGTATCATGTCTCTACGATGTCCCATATCTCATAATGCATACTTTGGAGATGAATCTCCATTCGTATTTTCCAATATGAGTAATTAGAACCATCAAATAGAGGAGGACGAACTTGAGAGTGCCCTTCAGGATGCTGATTTGTGTTGTAGTTGTGTGGAACAGCGTTCAGGCTTGCTTCTGCCATCTTAACCTTGCTCTGATACCAAATGTAATTTTAGCCTGTATGGATCAATACACTAGAGGGGGGGTGAATAGTGTATATAATAAAATTGTTGCAAATAAAACGTTACTGATATTTGCAAAGATGGCACAGAAATAAAATGATAAGTACTGAAAATAAATCAATCGCAAACACAAAGATTTATCCTAGTTCGGATCCTCTTGATCCTACTCCAGTCCTCTACTCCCAGTAGAGATTTGCAATCCACTATAATCACTTGCCCCGCAAGCACAAACTTACAAAAATGGTGACACTCCCCGTGTCCCAAACTTTGTACAATCTCTAAACAGAGATTCAAACCTGTTAAATAATGAAATAGAAAAACACCTATAGCCTTGGTATAAATTTCAGAGAATGAATTCAAAGGATGGTGTTTAAAAGATGAACTTCAAGATGTAGAGGATATGTAATGAAGAACAATACTTGATGTTCTCTGGTTCATAAAATAAGAGAGAGATCAATCGATTTTTTCTTGCAATTATGAACACAAACAACTTTCCAAAATGATGTTGAAGATTCACGGTATCTACAATCAAATCCTAAACAAATCACTAACTTGAGTGTGAATTCATAACAAGACATTCCCCTTGGCCCGGCCTTGGGAGAATCAGAATGCGTTCAACTCCACTGCTATCATAAAGCATGGTCTCCCTAATAATATTCTCATGGAACTTGCACCCACAAGATGGTTCATACCATTCATCAGAATATTTCAGCTATAGGCAGAACTACTCAAAGTTGAGCGGATAAAGCAAGATTGACTCTATTCTCAAGTACTAGCTCTTGTAAACCATTTTAGTAGTTGACCATCCACAGCAGGAAGAGAAAACAGTACAAAAAGTCTGTGACTTCATGAAGAAAGCAGTAAATATTATATGGTCAAAATTACAACAAGCACAGAACTGTTTTTGCCTTGTTGCACAGACACAGACGAGCCAAAATGGGCACGACACGACAGGAATACATTACTTTCATACACATTCTGATTACATTTTTGTTTCACACTTTTAAATGTAAGAGAAACAGAAGAAGAGACCTTGGTAGTGTCAACCCCCACTCCAAAACTTACAAACGAGTGCGCTCAAATTCTGGCGGCTCCACTGCATACGCTGACCTTTGAAGGCTTCTAGCTTGATTTCAGCTTCTACTCCATGGTGGACTGAATTACTGCGTAACAACAAATTCGTATTTTGCTAATCAAATAATTTATTAGTATATATGCCACATGCTTGCTGATAAAATATGCCCATGATCACTGAAATTCAGTACGCAGTTAAGAATATAACGAACAACGAAAAGACACGCAGCACGCAAGAACACACAATGATTAGTATCGCAGTTTGGTGCGCACACCTACATCTGCGGGGCCACGCCCAGAAAATAGAATACTTCACTAAAAAGATCGGAGAATACAAATTCTACAATTCACGCTTTAATAAGGAAGAACACTCTGATCCTTAAAACAAACCGTGATGGGATGATCGCAATCAACCCCGTGAAGTATTCTTGGCAAGCTCCCCTTGCCTGCAAGCTCCCCTTACACCACCGACTTGATCAACTCCCTTGATCCTGCGTGCGCAGCCGTCGGCCTCCCTCCCGGAGAATCTCCTTAAACTTTTCAATACGAGCGTCAACCCTAGCCGCCAAACATTCCATGCCTTAAAAGGCAACGCCCCGCAATCTTCGGTTCAATCTGCACGCCGGCAATCAAACCTAGATTCGATTCTATCTACAGCAACAACTGCACCATCTTCAACAAGAAAGAGATCCCGAAAGATCCGAAGGTGGCAGTTGCAAGAGTATTGATTTGCCGAAAATCTCTCTTCAACCGATTCGTAAGAGATTATGCACAATCAACTATAAATCAGTTAATAACCACCATAAGAGCAAGAATAGCAAGATAGAAAATAACGGAATACGCAAGCTCCAGTTCCGCATCCTCTTGAGCACCAAAGCACCAAATATGCAAGTAAACATATTTTGTTGAACATCCTGGTCCAACAACCTGTTCAACAAAATGTCCAACATTCTCTTCTACATACGGCAGGGACATCAACCTATCCAACATTCTCCAGTGCCACATATGACAAGACGCATACAAGAATGACCACCGGATAAATCCTAACAATCTCCCCTTTTGTCATTTGGTGGCACAACATACGGTATGATAGAAGAGGAGGTCATTGATAAATTTTCAAACCCCTGAAGCCACATTTCATCAGTAGACACCCAACACAATGATATTCAACAAAACATTCAACAAAACGTCCAACGAGGGCATCCAACAAAACGTCCAACAAAACTTTCAACAAACCGTCCAACGAGGGCATCCAACAATACGTCCAACAAAACTTTCAACATAATATCAGATCACGGATCAGAGAGAGAGAACAAATCATACCACTTCTCCCCTTTTGCGCCACCAAAGGACAAAAACTTCAGAGATCCGCAGAGGGGCCACTCCGTAGAGAAGACAGCTTGCTTTGCAGCAACTCCTTGTGGCGATTCAGAAGAACCCGCTGGCTGTCGAGAACCAGAATTTGATCATCAATATTCTGAAGAGCAGTCTCGAGAAACTGAATATCAATCGCACTCGCTGAGGAAGTAGTAGCATCAGTAGCTGGACAGGGTGAAGGAGATTGAGATGCTGGAGGCACTGTGGCAGAGGGTTCATTAGTAGAAGGTGGAGAGGATGTTGAAGACACATTATGAAGAGAGGGCACCAAGTCAGAGATGTCATCCACTTTTCCGGCCACAGACTTTGCCGTATACGAAATACTCTCACAATATGAAGGAAGATCTGATGAGGATAGAGGCACCTTTTGAGCCAGGAGCAGTATAGATATAAGAGCCCCATGCGGTAAAGAAGTCCCGGAGGAGGATAACTCAGCAAACGACAAGATAGAGTCAAAAATAATCGGGCCCAAATTAAAAGCCTGAGAGGTTCCTGCAGAGAACAATAGCCTGCACATGTCTCGAGTAACCACAGACACATTTGAAGTAGGTAGCCAGTTCCTCGTGGCAATCCTGAAGAGAATAAAAAACTTGGCCGTAAGAGCAGATGAAGGGAAGACAGATGATTTCTTAGGCCAATTTTGGAGCTTCCCCGCAGTCACAACTCGAATCAGTCTATCAAACTCGACTCCTGTAGACTCTCCATAAGCAGGAGCAGATTGAGGGCATTTCCATTCCAGAAGTTTGTTCAGAGAGGAAGGAGAGAAAGTAATTATCTTGCCCCGAACATAATTTCTGCAATGCCAACGAGAGGAGCCCTCTCCAGCAGTTTTGGATAAATTACAGAAAAATTCCCTGACTAACACAGGGTAGTAGGAACTGAAGCAAGTGGCAGCGTGGTACAGTCCGAGATTCTTCAATATAGCGGCTATCTGGGTCTTGTCAAAAGATGCCATGTTCAGAATCTTTTCAGGAAGTAATGATCTCTCCGAGTAAGAAGACCATCGGTTCTTGCGAACTTTGTCAAAGAAAATTCTGCTAAAGGCATCTGAAGAGGTAAATGACGGAGAACGTGAGGAACTTGAAGCTGAGATTTTGGAACTCTTAGAAGGAGAACCATCAGTATTAGACGAAGGAGCAGAGCGCTTCTTGGAGCATGATCGAGCCTTGCGCATAAATGAGGACAAGGGAGGTTCAGTAGGACCAGAGGTCTCAGGTGATGCACCCTGTGTTGCAACATTTTGTGCAACAATATGTTCAACACTTGCTTTCTTGAAGGAACCAGGCTCCATATCAGTTTCAACATTTAGTCTCACATTGTCACCACCAACAGCAGAGGTATCTTGACTCAGGGTACACATTTCTACGATCACTTCATCATTTACCACACAGCCAGCTGAGCCACTTCCAGACACAACATCTGCAGTGACCTTATCCGAAACAACATGCATCTCACCAACTCCAGTTTCAGAACTGTTGGGGAGATCCTGATGAATTTCAGAAGATCATAAATCCATAGGAGTGGGGCCAGGTACTACAGACTCATTTGGAGACTGAATTTTTTGTGACATATCATCAACAAGTAGCATGTCTTCCACAGTGTCTTTCAGAGACGACTCCTTAATACTGTCTGCATAACCATGATCAAACTTCTCAGAATCTATTCCAGGCTCAGAAGCATCTTGAGATGAGTAATTAGGCGCATTTTGAGAACACATATTCACATCATAAGTAGGGTCATTGATCACGTTCTGAGACCCTTCATCCACAGACCTAGGTGACGCAGTGACAGATGACTCTTCCTGACGAGGAACAGCATACGTTTTCTCATCACTAGGATCACCTTTCTCTACATTTTCCTTGCTTCCCTGCACATCATCCTGCACAACAGGATTCTCTGGTGGAATATTAGACGAAGACGTTCCTGTCCCCCTCGACTTAGGCAAATAGCAAACACTGGGGAGTCTTCAGAATCTGAGATGTCTATCACGTCAATTTCAGAGATTTTAACAAAAGATTTCGGGTTCCAGGTTCGAATGACAACCTTTCTATCTCGAGGAACTCTAACACTCATAACTTTCCCCAAAATCTTCTTATGCATGAGACCTTTAAAATGAATATGAGATACATCCACATAAGACAGATCCAATTCTTTTCCTGTTCTCCGAAAAAACCAGAACCAGTCTTGAATAGTTACCGGATCAGGAAAACTTTCATCTTCATCATACACATCATCTTCCACGGGATTTTTGGGAAGAGGAATTTCAAGAATTGGGGAAAAACTCACCAACTCTAAATTAGAGACATTGGAAGGATGCATGCCACCAAACGAGGAAGAGGAGAGAGGTGGAGAGGGATTACCACCGAAGGATCTTTGCTCAGGACGAGAAAACACTCCTTTTCGTTTAACAGAAGAAGACGAGGAAGGCGGAACACTTTTTCGAGCAGATGTCGTTCGTCGTGAAGACCGACGAGGGGGCAGCGACGACCCTTCCGACTGATTTCTTGTCATTGTAGATAAACTGGGAGATGCTTCAACCAAGCCGATTTCAAGAACCCTAGATGAGAGGTTAGGAGAATCTTGGAGAGAAATTTGAGTTGAGAGAAAAAACGAAAATGCGCCTTGGGGAACGGAAAGAATCAGAGGGTTATAAATATCGGGTAAGGATATAAAAGAAAACCAACCCGTCAGCAGAGACCGGTAGACCCTCATAATGTTGCAACATGATGTTGCAACAAAGTTCTCAACACAGGAAGCATCATTAGATACGACACAGCCCTAGGGCTTGCCGCAATTCTTCAAATCTGCCAGAATCAAGGGGCTTTGTAAAAATGTCCGCTAGTTGATTAGCTGTAGCAACATACTCCATGACTAGGGACTTCTTCTCAACCAGCTCTCTAATAAAGTGATGTCGGATGTCGATGTGCTTCGTTCTGGAATGCTGGACAGGATTCTTGGAGATATTTATAGCACTCTGGTTGTCGCATAGAATGGTCATAACTCCTTGTTCCAGTCCATAGTCTATCAACATTTGCTTCAACCACAGTAATTGAGTACAACAACTCCCTGCAGCAATATACTCAGCCTCTGCTGTAGATAACGATATGGAGTTCTGTTTTTTACTATACCATGACACCAGATTGTTCCCCACATAAAAACATCCTCCGGTGGTGCTTTTCCGATCATCTGTATTTCCTGCCCAGTCAGCATCACTATATCCTGAGACAAGAGTATTCGTATCCTTTGTATACCATATACCATAGTTTGCTGTTCCGCTTATATACCTGATAATCCTCTTTACGGCAGTAATATGAGATTCCTTAGGACTTGCTTGATAACGAGCATAGACTCCAACACTAAAGCTGATATCCAGTCGGCTAGCTGTTAAATATAACAGGCTGCCTATCATGCTTCTGTAGAGAGTGACTTCAACATCTCTTCCTCCTTCATCCTTAGAGAGTTTTTCAGATGTACTCATGGGAGTCCTAACATGTCTAGCACTTTCTAAACCAAATCTTTTGACAAGATTTCTAGCATACTTGCTCTGCGAGATGAATAGACCATCTTGACACTGTTTAACTTGAAGCCCAAGAAATACATTCAACTCACCTACCATGCTCATTTCAAACTCCCTTTGCATGAGATTTATAAACTCATGCACAAGTTGTTGTGATGTTGAACCGAAGACTATGTCGTCAACATAGATCTGGGCAATCATCACACTTGATCTTGTCCTTTGAACAAATAAGGTCTTATCAGCTCCTCCTCTTTCGTATCCCTTCTTGAGAAGATATGTGGTCAATCTTTCATACCAGGCCCTTGGAGCTTGTTTCAGCCCATACAACGCCTTCTTCAGCTTGTACACATGATTTGGAAGAAACGGATCAGCAAAGCCTTTAGGTTGTTCAACATACACTTCTTCATTCAACAACCCGTTCAGAAAGGCACTTTTCACGTCCATTTGGTGTAGTTTGAAATTTAAACTACAAGCAACCGCAAGTAATAGTCTAATGGATTCCAACCGTGCTACAGGAGCAAATGTCTCATCGAAGTCAATGCCTTCCACTTGGGTATACCCTTGAGCAACAAGCCGGGCTTTATTCTGGGTAACATTTCCCTTCTCATCTGTCTTGTTTTTGAATATCCATTTTGTCCCGATGACATTAGTTCCTTTCGGTCTTTCCACAAGACTCCAGACGTCATTTCGTTGGAACTGGTTTAATTCCTCTTGCATAGCTGAGACCCAAAAGTCATCTCCAATTGCTTCCTTCACATTTTTTGGTTCGGTAGTAGAAAGAAAACAAGCATACCCAGCAAGATCTCTGTAATTAACACGACTGATGCCTCTGGTGCGACGGCTGTCGTGAACGTCACCAATGATGAGCTCCGGCGGATGATCTCGTATAATCTTTGTAACTCCCTCAGCACCTTGTGCACTTTCAGCTTCTTCTTGAGTCGACTCCATGGTGGCAGTATCCTGTGTTGCAACAATTTGTTCAACATTGTTCTGTACGGACTTGTTTATTGCAACATCTCTTTCAACATGAGCATCATCCTCATTTCTGTCTTCTGGAACTCCTTTATCACCAGTTAGAATACATTCTCCCTGATCAAAATCATCAACAACAACATTAATGGACTCCATCATTACATCAGTTCGTTCATTCAACACACGGAAAGCACGACTCCTTGTTGAATACCCCAAGAAGATTCCTTTGTCACTCTTGGTGTCGAACTTCCGTCTTGGTGTCCGATCTTGCAGAATGTAGCACTTGCTTCCAAAAATATGAAAGTAGGAGACATCAGGCTTTCGACCTTTCCATATTTCATATGGAGTTTTCTCAGTCTGTGGTCGAAGATAAACCCTGTTGATGGTGTAGCATGCAGTATTAATCGCTTCAGCCCACCACTTAATATTCACTTTTCGGGTGTTCAGCATAACACGAGCCATTTCCTGAAGAGTTCGATTCTTCCTTTCAACAACTCCGTTTTGTTGAGGAGTCTTAGGAGCCGAGAATTCATGTCCTATACCTTGTCCCTCACAGAATTCAGAGAATGAGTGGTTCTCAAACTCTTTTCCGTGATCACTTCGGATCCGAATGACTTTCCCTATGTTATCTCCTCTTTCTACTTGAAGACGAGTACACAGTTTTTTGAAAGCATCGAATGTGTCTGATTTCTCCTTCAGAAAATCCACCCAGGTGAATCATGAAAAATCATCAACACAAACAAAAATGTACTTCTTACCTCCGACACTTGTTTCTGAAGTGGGTCCAATCAGATCCATATGCAGCGGCTCCAGAGTTTTTGACGTTGTGATATTCTGAATTTGTTTGTGACTAATTTTCTTCTGCTTACCCAGTTGGCAGGCTTCGCACACTCCTTCTTTCTTCTTGATTAACGTAGGCATTCCTTGGACAGCTCTTGCTTTGGAGATTTTCAATAAGGTCTTGAAGTTAACATGGCCTAACTTCTGATGCCACTGTTCAGACGCATCTGTGGTGATGCTCAGACATCTGTCAGGTTCTTGCAACAGGTAGCAGTTGTCACTAGATCTTTTTCCAGAAAGAATGCACACTTCATCACCATTAAACACAAGACACTCACTTTTGTTGAACCGAACCAGCAGGCCTTGATCGCACAGCTGACTTATACTAATGAGATTAGCCTTTAAATTTTCAACATGCATCACATCTTTCAATTTCTGAGTTTCTGTCATATTCAGATTACCTTTCCCAATAACTCTGCTTCTCTGTCCATCCCCGAAGGTGACATGACCTTTATTCCCAGCAATATACTCAGATAGAAGACCCTTGTTCCTGTCATGTGCCGAGAGCACCCACTGTCAAAATACCACTGATTTTCCGCAAAGGTGGCCAAGGATGTGTATGCAACCATACTGAACAGTTCCGACTTCTTAATCCATTTCATGGTTGTCTGTTGTTGTGGATGAACAATATTTCTTCCTTCACTCACATGCTTCATACGCCTGAAACACCTCCAATCATTATGTCCTAGTTGTTTGCAGTAACCGCATATAGGTTGCCTAAGAGTAGTACCTCTTCTGTTCTTTCCTCGTGACTTGGCCTTATCATGTGATCTCCTTTTAACATGTTCCTTAGCATTGAGATTACTCCTGGTCTTGGGTGTGTGTGAAGATGACTTCCTCTGTTGTAACCAACTCCTGTTCGATCTCAAGCAACTTTTCCCATGTTGAGGATGTCATCGAGTTTGGTTTTTCCAGAGTTCCATCTGTTAACAGTGCTTTCTGCCTTCTCAGCTCTCATTACAGCTCTCTTCATATTTCTCTCACAGTTTCGGAGACTTGCTTCAGTCTTCAGAAGTTTGACTTGATATGCATTCTTCTCACTTCTCAACTTAGAGCATTCATCTTTTAGTTTCTTGTTGACTTCACAGATTTCCATCCATTTGTAGAACATAGTTTGATAGGCTGTGCGGATTTCCTCATCATCAATATCTTCTTCACTCCCAACTTCTGATTCAACTTCACTGTCAGAATTAGCGTCATTTGTTACAACATTTTGTACAACATGTTCTCCCTTGTGCTTTGATGTTGCAGCACATGTTGCAACATTATGTTCAACAAGACTGATTGACTTGCCTTCAGATTTGTCACTCAGAATAGCTGTGAAAGCAACATAATTACTAGTTATGTCTTCATCTTCCTCGCTACCTCCAGAGTCTTCATCGCTCCAAGTGCTGGCGAGAGATTTCCCTTTTTGCTTCTTAAGAGTGTTTGCACACTCTGCCTGTATATGTCCGAAACCTTCACATTCTCTACACTGTATTCCCTTTCCTTTGTTTTTAGACTCATACCTTTGTATAGGACGACCAGCATTCCTTTCACCTGCAGGGGGTCCTGTCCGCACCTTTTTATTAGTAGCTTTGAAATTCTGACCTTTATTGCTGATCTTTCTCATCATCTTGCTAAAGTTTTTGGTGAGAAGCGCGATATCATCTTCGAGTTATGTCTCATCATCAGATTTTGACAGGTCACTGGCTTCAATCTTCAAGGCAACACCCTTCTCCTTTTTGTTATGTTTGAGATTCATCTCGTAGGTCTGAAGGGATCCCATGAGTTCGTCCAATCTCATGGTCGATGTGTTCCTCACCTCCTCTATAGCCGCAATCTTTGCTGAAAATTTATCTGGCAGGGACCTCAGAGTTTTTTCAACAAGCTTCTTTTGTGAATACTTCTTACCCAGTTGGAATGCCTGATTAGCAATATCCCTCAATCTTCCATTGAACTCCGCAACCGTCTCGTTTTCGTTCATCCTCAGATTTTCAAACTGGCTGGCGAGCATTTGTAATTTTGAGGCCTTAACAGTGCTGGTTCCTTCATGCACGTTTTGAAGAATATCACAAGCTTCTTTAGCATGCTCACAAGTTGATATAAGCTTGAACTGCTCTTCATCAACGGCAGTAAAGATGGCGTTAACCGCCTTAGAGTTTCCTAAGGCAGCACGTTCTTCATCAGAACTCCAGTCTCTCACAGGTTTGAAGCTTTCCTTTCCTTCTTTGTTGACTTCAACCGGAGGGTTCCATCCTTCAACTGTAGCAACCCAGGCCTTTTCATCCAAGGACTTGATAAAAGCTCGCATACGAGACTTCAATAGGTGTAGTTCGATCCAGTGAGCAAAGGAGGACGAGTGACCGAAGCACCTTCTTTTGTGTTCATGATCAGCGTACTGACCTACAGGATCACACCCACTTTGAAAGAAAGTCAAAGTATTGTGGATGACTAGCTCTGATACCAATTGAAATTCAGTACGCAGTTAAGAATATAACGAACAACGAAAAGACACGCAGCACGCAAGAACACACAAGGATTGGTATCGCAGTTCGGTGCGCACACCTACATCTGCGGGGCCACGCCCAGAAAATAGAATACTTCACTAAAAAGATCGGAGAATACAAATTCTACAATTCATGCTTTAATAAGGAAGAACACTCTGATCCTTAAAACAAACCGTGATGGGATGATCGCAATCAACCCCGTGAAGTATTCTTGGCAAGCTCCCCTTGCACCACCGACTTGATCAACTCCCTTGATCCTGCGTGCGCAGCCGTCGGCCTCCCTCCCAGAGAATCTCCTTAAACTTTTCAATACGAGCGTCAACCCTAGCCGCCAAACATTCCATGCCTTAAAAGGCAACGCCCCGCAATCTTCGGTTCAATCTGCACGCCGGCAATCAAACCTAGATTCGATTCTATCTACAGCAACAACTGCACCATCTTCAACAAGAAAGAGATCCCGAAAGATCCGAAGGTGGCAGTTGCAAGAGTATTGATTTGCCGAAAATCTCTCTTCAACCGATTCGCAAGAGATTATGCACAATCAACTATAAATCAGTTAATAACCACCATAAGAGCAAGAATAGCAAGATAGAAAATAACGGAATACGCAAGCTCCAGTTCCGCATCCTCTTGAGCACCAAAGCACCAAATATGCAAGTAAACATATTTTGTTGAACATCCTGGTCCAACAACCTGTTCAACAAAATGTCCAACATTCTCTTCTACATACGGCAGGGACATCAACCTATCCAACATTCTCCAGTGCCACATATGACAAGACGCATACAAGAATGACCACAGGATAAATCCTAACAATCACTTACCTAATCCTAATCATTCTGTCTTCTGGTCGCAAATAAAGGAAGAACACGCGCATACACACCAGGCCTAGTTTGTGAAGCTAATGTTTCATTTAACTTAACACAACTCCAATATTTGTCTGACATTACTAAATAGGATCAACAGCACTGTTTTTCAACCCTCCACAGAAAGCAATGAGATGAATTAGGAGCACAGAATTCCAACTGACATTGAATGCAACCTAAACAAAAAAGGACCAAGAGGCGTTTAGTATATCATTGACGTATAAACAATGTCTGGATTATTTTTGATGGTCTTTTATTTCTTAAAAATAGATATATTAAAACTATTATTGATTTCATTTTGGTTAGGCAGAGAAAGTATCAGAGAGTTATGCCTAAATTGTATGCTAATTTCATCCCATCAAACAAGAAGCTTGGGGTTTGAGTATCACTAGTTTCCATGAGGAAACAGAGAATGGTGGGCAACTAGCAAGGGTGGATAACTTACCAACGTAGTTTGTACACAACTTGCCAACGTAGCAACATTGTTTCCTCAAATGCAGAGATTGGAAAGATACGGATATAGTCTAAATAGCATGTACACAACTTCCAACGTAGCACACAATTCAATAGAAACCAAAATACCTCCCCAGAATTTGATAATAATGTGGATCACTTCATATGAATGAAAGCAAATCATATGTGAGATGTATTCATGGGAATTGGCCATACCTTATTGTCGGGTTAGAAAGTGAGAATTTCTTCCATGAGATACCAAAAATTCAATGATGTTAACTACTGACATCTCTCCTTCATAAGCAATAGCAGTCTTATTCTCTGCAGGAAATAACCAAAGTACTGGATAAAGTTCCCTCCGCAAACATAAAACAGCAGACCAGTTAAAAACATTTTTGCCTGAATAAGATACGAAATGCACAGAGAGATGTATAGGCACACAGTCAATTCCGAAAACCCTTTGTTATAATTGGAAAGATATTGTATGGTGCAATGGCTCAGACATGCCTTTTCCACATCAACATATACATGTATATTTGCAACCATTTATCCCAAAAAATTAATTGGATGCAACTATTGCCAGCAAATACTTGCTTACCCTCAAGTTGCCTTGCCATTATATAGGAACTGGTTAGCATGGCAAATCATCATCACCACATAATACTCAAAGCAAACATATCGGGCCTATCGGCTACTTCTCCATATATTGAGATCGGATCATTAAAAACCACTATATATATAGGGTAAAGGGATCCTAAGGTGCCTCCTTAGATTCAATCTAAGGAGACACCCACATTTCCCCATCCCCCACATTTTTTTGGAAAAAAATTTCATGGATTTGTTGTTCACCTCATGGATGATCAACATACCAAATTCCAATAGATTCCAATATTTTTTGAGCCCACATCTACCCGTTGCAACTTCATGGGTTTTTCAGCACGTTTTTAGACCGTTGAAGTTGTTAGGGGTAGATGTGGGCTCAAAAAGTATGGAAATCCCTTGAAATTTGGTATGTTGATCATCCATGATGTGAACAATAATCCCATAAAAAAAATTTCAGAAAAAATTGTAGGAGATGGGGGAAAATGGGGGCGCCTCCTTAGATTTAATCTAAGGAGGCACCATAGATCCCCTTTTCCCATATATATATATACACACACACACTATTCATAACCAATGCCCGCAGACACGGTTCATTTAAGATTTCCACCGTGAAATCTTTGTTCCTCGAAAAATTATTTCCATAGCGAAAATTTAACAGAACAATAAATTACTGTAAAAATATTTAGCGGCACAGGTGCCTTCGACGCGGAACAAAAAATTCGGCGCAGGCGCCTTCGTTGCAGAACAACAAATTCGGCGTCGAACAACAAATTCGGCGTCGAACAACAAATTTGGCACTCGCGCCTTTGGCACGGAACAATAAATTAGCGTAAAATAATTTTGCGGGCGCCTTCGGTGCGGGCAGGGAATAACAAATCTCATTGTATTTTTACGCTAATTTGTTGTTTCGCTAAATTGTTTTATGCTAAATTTTATATTTTGTTTACTTTAATGTATCATGTATCTCCACCATCTTTCCACTGCACTTTTAATTTCAAAGTTTAGGTTCCAAATGCACTTTTCCCCCCAAATTTAATCTCCATAATCTTTCCCAAGGCACTTCTAATTTCAAAGTTTAGGTTCCCAATTCACTTTCCCCCCAAATTTAATCTCCACAATCTTTTCCAAGACACTTTAATTTCAATGTTTTGGTTTCCAAGATACTTTTTCCACCAAAATTTAAGTTTTCCCACTAAAATTTTCACAAAATCCAATCTCAACCATTGATTTTCCAAGATCAAATCCCAGCCACTTTTTATCTTGTCCTAGTCAGCCCTAGGATTCAAAAATCACTGTCAAATGTATAATAGATATATAGATTTTTGAATCCTAGGACTGACTAGGACAAGCTGACTAGGAAAAAGGGGTTGATAGAGAGATAGCCAGTATTAATTCTTGGTGAATGAATGGTTTAGATGAAGCTTTGACACATACTTTTGATATTTGTGTGTCGCATTTGATAGCAACAGACTTTAAACTCAGAATTTAAACCATTTTCGGAAATATCAACAGACTTTTTGGGAGAGAGCTTCCCAAAACGGCTCTTGCTCTTCCCCAAAATCATTTCCCCGCAATAGATTTTTCTCAGAATTGCGTTGTTCAGCCAGTGCTCCCGCTGACGGTGAAGCAGATCAACGCGATTTTTCTCAGAATGTCTGATTCACCGTCAGACATTGGTGGCATACGAATATCAACACCAGTGCTCCCGCAAAATTCCGTCCATTTTTTATGTTAAGATTCTTGATTTTTGTCTTTTCTACGAATATCAAGCTCTAGATTTCACTATGTGCAGGTGAAGCTATTAGGGATGGTGATGAACAAGGATGAAAAGAATACCAATGTGACCTTCGCTCTCGATGATGGCACTGGGCGCATTGATGTTATTGAAGAACAAGCTTCCCAAAACGGCACCAAGCTCTGGCTCTTGCTTCACCATGCTCCACCTCTCTCTCTCGCTTCATTTGGTAAGCTCTTCATCAGATTGAAGTTCTAGGGTTTTGATTTTTGATTTTTTCCCCCCATTTACTCATCTGATTTGGTAAGCTCTTCGTCAGATTGATGTCATCTAACATTGAACATGCACGAGAACCTTCAGGTACTAATGCAATATTATTTTAGCTTTTTCCCTGGTTTCTTTTTAAACACACGGGCTCTTTCAATCAGAGTTGTAATTGTTTCTCTCATTTCTATTACTGTAAGTTTTGGAGATGATAGAATTGAAAATGCCTCTACTTTTAAAGACGCTTTTCATGTTGCAAGCTCGGCTGGATATGTCTTATTAATGTTATGTAAAAAATGAAAATATGTAGAGGAGAAAGCATATTTACGTGAAAATTTGTATGTTGTTATCACTATTGTCCATTAAACAATGTAAGCTAACAATATCATCACTTACATAGAACTTAAATCTGTTTAATTTTTCAGACCATGTTACTGTTAGTTATGCAAGAAGTGGGGGACCGGGTGGTCAAAATGTAAATAAAGGTTTGTAAGTTCATTATTTTTCTCTTGCCATTGTATGTACCCTCACTACTTCTAAATTTCTCCTCGTTGGATAATGAATTTGATTCTTCCTTTATCAGCATTTTCTCCCTAAAACAAATTTCTTCTCCGTGTTTTAGTGCTGGTGGTATTTACTTTTGTTGTTTTACGTTTTCCTTGGTAAGATCTTGGTTTTATATATAGATTTATGTGACATTTTGAAGCATTTCTGTCCTTCCACTCTCTAATATGCTACTTGAATCTTTTCTGTTGATAGGTTATTCTCTCTTCATCAATACTCCTAGCCAATGTCTCAGTTTATGGTTATATATTTTTCAAATTATTTATGTGTCCCTATTGGTTGACAAGGGGTGTTAGAAAAGCTGGAAGTTTTAAATCTTCATGTTGTTTCTTCGTTCTCTTTATTTTTCTCTTTCGTCTTTGGCTTTATTGTTCTCTCATTTCACTTTATTGGAGTGTTTCCATTTTTAGGTAGCATCTATATTATCTTTATTTATCGAACCATGCCTTTTTTGTTTTCTGCTGACGACTTTGTTCATCGTCCAGTGAACACTAAAGTAGACATGAACTTCAATGTGAAGCAGGCACATTGGCTCCCTGAACGAATCAGGGAGCGAATACTTCAAATGGTGATTAACTAAACCTTTCTGATGCATGCCCCCACCAAAAGCCATAATTGTTAATTGACATGTTGATGTTGCACTCCTCTCTCAAGTTATATTTCACTGTTTACATATGAAAACTCGCTCTAGAATGTATAATTTTTTGTATCTTGCCTATGTAACTTGTAGGAAAAGAACCGGATCAACAAAGACGGGGAGATTGTGATATCTTCTACGAAGACTAGAACTCAGAATTTAGCTTCCATCCACTGTTGGTTCATTTTATCTGTGTTATCTTTTAGTTGTCAAAGCATATGATCATTTCTATGGTTTTTCTTCCGGTGTAACATTGAAAATGCACTAGAGAAACTTCATGTACTAATGCAATATTATTTTAGCTTTTTCGCTGGTTTCTTTTTAAACACACGGGCTCTTTCAATCAGAGTTGTAATTTTTTTCTCTCATTTTTATCACATTCACACCCTACATGTCTGTGGCATCCTTCGTCCCTCCTCCCCCGTTTGAAGAGCAGAAGAAGCGGATTGCAAAACTATACGCAAATAGCTTTTCTTCATATTATTTTGGCGTTCCAATAGCGAAGCTGCTGAGGAGTTGACATAAATATTTTATATATGTATGAAGGGTGGTGATAGGAGAGCAGAAGAGAATTCAGAATAAAAAAGCACTCTCCCAGAAGAAGGCGATTAGGAGGACTAGAGATAGATGGGATTGACTGGATGGCAATGATCGATGATGCAACACTCCAAACTGACACATACAGTAGTTCTGTTTTGGGATATCGGTGTGTGGTTCCTTCAAGAATAGTCTAGGCCAAAATGTAATGATCGTGTGGCAGGAAGTCTGATAGGGTGTTGATTTTGTTGAATTTCATTTCCCTCGAACCGATGCCATCCTTTTTTCCTGTAGATACAATACATGGGACATCACAGTGTGGGTGTGGTATGGATTGCGACGATGGCAAGGGGAATATCGCGGAGGAATCAATGGCCAAGTTGAGGGGTACATTTTTAGTGTTACTTGACAAATACAGAATGTGTAAAGTTTGCTGCTTTCTACCTTTCATTGTAGTTGGTAACGATGCAGTTCATGTTATTGGTTTAATTAGAAGAGAATTTTATGGTACATTGTGATCTTTAGTTACGCAGAACTATTAAGTTTATGTCTTGAATTATTAGCAAAGAATTAAAAAAATAGGGAAAGAATGTTTTTTAGCGAATCGAACCGTTTAGGGGTTCTCTTTTTTCATGGAACTTTTTGGGCTTTTTTGGATGCTTGCTTCATACTCAAATGCACATCTGCTTGATGAATCTCCAATCCATTGAGACAATGAAAAATTGAAGTAAACATGAGGATATTTAGGTGGGTTTGATCATAAACGATTTTTGAATTATTTGATTATACAATGTATGATTCTTTCGGAAATCTTTTGGTTTGATTCTTGGAATTGCTACAGCCAAGTAGGGGTAGGTTTAAGGTTTAGATCGGAATGTGAGGAGGTTGCTTAGATGACTGGTATTTTGATAGCTTTATTTTACCTAAATGAGGTTGATTTCCTGGGATTTTGGTAAGTAAACTATCATTTTTAATTTTTCAAGTACGCGTATGCTAAAAAGTTGTTCATGATATAGTGGTATATAGAGGGGAATATACTCTAGATCCATCCAATTGTTATTCAACACTGCATTGTCTTGGAATCAGATAATTGAGATATGTTATATTTTATTGGTGCAAACTTGGAAGACTTGGTGTGCTTTATTCGTCTGAATGCTTGATGCTTATAAAAAGGAATAGAAAGAAAAAGAAAATGAGGTGAAGGCTTTGTTATAGAATTTTGGAATGAAAGAGAACTGTAGTTTGAATCATGTTAACAATTTGACTATGCCCTTTCTTAAAACTCTGTGGTCCAAAGAACTCTAAGGAAGCTATGGAGCACTTTAGGCCATTAACTGGGGTTCCTCACAGTTGCCATACCAAGCCCTACATCCGAGCCAAGATAAGGAAGTTTGAAAAGGCCAGAGGGGGGAGGAACAACATGGGTTTCAGGGTTGGAATTGAACTTTTTTCCTTTTAGCATGGAGGATCGATTTAATTTTCGTCTCCTAGTTTATATTCCTTTAGAAATTTTAAGTAACATAAATAATTGATTTAGTATCTACTGGATTTGCTGGAGTCATTTGAAATTGTTACAGGACAAAATAGTTCTCTGTATTAGAATAAAAACCTTTATTATCTTTGTGCTTAGGGACAAAATTGTTAGGGACAAAATGTTTGAAATGAAACATAAATTGGCAGGTTGACACATGGCAGCTTGATAAATTGGAATCATCAATTGTTTTTTCATTCCCAAACAATGGAAATGATGCATAATTGGAAAGATGCATAAATTGGCAGTTTTATACATGGCAGAATGATGCATAAATGGGAAAGATGCATAAATTGGAAAGACGCATAAATTGGCATTTTTATACATGGCAGAATGATGCATTTATGATGCAAAAATTGGCAGGTGCATAAATTAGAATGATCCCCATCTTTATGGTCTATAATGATACAATTAGGTTGATACATGCCTTCACCTGCCTATTTTTTGTCATGTTGGAGGGAAGATAATCTACTTATTATTTCATTCCCCCTTCATTTTAATAATTTGTTACGACTAATTAGTTTTAAATTGTGCTACCTATGATTTTTTTATAAGCAGGTGAGTTGCGATTTTTATTTCAAGAAGCATAGTCCTTGCTGAATGAGTTTTTACCAATGGATCAAAAACACATGCATGCTTCCTACAGACAACAGGGCAGCAAAGAACATGTCCCTCTAGAATTCACATCTATTTTTTTCCTTCACATAGCAAAGTGAAATTACTAAGAATGTACCAAGGAGGAGTATATAACACTGAGAAATGCAAATCATTGGAAATGGACTAAGAATTTCTATCAGCAATAATTTGGATTTATTATGTTTAGCAATGAAAAAGCTAAAACAGAAACATGAACAATATGCCAGCATATTCCGTCCTAAAGACAACCTATATGTAGGCATTATGAGTGGTTTTTGTTCATTTGAGTGAGTGTTTTTTCTCTTCATTTGAGACATCGAGGCTGTGCGTGAGACATCTGATCAGCCTTCTTTGAGTAGTGTGATCTGCTATTGTGATGAGATTGTATCAAGCTATATATATGTAGCCTTTTCAAACATGACTGTAAAAAAATTGTTCTGTTTTGTGCTTAAATATGTAAGTTACATAATGTAAATGCAGAGCATGTCTCTATCCAGCACAATTTTTGCATTCGAAATGTATCGAAGAGTTAAATGCAAGTGCTTACAGCAATTCTGTCATATTTCCCCTTCTTTGGATTCTTGCATGGCACAGAAGAATTTTTGCATTGAGCTTAAATTGAATATCCAATAGGCAAAGCATGCAACCCTAACACTAAGCTGATATCCAAGAATACCAAAAGAATTTCAATGATAAATTGTTGATATTAGCTCATTGTAATGCATGATTAAAAGCCTGAATATTTTACTTGCTTGGATACACAAAGTACAATTGTTTTTATACAACAACATTTCTTTGGAAGTAGGTATTTAGATGTTTGACTAGCGGGTTCCAAAATCAACTATAAAACTAGAAACTTGGGAAGATTTGAATCTCCATCATTATTATCCTTTTGAAGCCACTCCATGATTTTTTTCTAATATAAAGAAATCCAAAGTTCCAAACATAACCCAAAATTTTAGTGCCCGAAACTTTTCTACCCAAATTTCACTATTTTCCCTAGGTACTAATGGTTGTGCACAATATTAAGAATTCGAGGACCAGAAAAATTACATTAGAATTACATTAAAACTCTAAAGGTAACAATTTACATACTACAATACTAGAAGTTGGATGATAAGAAAATTGTGAATTCAACCAGAAATACAAATCTAATACAAAAGCTAACAATTTAAGTGATTTTTGTCGTGAAGGGAAAAGTAGGGAAATAGGTGTAGAGGGTTAAGAGCCCCTCTACCCTCATATTTATAGCTTTCAATGATGGGCCGGATACCCAATGGGCCTCGTGGACCTATTCATAACACTTCCCTTATCCAACCAACATAGAATAAGAGGTGGATTCTTCAGGATCCCAGTTAGGATAACTGCCTTGTTTAAATAAAGAACAGTTAATCCATAACTTCCCCTATTTTTAGGGATGTGTCTAGGGGTGGATGCTTCAGGATCCAGAGTCAACGAGATTGCCTCGTCAAAACCTTGACTTCAGAAACCCATGTGGGAAAAAACCAGTAGCCAAGGAAAAAGAGTACAACTCTGCAGTCGACTCCCCCTCATCTGACCAAGCTTCAGGCTTGCAGATTTCCTACGAATATATACATCAGTCTCCTATGTATCTATGTCTTCATAGTCCTCTCATCCTGACCCAGTTTACATTTCCTCACTCTCCTCATCCCAATCCCATATACAAGTTTCTCAAAGATACTAGTAGGCAGGGATTTGGTAAGCAAATCCGCCAACTTATTACATGATTAGATCTTCTGTACCTCAATCTGCTTTTGCTTCTGAAGGTCGTGCGTCCAGAAGAACTTGGGGGAGATATGCTTTGTCTTGTTGCCTTTGATGTAGCCGTCCTGTAGCTGGGCTATACATGCTGCAGTGTCTTCATGGAGAGGAGTAGGTGCAAGTATGCCGGTCATCAAGCTGGTGGAGGTGAGAATGTGCTGGATCACAGAGCGTAGCCAGAAACTCTCCTTGCTTGCTTCATGGATCGCTAGAAGTTCTGAGTGAGTGGATGAGACGGTTGTCATGGTCTGCTTTACAGATCTCCAGGAAATGGCAGTGCCGCTATAGGTAAACATGTATTCGGTCTGAGACTTCTCTGTATGAGGATCGGATCTGCATCCTGCATCAGCATAACCAACTAAACCAGTTGATGCCCCTTTCCTGTAGAATAGACCTAAGTCTATGTACCCTTGGAGGTAGCGCAGAAGATGCTTAACTCCGGTCCAGTGCCGCTTGTTGAGTATTGACTCCTCGGATTTGGTTTTGGATGATGAACACACATAAATATCGTGAACTAACTCTTTGTGAGCGCAGTTATGGAGATCGTCGCCAAACTTCTATGAACATCAAAAGCGACGTCTCGAGACTTCTCAAAGCACGTGATCGTATGCTTGAAGCTTCGTTGAAGCTCAAGGACCATTATTGAAGTCAAGAGATTCGAATCGAAGCGATTGAAGATGGTTCATCAAGTTTTATTTATAGTCTTCTAGCTTCGTTTCGTAGATTGTTAAGCCTTGAGTAGGTCTTACGTTTTAATCTTCATAACGCTCCTATCTTAGAGCTAGGATCTTATTAGAAGCCCATACAAACTTTCCCGAAGCTTCGTGCTTCGATTCACGGCTTCTTGTGCATGTTAGTTGGTTCAAGAAGAAGAACCAACCGACTAGATGGCAATCTAGTCGGTCGGCAAATCTTCTTGAACCGACTAGAATGCCTTCTCAATTTCTAGCTCAGTTACTGTTTACAGTTAGTCGGTCAAAGAAGGTTCACCGACCGACTAGTTGTGAAACTAGTCGGTTAGGAATCCTTCTTAGACCGACTAGTTGAACTTCTACTGTACAGCCTAAGTTACTGTTTATCGTTAGTCGGTCTATGTACATTTGTCGACCGACTAGTTGATGAACTAGTCGGTCAGCATTTGCTCTTAGACTGACTAATCCATCTTGAGTTCAGCCTTCTCTATTTCACCTGTTAGTCGGTCAAAGTTCACTTACCGACCGACTAGTTGTGAAACTAGTCGGTTGGCAAGTACTCTTGGACCGACTAGTTATTCATTCACTAAACTTCTTCTTTTGGCTGTTCACCTCTTAGTCGGTTCATGTTGTTTCACCGACCGACTAGTTGATGAACTAGTCGGTCAGTGATCCTTCTTTGACCGACTAGTCTGCTTCAGAATAGAGCCGTTGGAGCATTAAATGCCACAAATTTTGCTATCTCTTTCCTCTATCCTATATATACTTGGAGTGCTGCTTTCATAGCATTCAAGGCTGATATTAATTGATCTTTAGAGAATCAAAGAGAAGCATTTAATCCTCATTCAAAGCTCATTCATTTCCAAAGAATCTCTCTTCCACTCTTACTTCCAAAGAGAGATTCACATTGATTGTCAGCCATTCAAGCCAAGAGCTTGATCCAAGGCCACCAACATCTTCCTAGCCCTCCATTGCTGATCTACATCTTGGAGCTAGGTTTTGGTGCCTTCATCTTTCCCAAAATCCTCTTTGCCCTAAATCGTAAGTTTTACTCAAGGCATAGGATTTTGTCGGTAAGTTCGTATTTCATTTACTTTGACATTATAAGTGATTTACTCTCGATTTTGAGAGTTTGTTTGTGATCCCGGGTTGTGGGTGTCACAATTTCATTTGTGTATGATTTGATCTTGTAGAGGTTTCTACAAGTATTTCATAGTGCAAATTTGAGTTAGAGGATTCTAACTCAAGTATCCAGAGGGGATCCGGGTGTTTGGGACGTAGGATCACCGGGAACAAGTCGGGGAGACTTGGGTGGATCCGAACTAGTTATATCGTCTGTTCGAGATTGAATTTCTTTGTTGTCTATATTTACATTTCCGCATTGTTGGTTGAGTTTGCAAAATAGTTAGGAATTATCTTCTTAATTATTTTAAAGTACTATTCACCCCCTAGTACTTGTGCAGTAGCTTCGTAGGGCATTACATTTGGTATCAAAGCCAAGTACCTAGCTATGTCTGTCAACGACAACAAGACTATACGTTGATCACTCCTTATTTTACACCTTTTTATCCGCATGTTTGCATGCCATTTAGATCGCCCAAATCATGTTTTTCACGATATATCGACGATATTGCGATGCTTTTCACGATTTGTTGTTTTTGTCGCATTTCAGGTGATTTGGCGCGATTTGGAGTGATCTCGAGATGCGCTTACTCTAGACGGTCACCGACGACCTCCCCGAGGGGTATTTTACTGTTGGAGAGGAGCGGAAGAAGAATGGACGTCGCAGGAGCGACAAGGAGGCCAAAATAAGCAGATTGGGCATTTTTTGTGTCCCACTCGGCCGAGTGGAGGAGCCACTCGGCCGACCAGCGAGACACTGCTCGGCCGACCAAATCAGACACGATTTCTATGTGCACTCGGCCGAGCACCGAAGACCACATCAGCCGAGTGAAGATATCTCGTCCGCCCGAGTGGCGCCCAGACGAAGCCCTTCCAAAACATCGAAGTTACTGTTTTTCGGCTGCCTGAACTTCAGAAGACCCACTCGGCCGAGTGGTAAATCCCGTCCGCCCGAGTGCAGTGAAGTCATCGGCCGAGTGACGACAACTCACTCGGCCGAGCCGCCCCCGAAGTAGAGACCCCTGAAGGCCCTGACTTACTGGAAAATTACAGGGTTTCTCACTCGGCCGAGCGACTTTTGTCACTCGGCCGAGTGCGATGCGCTGCCTGTAGCGAAAACTGCGGAAAACAGGCTGTGCAGGGGCATTTTGGTCACAATTTTTGGACGATTTTTGGGGCTATTTAAACCCTGTTTTTACCCTAGTTTTGGGAGCTCTCTCTTAGATTTTTTTGCAGCTTTTTAGATTAGTTTTTTAGCTTTATTCTTGTGATTGGAGAAGGAGCAAAACTTGGATTTTTGTTGGATTAATTGAAGAACTACATTGGTTTGCATCTCTTTTCCTTAAAAATTCTATTTTTATTGTTTATATCATTGTTGTGATGAATTCTATTGCTTATCTCAACGATTATTTTTGTGATCTTGCTATGATTTGTGAGTAGTCTCCACGTCTTGGGGCGTGGGGATGAACCCTACAAGCCCACTTTCATATTTGTGATGAATTGGTAGAAATTGAGCTAGAATTGCTATTAGAGATTAGATCGGGATCGATTTACTACAGATTGCTAGGTATTCATATCAATTGGGATTTGCAAGAGATTGGATCCCAATTTGATAGGAAGCCCTAGAAATCCGAATTGGGTTGGAGTCGGATTTTTCGAAGTATCGGTTTGCAAGAGATTGGACCGATACTAGGATTCCCGGTTGCAATTCTATACCGATACCTGTTTGCAAGAGATTGGACGGGTAGGAACTATCCTAATCTAGATCGTGGACCGAGTTTGCAAGAGATTGGGCTCGGTGCGTGATTGGACGATGATGTTGATCCTAATGCTAGCTTTCCTAGGCTAGGGTTTGCAAGAGATTGGACCCGACCCTAGGATAGCTATAGACCGGCAACAGCGCGAGAGCGTGAGCTTGGTTCTACATTCAGTTGCAACTAGTTCATCTGAATTCTCATTCTAGCAATTTTGATACCGATGAACCACATTTATGAAGTACGGTGTGTAGCGGGGATTCCCCATTCCCTAGACGTTCTTTATTTGATTTGATATTTCGCACATTGTCTGACGATTGTGACAGGATCGCCAAAGGCAAATTTATCTTCTTAAATAGCCAGGTTGATCGGAGCAAGCACAGTCATTCGTCCCCCCTGTGTTCGATATCCCGCTCGCTGCTACACCGTGCACTTGCGGTAAAACTACAACCGTTCTTTTGGGTCACGTCCCGGAGCGACCAAGTTTTTGACGCCGTTGCCGGGGAGGCGATTGCGTTTGATTCTTTCTCACCCTAGCTATTCTTTTTTTATTATTATTATCATTATTTTTATTTCTTATTTCTTACCTAACCCTTCCACGGTACTAATCATTTCTTTGAAACTCTGTTTCCCCTGTGCATGTACACGAGATCTACGACGGACCCAGAAGCCTTATTATTTGATCCCGAGATCGAACGTACCGCGCAGAGACTTAGAGCGGAAAAGAGACAAAATCCGGAAGGGAGGTATATGACCAACCCGGAAACTCCTGAAGAATTGGCGGCAAGGATGGCGAGGATAATTTCTATTCGCGATAGGCTTCGGCCTAAGACCTCTTCTACTACCTCGTCCATTGCCGTGCCGCAGTTGGCGGCTGACAAGAACTTCGAGCTAAAGACTGGATTGGTGGTTTTGATGCAACAAGACCCATTTCATGGGAACGCCTATGAGAACCCCCACTACCACATCCAATTATTCTTGTCGAAGTGCGCCACATTTCAGATACCGGGGGTCTCCATCGATGCTATCAGACTGTGTCTCTTCCCCTTCACGCTTAAGGACAAGGCACTCTATTGGTTGAGGACGCAGGCTGACGGAGTTTTCACCTCTTGGGACGAGTTGGCGAGTGCATTTATTGATAAGTTTTATCCGCCGTCCAAGACGGTGAAGATCCGGAGCGCTCTCATGTCCTTCAAGCAAGGACCCCAGGAGACGCTCTATGAAGCTTGGGAGCGTTTTAAGGATTTGCAGCATCAATGCCCACACCACAGTATAGAAGATTGGGAGCTAGTTCATAGCTTCTACAACGGTCTCTAACCGGGGACCAAACAAATTATTGATGCCGCGACGAATGGTGCTATCTTGTCAAAGACTCCCGAGGAAGCTACGGCCCTAATTGAGGAGATGGCCTCAAATAACCAACAATGGGCCGATGAGCGAGGACACTCTACGTCCTCCTTAAAGCCAACTAGCATCTACGAGGCAAAGGCTGTAGCGGAGCTTACGAGCAAGTTTGATTCTCTCCACAAGGTAGTGGAGAGATTGGAGAAGTTCATCACGGAGCCCCAAGGGACCCCTTCCACCTCCGCGCCGACGAACCAAATGTGTGATTGGCAAGACCAATCTCAAGCCATGTACTCGGGAGGAGAGCAAGTAGAAGGATCCTTGGAGCAAGTATAATATGTTGCGGGGAACCAAGGATATTGGGCCAATCCGGCCACAAGAAATCATCCCGGATTCTCTTACGCCAACAATGAAGGAGCTTTGAACCCGCCACAACAACCACCTCAACAAGCTCGACCACCAACACCCCAACAACAATACTATCCACCGAGGGGGCCTCCACAACAAAACTTTCAACCAAAGCAACAAGTTCCACCATATAGGCCTCCCGGATACAACCAAGGGTGGAGGAATCAAAATCAAAACCCTCCACAAGCTCCACAACGATCCGACTTCGAAACTAGAGTGGAGGCGTTCATGGTCGAGCAAAATAGGGTAAATGCTAGCTTGAAGGCGGGGCAAGACTCCCTTAATACCGTTGTGGCTCAAATATCGGAGCAATTGGCGTTGCTCAATCGGAACACTCAAAGATTGCCGGCGCAACCGGAGCAAAACCCACGGGGCAACACGGGCCACATCAATGCCGTAGTTGCCGTTAATACTAGAGGCGGGAAGGACACCACCCCCGCCATGATTCCTATTGAGGAGCCCGTGGAGGAAAGCTTGGAGCCAATTGAGCCGATAGTTGAAGTTGAAAAGGAGAAGGAGCCACAAGACAACGAGAAATCTAGAGCGGGGCAATTGATTGAGGAAAGGCGCTTCATGCCACCGGTCCCATTCCCCAAAAGGCTCGCTAGAGCGAAAATGGAGAAAAGGCTAGCAAAATTTCTCGAGTACCTAAGAGGAGTTAGCCTTAACATTCCCTTCCTTGACGCCATCGTCGAGATCCCCACGTATGCTAAATTTTTGAAGGACTTGATCTCGGGGAGGAAAAGGAAGGAGAAGATCATGCTAGCCGAGGAGGGCTCTTGGTTCACCAAGAGAGAGAAGGAGCCGGCAAAATTTAAAGATCCGGGGAGTTTTCGGATTCCTTGCACTTTGGGCGGTGTTCCTCTTCAAAAGGCGTTGGTTGATCTTGGGGCTAGTGTGAGCCTCATGCCTCTCTCCATGTTCTTAAGGCTAAACACCGGGACAAAGTTGAAACCCACCGACATGCGCATTCAATTAGCCGATGGACGGATAACAAGGCCGGTGGGGATTGCCGAAGACATACCGCTACAAGTCCCGGGGGGAATATGCTTGCCATGTGACTTCGTGATCATGGACGTTAAGGAGGAGGGAGACACTTCATTGATACTTGGACGCCCGTTCCTAGCCACCGCCGGAGTCATCGTCGACGTGCGCGAAGGTACCCTAACTTTAAACGTCGGAAACATCGAGGTGGAGCTCCACATCCCTAAGGCCATGAAGCACATGCCTTATCATGAGGAACTTGACTACATGGACCTCCTTGATGAGGTGATTGAAGAGGCGATCCCTCACTCAATTGGCGCTCTTTTCGATGAAGATTTTGAGGAAGGCCTGGATTTAGGCCAAGATGAGAAGAAAAATGATTCCCCCAACCTCTCCGCTGAAGATGATGAAGGCGACGCTGATGTCGCAAGGATTCGAGAGCTCTGCAAGCTCTCGAAACTAAAGTCTCTGAAGAAAGCTCCGCCGGTACGGAGATCGGCATCACCGGCAAAACCGTTGACCGGAGCAAATGCTAGCTTGGGGGAGCCTCCCCCCAACACTATTCAAGACGAGAGACCACCGCGGGAGAACACGACGCCGCAACGTCCCAATCCAAGCGTTCTCCTCGGAAAGTTTGATGGGTGCATCTCATATGCACCAAACATCCCGCATTGATTGAAAATTATAGGGGGTCGAGCTCACGACCTTAAACGAGCGCTTGTCGGGAGGCAACCCGACGGTTTTTGCTTTATTTCTACTTTTTCTTTATTTTCGTTTTAGAAATTTTTAGTGTTTTGAGTCGTTCGCCCAAAAATTTTGTGATAACGGGTCCTATTTTTCTTGACATGAGAGGAGATAGGTAGATCCATCATGAGGAGGATGAACGAGCCGACGAGGAGCGCCCCAAGAAGGCGCTCGACGCTTAGGAGGAAGATGAAATCGATTGGAGGAAGAAAGACGGAGTTTAGATCCAAAACGAAGACAAACAGCAGAACACAAGGCTCACTCGGCCGAGTATACTAGTCACTCGGCCGAGTACACAAGTTCATCCGGCTGAGCCGCTCACGAACAAGGGAAGTCTGCTGTACCTAACTCTCTGTTTATTTTCCTGATTCCAATATAACTGCTACTCGGCCGAGTATATATATTCACTCGGCCGAGTGAAACGGATACCCTCCTAGGGCGAGTCATGCCGAGTAGCTTGAGTCACTCGGCCGAATGGACTTACTCCACTCGGCCGAGGCTGGTAAAGCCACTCGGCCGAAGCGATAGCGGGGAGGAAATTTTCATTGGCCTCGCTCGGCCGAGTGACCACGTCACTCGGCCGAGTCGTAACTTTTTTATATAAAGGGCGAGGGGGGGCACATTTTTCGAAACGCAAAAACCCCCAAAGCACCCGCGCCCCTTCAGCTCCCTCGCCCGATCCTCGCTCGCTCGCGCCCCCACTCACCCGACCGTCGCTGCCACGCCGCCCCTCGGCCCGCCACCGCCGGCCGAGCACCCCCGTCGCCTCGCCCGAGTCACCGCCGGCGGCCGTGCCTCCGGTCACCTCCGGTACCCCTATTTCGCCTATTTTCGCCTCTTTTTGTGTATTTTTCGAGGATCCGTGTATTAATCGAACCCCTAACCCAAATCAATTCCTATATCTATCTATTATACCCCTAATACTCCATAAATTTTGAATATTACCCGCTGAAATCGCCGTTTCATGCGCAGGTTGCTTTTTGGAGCATAGGGGAGCCCAGGGGAGCTTCTACGGGCTGATCCGGACTTCGCGGAGGCGCTGACTTCGCACGCTTCCACTGCTTAGCACTCGCGGCGTGTCGGGGTACACTCTTTCCACTCTTTTACACGCACCGCACTTTTTTTCACTTTTCGGCGCGCTCGGGGCCGATATGCCGCCCCGGACACGGCCGCGGTCGAAGAGAGCTTCCGCCAAGCGGAAGCGGTCGGATGATGCCGGCCCCTCCCACGAGTTGGAGGACTCTCCTCCACCGTCCCCCACACACCCCGCACACCCAGCACAGCCTACAGGCCCCGCACACCCCGCACAGCCTGCAGTGCACCCACAGCCCGCACAGCCTCTCCCTGCCGACCCACAGCCACCACCACCGGCTCCACTGGTCGGGCCGCTCGGGATTACGTTCCGAGACGACGCACACCGCGCCGTCTTCGACCGTATCTCCCAGCGCTCGATCGTACCCTCCAGGTTTGCACACCTCGCTGACCTAGGACGCCTGGGGGTACTAGAGGGGATACTCACGTTGTACGACAACGTGGGTTGGCGCGACTTCCTTCAGGTGTCGGCGGACACGTTCACCCGCCCGACACTTGAAGTTCTGAGTTCGATCGCCCGGACCGACGAGGGATGCTCATTCCGGTTCATGGATCGAGAGTGCCAGGTCACTCTCGATATGATGCGAGCATTCTTCTCGTGGCCCGCTGTCCCCGGAGCCGATCGCGGTTACGGCCCCACTCATATCCCCCCACCTTCCTTCGACGCCGGTGCCTTATGGGCCCGGATTACGGGTCACCACGCTGCCTTTGACCCTAGTAGGGCCAAGGCCTCGGCCATTGTCCACCCATGCCTCCGTATAGCCCAGCGCCTCATGGCGACCACCTTTTTGGCCAGATATGAGCCGGGCACGATGTCTACGCCAGAGCTCTACATGCTCTATGCGATGACACGTCCCAGAGCTCTATCTAGGGATGGAGACGAGCTTGTCCCCGCCGTCGTGATCGACATTGCGGCTTGGTTTTTAGACCGCATCATTCTATCGGTGGGCGCTCGCTCACCGATATGCTGCGGCGGTCTGATCACCTTGCTTACCATGATGACCGGCGAGGACCTACCTGATGACTTGCGACGGGTCCCGGGCCCCACTTCTCTGTCGATAGACGTTATGGCCTGGATGAAGATGCTTCGTCCGCATGGTGAGCGTCACTGGGTCTGGTTGCACGGCCCTTACGGTGCCGACTACATGATTCTCCCGAGCCCTGCTCGGACTCAGATTGCACTAGCCCACGTCGACTGGCTCCCTGCGATGGATGTTCTCATCGCCGCTGCCTACGTGCTTGAGGCCGAGGAGGCCGAGCAGGCCCACGCTGCCCACGCTGCCCAGGCTGCCCCCGCAGACCCTGCTGCACACCCTGCCGAGCCTGCTGCCGACCTTGTTGACCCAGTGGCCCCTCAGCCTATTCCTGATGTTTCTGCCGCTCTTGACACCCCTGTCTCCACCTCTGTTAGTGTCACAAGTACCCCAGCTGAGCCCACTTCCACCACTTCCACCACTTCCGCGGCTGTCACCACTGTCACCACCACACCCACTACCACCACTGGCCCTCTGTCTACTGAGCCGATTTCCTCTGCCCCACCCGAGCGCCCGCCGACCGTAGTCGAGTGCGGAGAGCCCTCTGTCTCCACTGCCGCTGTATTTTCCGAGAGTGTCGTGGCGTCTGTCCACACTTCTGTGCCACTGACCTCTCTGGCCGCCTCGCTGCCACTTTTGCACACTTCTTTCGCTGCCGCTGCCTCCACTTCTCACCTGCCGGTGTCCCGGCCTCACACTGAGGCCAGGCCCACATTTGCAGGCACGGCACCTTTTGTCCCCTTCCCTGCTGAGCCCGTTACATACTCTACTCGCGTACGCCAGCCTCGCCCTGCACAGCCTAGACCGGTGCGTCCCTCTGCACCACCCCCGCCCGACACTGTACTGCAGAGCATACGTGCTCTTGAGTTGGCGGTGAGTGGTCTTAGAGGTGACCTTAGGACCCTGTCCTCCACCATCTCTGCGATGGCTGGACGCTTCGAGCTGATCCCCCAGATCCATTACTGTCTCACCCAGGTTCTGGAGCGTCTCCCGCGCGTACCCCCACCCACCCAGCAGGTTCCCACACACACTTCCACACACACTAGACCTGCTTCCACTTCCACGCCCACCCCAGCTCAGCAGCCTACACCACCACCACCACCACCTCCGCCTCAGGACGGAGACGGCGCAGCACCACCTTCTTAGGCACCCTTGATGCCTTGATTTATTCCTGCCGTTGTGCTGCCCGTTTCTGCTGGGTCCTGTTGCACTTTTTGTCCACCCCCCTCCTCTCACTTATTATGGTATTCTCTTTTTGATCATATCTTTTTATATCTATTTTGGGAGAGAGGGAGAGTTTTTGGTGACACTTATATCTATGTATCGCTCCTATCTGTGCATGCATCATGTCCGCATCATATTTTCATTTCTTTATTTTACCTTTTTCTTTTCATTTTTCCATGCATGCATCCTCACTTGCCCCTCCCATCGCTTGTCTCTCGGTGTGCCACACTTTGCACATTGAGGACACTGTGCCATTTAGCTTGGGGGAGTGAGTTCTCACGTTCTTTTTTCGATTTGCCACCTTTTTTTTAGTTTTTCACACCATTTTTTCGCTTTTGCACTTATTTTTCATCATTTTTCTTTTATTTTGCCATGCATCACGTTTTTCTTATTTTCCTGTGTGCCGCATTGCATAGTTTTATTTTTTCCTTTATCTTTATTTCTTTCTTTTTCATCTCATGCTAGAGATGACTTTTCTATGATGATGACGACATTGGATTTAGCTTATTCTATATGCATGCTATATTTGTCATGTCTTAGGTTTTATTTCAGATATCATATGCTATGACTTGCCTTGCATTTAGGAATAGTAACCCACACCTTTTTCCGCATGAAAATGGATGAAATTTCATTATTAGCTGAGCCTGAATATTCATGTGTATGCTACCACAGAAAACACACCAAGATTCACGCATTGAATGCTTATATCTGGAGTACTGACTTTCTTTTCCTATATCACTTCTATATGCATGAATTGTACACTTCACTTCAGGATGATTGAATGAAGTTAGCTATGATAAATCTGGATTAGTTAGCTTTTTTGTGATCGAAACTGAGTAGATTAGATTACCCTGTTGAAGTTGTCGTGCATGTCTTATAGAGTGAACCGAGAGTTATATTTATTTCTTTCTCCACAAATCTTGAACATCATTTCTCTACTTTTAAAATCATTGGTGAATCTCCCCTTAGTGATTCTATTTTACGGCATTTTCCCCCGCTACTAATTCCTAGCTCCAAATCTCTTATTCTATAAAAAAAGAGGAGAGAAAAACATTCTTGTACATCATTATCTCCCTCTGAGTTGGGATCGTTGTGTGTATATTGCTTATTGCAAAGAAAAAAAAACAAAAGAAAAAAAAGAGGAAAAATCCTGAATAAAAGATCCCATCTCACTTTTCTTTCTTTCTTCTTTCTTTTCGTTGCTTTTGGAGCTATATGTATAAAGAAAATGGGGATGTAAATATTTTTTATGCCACCACGCTTATAGATAAGCTTGGGGGAGGGGATCCATTGATGTGTGAGAGAGTGACTACTTGACATTGCACGACAACCTAGGCTAAGTAATATTCTATACTCGGTGAGATTATTTTAGTTTTACGAAATCCAGAAATCTAAGCCTAGCGCTCATTTCATGAAATCCATACTTTTCTATTCTCTCTATTCTATAGTGTGATACTCTTATACTCCTGATAGAAAGCGTTCAATTGAAAAGTGTGTGATCTGTGATTTGTATACTGCTTTAAATGATTCAGACGACGTTAATTTTAAAATTATTCCGTTTTTCATGATTATATCGTTTTTCATGGGTTTTCTATTTCTATTTGCACTATTATACTATGATATCGAAATAAAATTCTTTGACATGTATTTTCCATTCAGTGCATGCTATATGAGTAAGTGAAACCCACGTCCTGAGAAAATGATCTAGTATCCTACCTCTTCGCTTCTTTCTTTCTTTATTTTCATTTCGTTTTCATTCTTCTTCGTTATTCATTTTTCTTTTTTTTTCGCCGTTTTCGTTTTCCAAATCCACCAGGTTCGCCTTTTACTTATCTTCCTCGAGGACGAGTAAGAGGCAAGCTTGGGGGATTTTGATCACTCCTTATTTTACACCTTTTTTTCCGCATGTTTGCATGCCATTTAGATCGCCCAAATCATGTTTTTCACGATATATCGACGATATTGCGATGCTTTTCACGATTTGTTGTTTTTGTCGCATTTCAGGTGATTTGGCGCGATTTGGAGTGATCTCGAGATGCGCTTACTCTAGACGGTCACCGACGACCTCCCCGAGGGGTATTTTACTGTTGGAGAGGAGCGGAAGAAGAATGGACGTCGCAGGAGCGACGAGGAGGCCAAAATAAGCAGATTGGGCATTTTTTGTGTCCCACTCGGCCGAGTGGAGGAGCCACTCGGCCGACCAGCGAGACACTGCTCGGCCGACCAAATCAGACACGATTTCTATGTGCACTCGGCCGAGCACCGAAGACCACATCGGCCGAGTGAAGATATCTCGTCCGCCCGAGTGGCGCCCAGACGAAGCCCTTCCAAAACATCGAAGTTACTGTTTTTCGGCTGCCTGAACTTCAGAAGACCCACTCGGCCGAGTGGTAAATCCCGTCCACCCGAGTGCAGTGAAGTCATCGGCCGAGTGACGACAACTCACTCGGCCGAGCCGCCCCCGAAGTAGAGACCCCTGAAGGCCCTGACTTACTGGAAAATTACAGGGTTTCTCACTCGGCCGAGCGACTTTTGTCACTCGGCTGAGTGCGATGCGCTGCCTGTAGCGAAAACTGCGGAAAACAGGCTGTGCAGGGGCATTTTGGTCACAATTTTTGGACGATTTTTGGGGCTATTTAAACCCTGTTTTTACCCTAGTTTTGGGAGCTCTCTCTTAGATTTTTTTGCAGCTTTTTAGATTAGTTTTTTAGCTTTATTCTTGTGATTGGAGAAGGAGCAAAACTTGGATTTTTGTTGGATTAATTGAAGAACTACATTGGTTTGCATCTCTTTTCCTTAAAAATTCTATTTTTATTGTTTATATCATTGTTGTGATGAATTCTATTGCTTATCTCAACGATTATTTTTGTGATCTTGCTATGGTTTGTGAGTAGTCTCCACGTCTTGGGGCGTGGGGATGAACCCTACAAGCCCACTTTCATATTTGTGATGAATTGGTAGAAATTGAGCTAGAATTGCTATTAGAGATTAGATCGGGATCGATTTACTACAGATTGCTAGGTATTCATATCAATTGGGATTTGCAAGAGATTGGATCCCAATTTGATAGGAAGCCCTAGAAATCCGAATTGGGTTGGAGTCGGATTTTTCGAAGTATCAGTTTGCAAGAGATTGGACCGATACTAGGATTCCCGGTTGCAATTCTATACCGATACCCGTTTGCAAGAGATTGGACGGGTAGGGACTATCCTAATCTAGATCGTGAACCGAGTTTGCAAGAGATTGGGCTCGGTGCGCGATTGGACGATGATGTTGATCCTAATGCTAGCTTTCCTAGGCTAGGGTTTGCAAGAGATTGGACCCGACCCTAGGATAGCTATAGACCGGCAACAGCGCGAGAGCGTGAGCTTGGTTCTACATTCAGTTGCAACTAGTTCATCCGAATTCTCATTCTAGCAATTTTGATACCGATGAACCACATTTATGAAGTACGGTGTGTAGCGGGGATTCCCCATTCCCTAGACGTTCTTTATTTGATTTGATATTTCGCACATTGTCTGACGATTGTGACAGGATCGCCAAAGGCAAATTTCTCTTCTTAAATAGCCAGGTTGATCGGAGCAAGCACCGTCATTCGTCCTCCCTGTGTTCGATATCCCGCTCGCTGCTACACCGTGCACTTGCGGTAAAACTACAACCGTTCTTTTGGGTCACGTCCCGGAGCGACCATACGTCCACCTTCAGATTACAGCACCTTCAGAAACTGTGAAGGAGCTTCTTCGGTAATGGAAGGACACTCCTCGACGAGGCCTCCTTTCTTCAACGGTACCAACTATGGGTACTGGAAATGCCGGATGGAAACTTTCCTCCAGAGTTCTTCACTATGGAGAGACACGATGTCGGAGTATGTCGAGCCCGCCGAAGAAGATTTCGCAAAGTGGACTCCCGCGGAGGTCGCCGCGGAGGTAAGCAATGCCAAGACAATGAATGCATTGCAATGCGCTTTGGAGCCCGAGGACTTCAATAAGATATGCACATGTAAGAGTGCATATCAAATCTGGAACTCTCTCCTCATCTTGCATGAAGGGACGAGTAGGGTAAGAGACTCTAAACTCGTTGTTGTTAATAAAGATTTCGAATTATTTTATATGCAACAGGGTGAGAAGATGAAGGAGTATTATGCTCGCTTCGTCGACATCACCAACGAGTTGGAGGCTCTTGGTAAAACCTACACCTAAAAGGAGAAAGTCTCAAAGATCATTGACAGACTTCCTTCTTGTTGGGAGAAACGTACCTTCGCCATCGAGGAAGGTAATGATTTGAGTAAGTATACCGTCATTCAACTAATGGGTATCTTAATGTCTTATGAGGTACGCAACGATAGCAAACTTAAGTTGCAGGACAAGATGAAGTCTTACTTGAAGCAAGACGAGCCAAAGAAAAAGGCGATTGCATTCAAGGCCGCTCCATCCACATCTACATCTACCGATGATGAAGAATCGGAAGAAGAGTTGGACTTGGAATCCATTGCCCTCATGGCAACAAAGTTCAACCGGTTCTTCCGGAAAGGTAATTTCAAGAACAAATCAAAGTTTAGTTCTTCTAACGCCTCCACTCCTTTGTGTTTCAAATGCAACAAGCCAGGACACATGAAAGCGGATTGTCCTCAAAATAAGCAAAAGGAGAAGTGGAAGGCGCCAAAATTCGACAAGTCAAAGAATTACAAGAAAGGGTACAAGAAAGGGCTTGTCGGGACATTCACCGACTCCGAGGATTTCTCAAGTGGAGAGTCGGATGATGAGCAAGTGGAGCAAGCACACATGTGCTTCATGGCTAGAGAGGAACATGATCAAGGATCTTCCTCCGATGATAGCGAGGATGAAGGCGATGAGGTAGCTATGGACGACCTTAGATTAGATAACGAACAAATATGGTCTAAGTATTCTAAACTAGTAAATAGATATACTAAGACTAAAGATGAGTTAGTTAGTCTCCAAACCTCACCTAAATCTATCGTCATCAACAACGACACCGTTGTTGAAGACTTGAGAAATGAGATTGTGAATCTCAAATCTCAACTTGAGCATGTTCACATTGAGGATTCGGAGGAACACAAGATAGCGGATTTGACTTCTCAAAACTCGACTTTGAGTATTGAGAATGAGAATCTCAAATCTCGTGTTTATGCGCTCACATCGCAAGTGTCCACTTTGGATGCTTCTATGCGTTCTCTCACCGAGAAATATGAGTGCACATTAGGCCGAATTAACAAATTCAATAAAGGTAAGGATCATTTGGACAAAATCCTAAATGACTTACTTCCGGTCAATCACCACATTGGCTTGGGGTATAACATGGAAAATTCGTCCAAGTCGTCTACCACCTTTATTAGGCCAACTTCCGATGCCTCAACAAGTGGTAGCAAACACTCTATTGGTAGTTCATCTACCAAGGGTGCTTCCACCTCGTACACACCCTCGTTTGGAAAGAAACCCATTTTGGGTGGACCTCCAAAGAAGAGTCATGCTTATATGTACACCAATACCATGCCACGTAGGAACACACATCCTACTCCACATGTTCACACATATGATGATTTTTATGCACCACATCCATGGGCACGTGCACACCATGTGAGACACCCTCACGCACGTGTTCCTCCACATGCATATGTTCACCCACATCATCATATGAACAATTATCATCATGCACCATTTCATCATGTGCCATATGCCTATCCATGACATGCATCACGTAGAAATCAACAACGCATGCATGCTCCCATTAGGAATAGGGCTTTCAAAATTGTAACGACGGGTTTTTCATGTATTTGAATTATCTATATTATTTATATGTTTCGGTGGATTTTCTCCTTATGTGTGGTTTCCGTCTCCGCAGCTTTTGTTTTCGTTCGTTTCGTTGTGATTTTCTATCTTCTTCCTTAGAATCGTTGATCTTGGAGTAAGTCACTCGTGACGAGCTTCATATCGCTCATATTTTAGAGTTAGAGTGATCTTAGAAGCCGTAGGAATCTTCCCGAAGCTTCGCGCTTCAATTAGGCACTTTTCGTGCACGTTATTTGGTTCAAGAAGGGGAACCAACCGACTAGATTGAGATCTAGTCGGTCGGCAACTCTACTCAAACCGACTAGTTCATTGAATTAATTGTACAGGAGTTACTGTTTGCTCTTAGTCGGTCTAAGAACAACCACCGACCGACTAGATGTGAAACTAGTCGGCCAGAACTTGCTCTCAGACCGACTAGTTCCTTTGATAAAGTTCACCTGAGTTACTGTTTATCGTTAGTCGGTTTATGAACACTCACCGACCGACTAGGTTGCAAACTAGTCGGTCAACGGGCCTTCACAGACCGACTAATTCACTACCCAGATTTATTCTCTTTTTCGATGCTTGATTTTAGTCGGTCATAGTTGGTCGACCGACCGACTAGTTGTTAAACTAGTCGGTCAACAACTCTTCTTTGATCGACTAATCGCTGTCGTAAACCTAGGGTTTGCCCAGCCGCCGACGTTTCCTATTAAAACCCCCCAAACATTTTTCTTTCTTCATTCATTTCTTCTGAGCCTCCTTCTTCCCTAAATCATCATCCATCTTCCCCTAGCCTTCCTCCTTCCTCAAGAGCCCCTCTCCTTCTCCATTTAGGCCGGCCACCTCCTCTAGGCCACCGGAAAACCCCCAAAACTCCCCAAAATCTCATTTCTCCATATTTTCTCCCCATTTCCAGATCTGAACCCTAGTTACCCGGATCGTTTCTTCCGTTGCTGTGCTTGCTCGGCATCGATCTTCCGCTTCCTACGGTAGTGAATCGATCCTCTAATATTCTCATAACCCGTTTTGTGATTTTTGTTAAACCCTAATAAAACTAGGTTGGATGTTGTTCTAATATTGTTTTGCCATGGCAGCGATCTCATCTCTGTAGTTAGCATTTTTGTGACCGCCTCGTTGATCGTTATCCTCGGTGCTAGGCAAGTGAAACTTGCCACTTAGGGTTTTAGGCCATGCCTTAGGCCATTTGCTTGTTGTAGCGTAAAAGAGACTAGATAGTGAAATGATAGCTGCCTAGATGCCTATTTGATCTAGTTTAACAACGAAACTAGATCCGTCACCTCAATTGATCTAGCTTGACGACGAAGCTAGATCCAACCCTTTTAACTTGTTGTTCATGCATATTAAACTGCCAGGTTTAAATTCCTTAACTGTACGCCTTACTACATGCCCTGCCATGTCATCCATGCATTGAATGTTGCATCGTAGCACACGCTACAAATCCTTGTACAAATCTGTGTTTCCGTGTTACCGGCAAGGCACCCGTTATGCGGGCATAACCCTATGCCATATGTGTTAAAAACACTTCCTGGCTCGTGTTCCAGAAGCGAGCATTCCGTGTTCGGGGTAATGCCCTGGCTCGATATACGTGCAAAACACTTCCTGGCTCATGATCCAGAAGCGAGCATTCCGTGTTCGGGGTAATGCCCTGGCTCGATACACGTGGAGGGGTAGAGATAATGACGTGCCCCTGGTTTGCGAGCCGCAAATGGCCGGGGGACCCGCGTGAGGGTTTAGATATTTGTAACTACAAGCACACGGTGTTGTAGTGTGGCTTGGGGTCGAACACAGGGAGGCTAGGATGTGCTTGTGTCAAGGAGGACCGGAATCACCCCGTGGGCGAGCTAGCCCAGATCGGTTGATGGGTTGTCACGGTAAAGGAATGCAAGGTATGAACAATATGAAAATAAACCCGGGACTTTGGTTTCCACTCCAATGAGCGACTCTCGCCGATACGGCCTACGGGTAGGATGGCGATCGGAATTAGGGTCTAATGGTGAGATGTTGCCTCTGAAAGTGGTACCGGCATCCCATGGGCCCGATATTCCGGTCGGTGCCCAGGATGATACACCGGACTTCCCGGGTTCGATCAGTGGGCACTCCCGTGTCCATTAACACTGATCGATTCCGGGAGCACTAAGCTCGCAACGATAACTCCCAACGTCTCATCCTGCTGCTCCCGCGCGCTAGGATTCGGCGTCTATGCTAAGGGCGTAAGCTATGGCTAGGGAGTCAACCGCCAAGTTTATTCCCCCTTGGCACAACGGTCAAAGGCGGTCTTTTTCCCGCCGATGACAATAAAACACCCCGCGTAACCTAACGATTCCTAATCCCTATCGATTTCCTAACCCCATGGATGCATCGGGAAGAGCCCCCGAAGGGGTTTCCGCCAAAATCCCAGATTTGGGAACTACTCACAAATATTCATTAAAAAGCGATCTAAACGAAAATGAACCGTTAAAATCATAATCAGACGATAGGAATGCGAAGGTAGTAGAGCAATTAAGATAATACTAAAGTTTTACAAAGATCCAAAAACTTACAAAAACAGGAAAATTACAGCCGTCACAAAATGAAGAAAACAGTAAAAAATAACCAACTCCCGAATCTGGGAAACCTAGGGTTCTATTTATAGAAAACAACATCACCCGATCGGTTGACAAGTGAACCGGTCGGGTGAGCCGCTTCACAAAATTACAGCGCGATGCAGGGGTTTCACCCGGTCAGTATGAACCGGTCGGTTGGATCTAGGTGTCGATCGGTGGATCTTGGTGCGTGCCGGGTGAGGAGACCGGTTGGAGCTTCGAGTCTTGGCTGTTGAAATTCAGCTACAGGTGAACCGATCGGGTGAAGGTCACCCGATCGGTTGGAAATCAGCTTCGAATTTCCAGAGACTTTGAGCTTTTGACCCGGTCACTGAACCGACCAGATGACTTCTCGGGGGCTCCAAGCTGCGTCTGGGTGGTGCACGCGTGCATCACCCGATCGGTTGGAGATGACCAACCGACCGGGTGAGGGGCTGAAAGATGTAATCTTCGTCGTTTGACCCCCTGGATCACGCGTGACTCCTCCCGTTGCTCCGGGGACACATGATATCATCGTTTAGCGTCCCAAATGCCAGCAAACTCCTGCAAAACACAGAAAAATACGGAAAAAGTGAAAGAAAACAAGAAAATACAAGAAAACACGAGAAAACGAATAAAAGACGGCGGTAAATACAGAAAAACATGGAAGAAAACACGCGTAAATATATGAAATATAAACGCACGTCAAAATCCCCCAAGCTGAACTCTTCCTCGTCCTCGAGGAAGACGAGTGAGAGTAGGAGCTCGGAGGGGAAAAATAGAGAGAAAGAGAGAAAAAGAAAACTCTATATCCTAGATCGTCCGTCAGAGCCAACAGAATCAAAAACGACACACCAAGCAAGCAAACGCCAAATCACATCACTAAACCTAGGAATACGAGTCCAAATAAGTGTCGTGGGCCCACGCGGTGAAGCGCGAGTGAGTGTGGTCGTGTGCTAGCAGACGGTGTCACTAACTACATTGTGTAATAAAGCTCGTTATACACAAATCCAAGAAATGACCCAAATATCGGTTCGATTCGAAATTGCGGTGAATATTAGTTCAATCATGCATGAGAATAGAGCGAGATTCGAAGCGTATCATGCATCGGGGACTCCACAGCTAGGGACAAGGAAATCACCACACTATAGCCTAGCTAATCGCTAGAAGGTCCCTATGCCAAGTGTTTTCGAAAACGATGGGGGTTGAGATGATGTGGAGTAGAACACTGTGTGCACCATCTCAACAAGTGGAGTCCCCCGATCACCATCTCAACAAGTGGAGTCGCACAGTGCTAATTCTCGCATCGCACTGTGTGCACCATCGCACTTGAAATTTTTGGGTTTTGGGTATTTGTATTTTTTTGGATTTTGGGCTATACAAAATTTTTCTTTTCTTTTCTTTTCTCTTTTTTTTGGATTTTTGGGATATTGGCTATACACATGTGTACTCTCCCAAGTGGGAGAACGATACACGACGAGGGGATTTGCACCAAGTAAAACAAAAAAGAAATCGGAATCTAAACACTTGGGCAAAGGAAACTATTCTCGCTAAATAGAGCATGGGCTAAATGGGTTATCCTAGTCCTTAATTGTGGAATCCCGACACATGCGAAATGAAGCACATTATATATATATATATAGCATGCAGAAGCAGACATGAGAAATAAATACCGCATATTCAAATCGAAGCATGATAGTCTAGGGGTCATTCCTGGACAGGTATATAAAGTAAAATCACAAAGTAGAAGCACACCGAACAGTTAGGCACGACGCACGACTCTCAAAAGGCTAAGTGGACCCGCGATGCATGAAATGCAAGAGGACTCGAAATCCTAGGGTTAGTGAATGTGATTATCGATGCTATGCTAGGTGTGTGTGATTTTTTGGAAATTCATCACATGGTTCATCTCTAGGAGAAAGAGATAAAAAGAATAAAAGAAAAAAAAAATAAAAACACGATGAAAACGGCACAAAAACGAAAAAGAAAGACTCAAATGGTGCACACAGTGCGACTCCCCCAAGCTGAAGCTTGCATTGCCCTCAATGCAATAAGAGTGAGTACGGGAGGGCAATGAAGATGGGGGAATACGCACCGACACAAAAAGAAATGAAAAACGAGGAAAACACAGAGATGAAACTGAAAATAAAGAAAAATCAAAATCAAACCACACGGCACGAAAATAGAAATAAAACCACACGACACGACACTCAAAAGGGGAAAAACAAGTACGCACACACAAATAAGAAAAACAAAACACGACAACACACCAAAATAGACGTCCCCCAAGCTAGACATGACAGTGCTAGCAAATAAAATGTGATCGTGAGATGCAGAAATATGCAAGGGGGAGTCAATCGGATTCGCTGGTACTAGAATGGTAGGGGGAGGGAGAGGAGGGTGGGGAATAGCGAATGAAAGAATCCTCAGAGGAAGAGGAGGACGTGCCTATGGGGGAAGGAGGGGCGACAGGCTGGAGCACGGGTGGATCGATGTGCACCGGGGGGCTGTGGTGGAGAAAGATCGTACCAGGTGGGCCGACAGTTGGGTGCCAATCGGGAGGATCCAAGGGTGGTAGATGTACTAATGGAGAATACCAAGGATCGGGGTAAAACTCCCAAGGCAGATGAGATGGGGGGTAGGGTAGCCGCAAAGGGGCTAAAGGTGGCAGGATCACGAAAGGTGCGCAGGCGGGGCCATAGAGATAGACATCACGGTCTTCACCGAAGGGAGTGAGCATATTGATATTGATCAAGTAATCGCGATCAATACGGCTACGTCCAGGAAAAATAGGGAGGTCGGGTGGCACTCTCAAAACACAGCTGACAATAAGAGTGATCATTCCACCACAACAGATGGATCCAGAATTGGCGTGGCTAACAGCAAAAATTTCGTGGATGATCCAATGAGCGGCGTTTATGGGCATAGGGATGTGCCCAAGGATCATGTCTTCGGACATGGCATAGAGAAAGAAAAGCTCATCCCTTGATACAGTGGACACATCCACGCGGGTGAAAACAGTGTTGGCGTGGATGCAGTGGGCGAGGCGGTAACACGGGTGAATAATGTAGGAGGCAAGAGCCTCAGGTGGAAAGGCGGTGTACCGGGTAAATCGTTGCCAAACACCATCAGCCCGAAATTGAGAGTAGACGTCAGTTCGATCGTGGGTGGAATGTTTAGTATTAAGATCGGGGTGACTGAGATTGAGGATATTGTTCAACTCGATGAAACCCAGAGAAAAATCGCAGTTGAAAGCGCGGAAGGAGAAACCCCCATCAAAGATCTCGAGGGAACTGAGGAATTCAAGCGTGAGATTTATGTGTGTGTGAGCATGGATGTACGACATGGTATGGCACCCGATACAGTTGAAAATTCTGCCGACGCCGTTCGAAAGCCCTAGAGCTTCGGGTGTGGGGCGATCGGCAAAGAGTGTAGGTCTCATCAGGCGATGAAGTAGTGCTTGCAAACGGTCAGACTGTTCTTCCGTAGAAGGGTTTATGCCAAGGAAAGAGGGGGAAAAGGGGCCGTAGAGCGGATCACGGCGTGAAGATGAGGCAATCTCTTTCCCTTTCTTAGACATGGTGACTATGTGGGTGGTGAAAAGGAAAGTGGGAGCGTGCCTATGATGAATATAAAGCAGGTGAAGCAGGTACAACACCAATTCAGGATATTACAGATAAAGTAAGAGATGTGTAGAGTGGAAAGGTGTTACCCATCTATGTAGCAAGATCAAGCTCCCGGGGACTCGCACAGTAGGAGGAGGTAATTCGGGAAGCCGCCGCTCGCTGATCCGACAAAAACAGGTTTTTGAAAATTTTGGGGGCTAGGGTTAGGGTTTGGATGTTTAGATGATGGAATGTTGATGATAGCAAGGTGGCGAGGGTGGGAAAGTACGGGAGTGAGTGGGGAGGAGGGTTTAGGGGCAGTATGGTGGATGGAGGAGGTCGATTCGACTGTTTGAGGGTGAGTAACTGCGTGAAGGGGATTTTTGGGGGTCGGGCGGCGGTCATCGTGCGTTGGTGGTATTTATAGGGGCGAAACTGAACCGATCGGGTGAGTACTCACCCGATCGGGTGGACGAATTTTGAAAGTTTCCTGTCGGCCAACAGCTACAGGTGAACCGATCGGGTGAATAGTCACCCGATCGGTTGATCGCTTCCCAAATCTTTCCCGAGAACATGTGATATTTCACCCGGTCCCTCACCCGATCACGATATTACTCAACCGATCGGTCGATGCGATTTCCAAATTTCCCGAAAGTTCAGCACTACCCACACGGTCAGCGACCCGGTCACTGCTAATGCCACCTGGTCGGTTCGTTAGAAAACTGACTCTGCCATTTAGCTGACACGTCCAAACCGATCGGGTGAGTTCTCACCCGATCGGTTGGGGTCTTGTTTCCTGCAAAAAATGAACACATGGCATCAGTCCTCAACGGAAATTTTTGCGGCTGGATTTATTTATCAGAAATAGACAAAATAAAGTTAGAAATAATTCCGAAGATTGGAGATAGAGATTTCAAGAGCATGGGTTGCCTCCCATGAAGCGCTTTTGTTTAACGTCGTTTGCTCGACGCCTCTAGCGGTGGTCAATTAGGATCCGGAGGGTTAGAGGAAGAGTTGTCACTCGTTGGGGGCCCGACCGGGGAGAATTTTGGTTCTCCAACCGCATAGTGCTTCAGACGCTGTCCGTTGACTTTAAATGGCTCATCCCTTCCCATTATCTCAATAGCCCCATGCGGGAAAACCTTGGTGACACGGAACGGTCCCAACCACCTTGACTTGAGTTTTCCAGGAAAGAGCTTCGGCTTTGAGTTGAATAGGAGAACTAAGTCCCCTTCCCTGAATTCCCTCTTCAAGACTCACTTATCGTGCCATCGCTTCAGCTTCTCCTTGTAGATCTTGGCGTTCTCATAGGCATTGAGCCGGATTTCGTCGAGCTCGTTGAGTTGTAATTGCCGGTGCCCCCTACCTCCTTGGCGTCGAAGTTCAGATTCTTAATTGCCCAAAATGCTCTATGCTCCAATTCCATCAGAAGATGGCAGGCTTTCCCATAGACAAGCCGGTAGGGAGTCGTACCGATCGGAGTTTTAAATGCTGTCCTGTAGGCCCAAAGTGCGTCAGGAAGCTTTGATGACCAGTCCTTTCTAGAATTGGCCACCGTCTTTTCTAGTATGCTTTTAATCTCCCGGTTAGAGACTTCCGCCTGACTGCTGGTCTGCGGGTGGTAGGCACGCCCCACCCGGTGTTGTACCCCGTATCTTTTTAAGAGGGCCTCGAATTTCTTTTCTATAAAGTGGATCCCCCCGTCACTGATCAGGACACGAGGTACACCGAACTGCGGGAAGATATTGCTTTTGAAGAACTTGGCCACCATTCTGGAATCATTGGTTGGACTGGCCATCACTTCAACCCATTTCGACACGTAGTCCACAGCCACCAAGATATACTGGTTCCCTGAGGAGGAAGGGAACGGTCCCATGAAGTCCACTCCCCATACATCGAAGATTTCTACCTCCAGGATGCAGTGTTGAGGCATCTCATTCCTTTTGGAGATATTCCCCGCTCTTTGGCATTTATCGTAGGCTTGGACATAAGCACGTGTGTCCTTGAACAGTGTAGGCCAGTAGAATCCGATTCGGAGAATTTTTGCGATGGTCTTGTAGGTGCTCGCGTGCCCTCCACATTGCTGCCTGTGGCAGTGGGAAATGATGGAGGTCGCCTCAGTTTCAGGGATGCATCTTCGTATCACCCCATCATTGCAGGTTTTGTATAGGTGGGGGTCATCCCAATAAAACCTGCGGACCTCATGGAAAAATTTCTTCTTCTGCTGAAAGCTCACATTGTGGGGGACGATGGCATAAGCCAGATAATTTGCGATGTTAGCGTACCAGGGGGTCCAGGAGGAAGAGACAGAGAAACGATGCTCGTCAGGGAGTGAATCATTGATCGACGTAGCATTTAAATCGAGGGTAGGCATCCTGGACAGGTGATCGGCAACAACATTCTCCGCCCCCTTCTTGTCTCTGATTTCCAGGTCAAATTCCTGGAGGAGGAGAATCCATCTAATGAGCCGCGGCTTAGCTTCTTTCTTGCTCAATAGGTATTTAAGAGCCGCGTGATCTATGTGCACGATCACCTTGGCACCAACCAGATATTATCGGAACTTATCCATGGCATAGATGACCGCTAGCAATTCCTTTTCCGTGGTAGTATAATTTCTTTGTGCGGCATCAAGGGTTTTGCTCGTATAATATATGACATGAAGATTTTTATCCTTCCTCTACCCCAAGACGGCACCAACCGCATAATCACTAGCATCACACATTAGCTCAAAGGGTAGATTCCAGTCCGGTGGCTGTATTATGGGCGCGGAAATCAAAGCTAGCTTCAAAGTGCGGAGGGCCTCCATACACTCCTCCCTGAAGACGAAAGGCACGTCCTTCACGAGGAGTTGGGTCAGCGGCCTGGAAATTTTCGAGAAGTCTTTTATGAAGCGGCGATAAAATCCCGCATGTCCTAGGAAACCACGGACTCCACGAAGATTGAGCAGTGGTGGAAGCTTTTCAATCACCTCAACTTTAGCCTTATCAACCTCGATTCCCCTCGAAGAGATGACGTGCCCCAACACAACTCCTTCTTGGACCATGAAGTGGAACTTCTCCCAGTTTAGGACTAATCCCTTTTCTTGACATCTCTCCAGGACTTTAGTTAGATTACTGAGACACGAGTCAATCTTAGTTTCATAGACAGAGAAATCGTCCATGAAAACCTCCAAGATGTCCTGGGAGTAGTCGGAGAAGATAGCGGACATGAGTCTTTGGAATGTAGCAGGGGCGTTACAAAGTCTGAACGGCATTCTTCTATAGGCATATGTCCCGAATGGGCAAGTGAAAGTCGTCTTCTCCTGGTCATCGTTATGAATAAGGATCTGAAGAAATCCTGAATACCCGTCCATGAAACAGAAATAATTGTGCTTCGCCAGTCTCTCGAGCATCTGGTCAATAAAGGGGAGAGGGTAGTGATCCTTCCTCGTTGCTTTGTTCAGCTTTCTATAGTCAATGCACATCATGTACCCCGTGACGGTCCTCGTTGGTATTAGCTCGTTCTTCTCGTTGCAAACCACCGTCATTCCTCCTTTCTTGGGTACGACGTGCACCGGAAAAACCCAGTGACTATCGGAGATAGGGTATATAATACCGGCATGTAGAAGCCTAACAATCTCCCTTTTTACAACCTCCATCATTATGGGATTTAGCCTCCGCTGTGGCTCAATCAAGGAGGCTTGCTCATCTTCAAGAAGAATTCTGTGTGAGCAGAGGCCTAAGCTAACCCCTTTTAAATCCTCAATTGCATATCCAAAAACTCCTTTAAACCTTTTTAAAACACCAAGAAGTTTGGTCATTTGGTCTTCGGGCAGTGAAGAGTTGACTATGACCGGAAGGGTCGAGCCAGCCCCCAAATATTCATATTTTAGCCCCGGCGGTAATTCTTTCATCTCAACCTCATGAGGTCCCGTCTCATACTTCTCAAGCTGAGCATCCTCAAGGGAAAGGAGTTCTTCGTGGATTTCTCGGAAGCCAGCATTTGGAACCTCATCCTCGGCCGCGGTTCCGCATGGCAAAGTTTTGCAAGGTATAGTGGGAACGATCGAGGAAGGCACCGGGTCTCTTTCAAGCTCATAATAATTGTCCGGGAAGAAGGCTTCTAAGTGAAAATAGGTTTCAATTGTCGATGGTTCCCCACAACTGTTTCTAGCTTCCTCATTGTCCAAAGATCGGGGACGCTCAATAAAAGTCTGCAAGGAATAGATTGGTTCCTGTCCAGCGTAGCCTACAAACTCAGTCGGATGGTTCTCCTGACAAAACTCCACGGACAACTCTCCTTCACTAAATTCGGGACCAGGATTGTCGATATATGCCACTTCACCATGAGGAAAGAGAGTTTCCGTGGCAAGGTGCTCATGCGTATCTCGATATCTCCTCTGATTTTCCACGGCGGCAGACAGGAGGGATAGTATATTCGAAGTATTCAGGGATTCCGCTAAGCTCCATGCCAAACAGCGGATATGGTGAGAGTGATCCTAGATGTCTCCTGAAACTGCATGCAACATCCTCGCCGTGGGGCCAGGATCCTATACGAAAGGAGAGAGAGAAAACTGCACAAGTGGTAAACACGTCAAAAGCACGGGTTGCATAAATGGGAACCGAAAGTAGCGATGGGAGCACGACAATTCAGTCAATTAGCACTATACAATTACTATCTACAGTATGTCCAAGTGAAATTGAAAAGTGTAGAGTGCGAAAATTATCGCGAGGTAGGGATAAGAGCTAGACACTAGGGTTCAAGAGATCCTAAAATAACAAGCACGTTGCCTCCCCGGCAACGGCGCCATAAACTTGACGTGCCCCCGGTTTGCGAGCCGCAAATGGCCAGGGGACCTGCGTGAGGGTTTAGATATTTGTAACCGCAAGCGCACGGTGTTGTAGTGTGGCTTGGGGGTCGAACACAGGGAGGCTAGGATGTGCTTGTGTCAAGGAGGACCGGAATCACCCCGTGGGCGAGCTAGCCCAGATCGGTTGATGGGTTGTCACGGTAAAGGAATGCAAGGTATGAACAATATGAAAATAAACCCGGGACTTTGGTTTCCACTCCAACGAGCGACTCTCGTCGATACGGCCTACTGGTAGGATGGCGATCGGAATTAGGGTCTAATGGTGAGACGTTGCCTCTTAAACTGGTACCGGTATCCCATGGGCCTGATATTCCGGTCGGTGCCCAAGATGATACACCGGACTTCCCGGGTTCGATCAGTTGGCACTCCTGTGTCCATTAACACTGATCGATTCCGGGAGCACTAAGCTCGCAACGATAACTCCCAACGTCTCATCCTGCCGCTCCCGCGCGCTAGGATTCAGCGTCTACGCTAAGGGCGTGAGCTATGGCTAGGGAGTCAACCGCCAAGTTTATTCCCCCTTGGCCCAACGGTCAAAGGCGGTCTTTTTCCCGCCGATGACAATAAAACACCGTGCGTAACCGTTAGATTCATAACCACTATCGATTTCCTAACCCCATGGATGCATCGGGAAGAGCCCCCGAAGGGGTTTCCGCCAAAATCCGAGATTTGTGAACTACTCACAAATATTCATTAAAAAGCGATCTAAACGAAAATGAACCGTTAAAATCATAATCAGACGATAGGAATGCGAAGGTAGTAGAGCAATTAAGATAATACTAAAGTTTTACAACCGAAAACTTACAAAAACAGGAAAATTACAGCCGTCACAAAATGAAGAAAACAGTAAAAAATAACCAACTCCCGAATCTGGGAAACCTAGGGTTCTATTTATAGAAAACGACATCACCCGATCGGTTGACAAGTCAACCGGTCGGGTGAGCCGCTTCACAAAATTACAGCGCGATGCGGGGGTTTCACCCGGTCAGTATGAACCGGTCGGTTGGATCTAGGTGTCGACCGGTGGATCTTGGTGCGGGCCGGGTGAGGAGACCGGTTGGAGCTTCGAGTCTTGGCTGTTGAAATTCAGCTACATGTGAACCGATCGGGTGAAGGTCACCCGATCGGTTGGAAATCAGCTTCGAATTTCCAGAGACTTTGAGCTTTTGACCCGGTCGCTGAACCGACCGGGTGACTTCTCGGGGGCTCCAAGCTGCGTCCGGGTGGTGCACGCGTGCATCACCCGATCGGTTGGAGATGACCAACCGACCGGGTGAGGGGCTGAAAGATGTAATCTTCGTCGTTTGACCCCCTGGATCACGCGTGACTCCTCCCGTTGCTCCGGGGACCCATGATATCATCGTTTTGTGTCCTATATGCCAGCAAACTCCTGCAAAACACGGAAAAATACGGAAAAGTGAAAGAAAACAAGAAAATACAAGAAAACACGAGAAAACGAATACAAGACGGCGGTAAATACGGAAAAACATGGAAGAAATCGCGCGTAAATATATGAAATATAAACGCACGTCAGATAAACGGTCACTTGAGCTTAGGAGTTGGCCCGATCAGCCACTCTAGCCAACGGGCGGAATCTCTGTGCACAACTTGTTTACTTGACGTGTTTACTTGACGTGAACTACTTGACTTGCACTTGTCCATGTTTCACTTGTAAAACTTGTTATCCATGCCATACTTGCTACTTGCTACATGTACTCCCCTTTACTTGTCACTTCCATACTATACTTGCCGTGTTATGCATCATTCTAGAACTGCTAGGTTGCTAGTTTGCCTTCACTTTCGTTTCCTTGCTCAAGTCTTGTTAGACTTGCTGACATGTGCCCCTTTACTCTTTTGGATGACACATGTTAGATCTCGAGCCTGAGGGTGCTGCGGAGGACGTGGTGTTTGCTGACGCTGAGTCAGAGCATGCGTTCGTTGAGGAGTACGAGGACACGGGCGATCAGTCGTAGAGACTGTTGTGTTGTTGTTTTGACTGCTTTTGTTGTCGGTGCGTAGCACCAATACTTTGTGCCGTGTTGGCTTTTGTTGGCCATGTTTTGGGCCTTTAGACTCTTTCTTTTAGCCTGGTGGCTTTTCTGGATGTTGAACTAAATTTTAATGTTGGACGATGATGAGATTTGGGATTTTATTTCCGTTTCTCCTTGTGTTATTATTGTTGTTCCGTTTGCACTTACAGGGACCTGCATATGATTTATGGATGCTTATCAGGCGTGTGGCTTCACAGCTCCACGTCTGTACGGACCTTCTCATGTCTTGCCTCCATTGCTTTGGGAAGCGGGGCGTGACATGTTTTGTTGGTGGCCCATGCAGGTCTCTCTTCTGTAACTGTGATTATCGGAATAACGGTAATAATATTAGAATGTCCAATAAACTAAGTTTGACATCCGAGTCATTAAGCTTTGAGTCTAATTTTGGTCCGTTTCTATGGCGCTAGATGGCTAGAAGACGTCAGACCCGAGCTGGTGGTGGATCTGCTCTGAAGGCTTGCTATTTCTGCGACAAGACCGGGTACGTCAAGGAGCAGTGCAGAAGCTTTCTAGGTCATGTTGGATTTGGACGACATAAATACACCCATGAGGGGATGTATGTGGGTATACGGACCTCAAATGTCACGTGCACGAAGGCGTGCGTGAAGGGAACCTTTTCTCGTGTGAAAAGGACCACTCGATAAGTGGAAAAAGCCACTCGATACGTGGAAAAAGCCACTTTATAAGCCACTCGATACGTGGAAAAAGCCACTTTATAAGTGCAAAATGGCACTTGATAAGTGGATAACGAAGAAGATAAATGAATGTGCTAATATAGGCTAATAAGCTTATATTTAGTTATTTCCTACAATAACTACCCCTAAAGCCTATAAATAGGACCCAAGGATAAGGCATTCATTCACACTTTCAATGCCACAAGTTTGCATAAGGCATCCTTATGTTCTTCTTCTCCCTTCCATTAAAATCCTCTTCTAGTTAGAGATTTAGGCGGTGAAACTTTGCTTCGATCCTCTGTGACGAAGTATCGACCGTTGTGGCGAATCCGAGGGCAACGTTCAGAGACTACCGTGCCTCATACGCAAACGTAAGTCTCTACTTTATTTCGATCCTAACAACGTTGTTTTGACAGGATCCAACAGGTCAGTGTTTGGTTTGTGGTGGTGCTACTCATTCGGCGAAGGATTGTCTGTATGCAAATCAACTGCGGAAGGCATCGGATAGAGTTCTGCAGCAGCAAGCACCAGAAGCTGGGCCGAGTCGAAAGGTGTGCCATCATTGTGGCAAGATTGGTCATAAGAAGGAACAGTGCAGGCGGAGGCTGGGCCAGTGCTTGATTTGTGGCGCCGCAGCGCATGCCTTAAAGGACTGTCCGAGAGCTAGGCATCTGGGGAAAGCACCAGTCGGAGCTCAACTACGAAAAGCACCCGTAGCTGTTAGACGTGAGGCAGCCCTTGTTCCACAGAAGCAGGCTTTTCGGCAGGCTTTTCCGCTGAGGAGGCAGGCTTCCCTGATGACCGTAGTTGAGGCTGAGACTGTGGACGAGATTATTGCAGGTAACCCTCAGTCTAGTTGCCTTCTTCATTTTGACAGTCTTGTTTGTTAGAATATGTTTGGTTGCTTGAATATGTTATGTTTGCTAGAATAGAGTTTGATTGCTAGGCTGGTTGTTAGGTGTGGTTTAGGTTTGCACATTTCTGGCACGAGTCCTCTTGACTCTGGTGCATCAATGTGCATTATATCCCGGAGCTTCGTGTAGAAGCAATTCTTGATGACTACCCCCTCTTCTTAAATATTTAATTCCTCCCTATTCGATCGAGTTAAAATCCCTTCGTAGATTTTGAAGTCTATTGGTTGAAATTTTTAATCTCGTAGCTTTTTGCTCATCAATATTTCTCGTATTTTGGTTTTAAAACTTTACTACAATTTTGATTACTTTAGAATATCTTCCAAGGTAAATAGAACTTCAATTATTTTTATATATCAATCCTCGGTTCATTGTACTCGTACTTTAAGATCCTATATAAATCAGTTGTTTGGCAAATCCGGGTCCCTCTAAAAAAAGTATTTTAAATATTATTTATTTGGAATTTCTCTTCAGTTTTAAAACTTGGAAGCATTTAGCATGGGCTTAAATTTTCACACTATAGTTGATCGGATTTCATTCTTTGAATTTCGAAATTTTGCCGAAATATTATATTAAACTACTGTCGTATAATATTTTCGAACCTCTCCGTTGCAAATCTTGAATCTTCTGAAAGTATCTTTTCGGTTTCCTTTTTCCTAAGTTTAAATTTGTTCGAAATTTTAATATATATGTACTTATACTTCATGCTCCTTTGTTGACTTAAAAACCTCTAAAACTTTTGTCGCAATTTGGAATACTAACCCATTGTATTTTGCCAGCCTATACCTTCCGTACCCATGAAAACACCTTGTCCCTTCTTATATAAATTTTATTCTGAACCGTACTTTTATTTTGCCCAATTCGATTTGTAATTTTCCCTTTCTTATTCATGCCATACAAATGACTCATCGCGTTTCCTTTAATATACTTTTCAAATCACATATGATTTCAGCTTCCAACAAGCCAAGTTGTGCTCATCGTTTCCCCTATTTCGGATTATTGTGGAATTACTATTTCGTAACCATTTTCTGATCTGGACCTTCCATCATTTGGTTTTAAAGCTTATTACGGATTTTGATAAACCTACTACTAAGTTTCCCGTTCACCATACATGCTTTTAGAATACTTTCTAAACTAAATTGAATTTCAAATATTTTTATATATCAGTACTAGGCTCGTTAGCTCGTATGTTAAGAGCTTTGTGTAAAGCGATTTCTTTTTGGCAAATTCTGGTTACTCTAAAAGTAGTTTCAATATCGATTATTTAAGCTTTTCCTGGCTTAAAGACTTTGAAGGTATTTAACACGAGTTTAAAGTTCTTTAATTAATTTAATTTCATTTCAAAACTTTCGCCAACATTATTAAATCACTGATGTATAATATTTTCTAAAACTACGTCCTTAATATTCGTGTGAATGATTTACTTTTTAAAATAGCTTTCGATAGGCCAATACACCATTTTCTCTCACTATGTATATTTCACTTAAACTTGTTTCGAACAACTTGTTTTATCGATCTCCAAATATTTTTATACAGATGAGGACTCCAACATTTGAAGTACGGCAGTTTCAATTTCCCCGTATTTTAGCTTATGTTACTTACACTATTTCATTTCTGTATCCTATTAAAGTATCGCTACACCTCCCTTTCCTCTACCTAAACATTCACAAGTAGGTCGATGTTCCTAACCAAGCTGTCTCCTTGTATTCGTCCTATCTGAACTCGTGCTTATCGAATCCTTCCCTCGTCACGCTTTCGACTTAGGCCTTCCTCTACTGTTTAGGCTTTAGTGCCCGTCTATGTCTGTGTCAACCCTAATTTGTTAAGTAGGCCTTGGACCTTTGTGATGAGGTCGTGAAGCTTGTACCTAAGTTGTGTATGTGGGCTTGAATGAGTGTACTCCCCTGCAGTATAAAAATGATTGCCTATTGTGTGATATATACCTACTCAGAGTTATTCATGATGTTATGAATCAGTGTTGGGTTATTTAATGAGACGTATGTAGTCGGAGGTGCTTGTAATGCTTGAAATAATATGTTGTTAAAGCTATGTGCTTGATGGGAGCAATAATAGGTGTACGTATAGTTGAGCGAGTAGGCCTATTATATGACATGTGTGCTTGTACGTGTGAGTATGTGCTCATACGTAGATACGTATTGTGCTTAGACGTAAGTAGTTATGGATTTCTACATGGATTATAGGTAATATACATATGGTAATAGTATTATAATTTTGATTGGTATTGCTTGCTTTTACGGGATGTCGTATGCGTGCATACCATGAGGTATACACGACTATTGCATACCGTAACTATGTATGTGTAGATGTATTGGTATACTAATTATAAGTAGAAGGATATGGTGTGAATATATGAGTTACATGTGCGTGACTATACGGTGAATGCATGTATTAGGAAGGGTATTATAGTTATACGCGTGTTGAGGTCTGTACTATTACTATGGTATGTAAAGTGATTTAATTATGTGAGTGTGACCTGACTAAATAAAGTGATTGATATTTTAGTATGTATGTGGTTATGTTGGTAGACGTAAATGTATTAGAGTGTGGTATTGGAATATGTATAGATACCGTGTTATGTATATAAGTTTTCTGGTATGTGTTTCGAGTCTCACTCAAGCTTGAGTGGGTATACTCTAAGTATATTGTTATGTATGACTGTAGTTGCATATGGCGATTGTTGAATATTGGACTCCCCAGATTTGGTTTTGATGATGAGCAAACATAAATAATCCATGAACTAACAATTTGTGAGCGCAGTATTGGAGATCGTCGCCAAATTCACGAGAACATTCAAAGCGACATCTCAACACTTCCCAAAGCTCGTATTCATGCTCAAAGCTTCGTTGAAGCTCTTGCGCCGTTTTGGAAGTTATGAAGAATCAATCGAAGCTCTCGAAGACCGTTTATTAAGGTTTTATTTATAGTCTTTTTAGCTTCGATCAATAGAATGTTAAGCCTTGAGTATATCTTACGATTCTAACTTCATAACGCTCATATCGTAGCTCTAGGATCTTAGTACAAGTTCATTCTAACTTCCTCGAAGCGTCGCGCTTCGATTCGGACTTGTATGTGCATGTTAGTTGGTACAAGAACAAGTACTGACCGACTAGATGGGGATCTAGTCGGTCAGCAACTCTTCTTGGACCGACTAGTTTGATTCCTTAATTTCTTGGACTTTACTGTTTACAGTTAGTCGGTCTACGTTGACTCACCGACCGACTAGTTTGTGAACTAGTCGGTCAGTGATGCTTCTTTGACCGATTAGTTGTGACTTACTGTTCATGCTAAATTTCTCCTAAGCTACTGTTTATCGTTAGTCGGTCTAAGAACGTTTGGTGACCGACTAGTTAACAATCTAGTCGGTCAACTTTTGTTCTTGGACCGACTAAGTCAATTTGTATTCAGACTATTTCATTTTGCCTCTTAGTCGGTCTACGTTCACTGACTGACCGACTAGTTGTGAAACTAGTCGGTCAGAAAGTCTTCTTGGACCGACTAGATTTCTAGGTCTGAAATTCTATCTCTTCTCAGTTCCTCTCTTAGTCGGTCCATGCTGTTTGACTGACCGACTAGTTGATGAACTAGTCGGTCAGTGATTGTTCTTTGACCGACTAATTCTCCCAGATTTCTATCCGTTGGAGAATGACCTAAGTTGTTTTTATGGGACCCTATAAATACGAACCTAGGTCATTTCTATCTAGGTTAGAGCTTCCATTCAGAGATTCATTGAGATCAAAAGAGATAGCTATTCTCACTCAAATCTAAAGCTCTCTTCCTCACAAGAAACCCATTCTCTCACTATTCTAGATCTAGAATCCATTTTGAGAGAAGCTTGTTCTTGGTGAGCTCTTCAAGCTATTGCTTGATCCAAGTCTCCAAATCATCCCTAGGCACCGATTGCTGGTCATTTCCTTGGTGCTAGGACTTGGTGACTTCATCTTCCTCAAATCCTTCATTTCACCTATTGGGTAAGAAAAACTCAAGGTATAGGATTTTGTGGTAAGTTTGCTTATTTCAATATAAACTCTTTTATATTGCTTGTTGATTCTCTCGGTTGTGAGAGAAGTTTGTGATCCCGGGTTGTGGGATTCACTATTGCCGTTGTTGTATGATTTGATCTTGTGAAGGTTTTTTCACAAGATATTCATAGTGGAAATCTTGAGTTAGGGTTTCTAACTCAAGTATCCGGAGGGGATCCGGGTGGTTGGGACGTAGGATCACCGGGAACAAGTCGGGGAGACTTGGGTGGATCCGAACCCATTAACATCATTTGTTTGCATTGTTAATTTTGATGTTGTCATTCAATTTAAGCTTCCGCAAATTGATTTGGTAGTTGTTTGCAATTTAATTTGGAATTATACTCCTTATTATTTTAAAGTACTATTCACACCCCCCCTCTAGTACTTGTGCAGTAGCTTGTAGGGCATTACATTTGGTATCAGAGCCAGCTACTTAGCTATGTCTGCCAACGACAACAAGACCGTGCGTCCACCTTCCAACTATGACACCGTCAGGAACCGAGAAGGAGCATATTCGGTGATGGAAGGACATTCCTCTACGAGGCCTCCATTCTTCAACGGTACCAACTACGGGTACTGGAAATGCAGGATGGAAACCTTCCTCCGGAGTCCATCCTTATGGAGGACCACAATGAAGGAATACATTGAACCCGAAGAAGAAGACTTTGAGAAATGGACTACCACGGAGATCGCCGCGGAGGTAAGCAATGCCAAGGCAATGAACGCCTTGCAATGCGCATTGGAGCCCGAGGACTTCAATAAGATATGCACATGTAAGAGTGCATATCAAATTTGGAACTCCCTCCTCATTCTTCATGAAGGGACGAGTAGGGTAAGAGACTCTAAACTCGTAGTCGTAAACAAAGATTACGAAATGTTTCATATGCAACAGGGCGAGAAGATGAAAGAATATTACGCTCGCTTCGTTGACATAATAAACGAGTTAGAGGCCCTCGGCAAGTCCTACACTCAAAAGGAGAAGTGCTCAAAGCTTATTGAAGGACTTCCCTCTTCTTGGGAAAAACGTACCTTCGCCATCGAGGAAGGTAATGACATGAACCAATATACCGTAGTTCAACTAATGGGTACATTGATGTCATACGAGGTACGCAAAGATAGCAAGGTGAAGTTACAAGAAAAGATGAAGTCCTATTTGAACCAAGATGCGCCTAAGAAAAAGGCGATTGCATTCAAGGCGGCTTCATCCACCTCTACCGATGATGAGGACTCGGAAGAAGAAATGGACATGGAATCCATTGCACTCATGGCAAAGAAGTTCAATCGCTTCTTCCGAAAGGGTAACTTCAAACAAAAATCTAAATTTATTTCTACTAACGCCTCTCCACCTTTGTGCTTTAAATGCAATAAGCCAGGACACATCAAAGCGGATTGTCCTCAAAACAAGCAAAAGGAGAAGTGGAAGGCGCCGAAGTTCGACAAGTCAAAGAAGTACAAAAAGGGGTACAAAAAGGGACTTGTCGGAGCAACATTCACCGACTCCGAGGATTCCTCAAGCGGAGAGTCGGACGATGAGAAAGTGGAGCAAGCGCACATGTGCTTCATGGCAAGAGAGGAGCATGATCAAGGATCCTCCTCTTCCGATGATAGCGACGACGAAGGCGATGAGGTAACTATGGATGATCTTAGGGATGCTAACTCTCATTTATGGTCTAAATACACTAAGTTAGTAAATAGATATACTAAAGTAAAAGATGACCTAGCTAGCATTCAAACCTCGCCTAAGACTATCATCACCAACAACGACACCGTTGTTGATGAGTTAAGAAATGAGATTGTTAATCTCAAATCTAAACTTGAACATGTTAGCATCGATGATCCGGAAGAACATAGGATAGCGGATTTAACTTCTCAAAACTCGACTTTGAGTATTGAGAACGAGAATCTTAAATCTCGTGTTTATGTGCTCACATCGCAAGTATCCACTTTGGATACTTCTATGCGTTCTCTCAAAGAGAAATATGAGAACACATTAGGCCGAATCAATAGATTCAATAAGGGTAAGGACCATTTGGATAAAATCCTAAGTGACTTACTTCCGGCCAATCACCACATTGGTTTGGGGTATACGATGGGATGTCCATCCAAAGCGGCCACTACCTTTGTTAGGCCAACTTCCGGTGACTCTACGAGTGGTAGCAAACACTCTATTGGTAGTTTATCTACCAATGGTGCTTCCACCTCGTCCACACCCTCTTTTGGAAAGAAACCCACTTTGGGTGGACCTCCAAAGAAGGGGCATGCTTATATGTACACCAATACCATGCCACGTAGGAACACACGTCCTACTCCACCATCTCACACATATGATGATTTCTATGCTACACGTTCACGGGCACGTGCACACCATGTGAGACACCCTCACGCACGTGTTCCCACACATGCATATGTTCACCCACCTCATCATATGAATAATTCTCGTCGTGCACCATTCCATCATGTTCCTTATGCCTATCCACAACATGCATCACGTAGAAATCAACGTCGCATGCATGCACCCAATAGGATGATGGCTCCCAAAATTTTCACTATTTTTAGGACACAAGCATGGATGAAAAACAAGTATATATGAATGCTTATTTTTCGGATGTTGTGCATAGTAGAAATTATGTGGGGAAGTCAAAGTCCAATTGGACTTGGCTTCCAAAGGTCTAACTTTTGAGGACCCAATGACCTTGGGTACCATGATATGAAAGTTTCTATCTTTAGGTACTCAAGGAAAAGAAAAAGAAGAGGAGCAACAAATTTAAATTTAGCTCCAAAGGGAATTGGATACTCGATAGCGGGTGTTCAAAACACATGACGGGTGACGCTCAATTGCTCTCCGGAGTGGTTCCCATTGCAAATGGAAATTACGTCGTATTTGGAGGCAACGAGAGCGGAACCATCGTCGGTGTTGGTAAAGTGGGTAACCCTTCTAAACCCTTAATTAGTGATGTTTATCTAGTTGATGGTTTAAATCATAATCTTATTTCAATAAGCCAACTTTGTGACAAAGGTTACAAAGTTAGCTTTGCGAAAGGATTGTGTCATATTTCAAATGATAATAATAAATTATTATTTTCCGGCACACGCCATAAAGATATTTATATTTTGGATCTTCCTAAGTCATATGAACAATGTCTCGTTGCCAACACAAGTGAACAACACTTATGGCATCGACGCTTTGGACATGTGAACTTTGGAACACTTTATAAGCTTTCGAAATTAAATTCCATTAAAGGTTTTCCGAAACTCGTTTTTGAAAAGAAAAGTTTTTATGATTCTTGTCAACGTGGCAAGCTTCCTAAATCTTCATTTAAACCTAAGAAAAACATTTCTACGAAACGGCCACTAGAGCTATTACATCTAGATTTATTTGGGCCAACTAGAGTTTCTTCCTTAGGAAATGCAAGATATGGACTAGTCATCGTTGATGATTATTCAAGATTTACATGGGTATTTTTCTTATGTAATAAAAATGAAGCTTTTGAAAACTTCACAATATTTGTGAAGAAAGTACAAAATCTCATCGGAACCACCATAGTCACTATTCGTAGTGATCATGGGGGGTGAATTTGAGAATGAGTCTTTCTCAAATTTTTGTGATGATCTTGGAATTACTCACATGTTTTCTTTCCCTCGCGCACCTCCTCAAAATGGTGTTGTTGAGAGGAAGAATAGAACGCTTGTGGAGTGTGCTCGCACTATGCTCGAAGATAGTCAACTTGGTTATCAATTTTGGGCGGAAGCGGTACACACCGCTTGTTATGTGTTTAATAGAATACTTTTGAGGCCCGGCACCAAACAAACTTGCTATGAATTGTTGTTTGGTAGATTGCCTCAAGTTAAACATTTTCGTATTTTCGGCGCAAAATGTTTTATTAAAAACACATATGATAATTTGGACAAGTTTGATCCGAGATCGGATGAGGGGATATTTGTTGGGTATTCCTCACGTAGCAAAGCCTACCGGATATACAACAAAAGATCCTCTACGATCGAGGAATCACTTCATGTCTCTTTTAATGAGAATTTTACTACTTCTAGAATTTCAAATGATAATGATTCTATGGATGTTTTATGTGATTCGTTTGAAAATTCTAAGACTATTGATTCAATTGATCCTATTGAGACTAACCCGACTAATGAAGTTGTTGAGAATGTGCCTAGTGATCAAGGTATTCCCAAGCGGCTTCATACCGTACGTGACCATCCCCATGAGCAAGTCATTGGCAATATTAATGATAGTGTCAAGACGAGATCTCAAGTCCATCACTTCGCCAATTGTGCCATTGCCTCATCGATAGAGCCAAAGAATATAGTTGAAGCTTGCGAAGATAGTGCTTGGATCCTTGCCATGGAGGAGGAACTCATTCAATTCGAGAGGAATGAGGTATGGGAGCTTGTTCCTTTGCCATCGAAGAACCACACCGTCATAGGGACAAAGTGGATCTTCAAGAACAAAACCGACGAAAATCAAGTCGTCGTCCGGAACAAAGCTCGGTTAGTTGCTCAAGGCTATCGCCAAGAGGAAGGTATCGATTTCGAAGAATCCTTCGCTCCGGTAGCTAGATTAGAATCAATTAGACTTTTATTGTCTTATGCATGCCATAAAAATTTTAAGTTATTTCAAATGGATGTTAAAAGTGCATTTTTAAACGGAGATGTTGTTGAGGAAGTTTATGTTTCTCAACCTCCGGGCTTCATAAATGAAAAATTTCCAAATCATGTTTTTAAACTAAAGAAAGCTCTTTATGGTTTGAGACAAGCTCCTCGAGCTTGGTATGATCGCCTAAAGAATTTTATTTTGGATTTGAACTTTAAAATGGGCGAAGCCGATTCTACACTTTTTGTTAAGCATGCGAATAATGATATTTTATTAGTTCAAATTTATGTTGATGATATCATTTTCGGTGCTACTAACTTCACTCTTTGCGAAGAGTTTTCTAATGTTATGAAGGAACAATTTGAGATGAGCCACATGGGCGAACTCAAATAGTTCTTAGGTCTCCAAATTCGCCAATTGAACGATGCAATCTTCATCCACCAAACGAAGTATACGGTGGAGTTGCTTAAGCGATTTGGAATGGAAAGTGCTTCCGGGAAAAAGACTCCAATGAGCACGACTACGCATCTTGACAAGGATACGGGCGGTAAGGATGTAGACATTCGTCTATATCGAGGTATGATAGGTAGTTTACTTTATCTTACCGCAAGTAGGCCCGATATTATGTTTGCCGTATGCATATGTGCTCGTTATCAGTCTCAACCTAAGGAGTCTCACTTAGTAGCGGTAAAGCGTATTTTCTGTTATCTAAGTTACACTTTAGATTTTGGATTACTTTATCCGAAATCTAGCACGTATGAGTTAGTCTCATACAGTGATGCCGATTATGCGGGATGCAAATCCGACAGGAAAAGTACTAGTGGCACTTGCCATTTTCTAGGAAATTCTCTTGTCTCTTGGTTTTCTAAGAAGCAAAATTCCGTATCACTTTCAACCACCGAGGCGGAATATATTGCCGCCGGTGCCGCTTGTGCCCAGGTTCTTTGGATGAGACACACTTTGAAGGATTTTGGTATTCATTGTGATACTAGCCATATCATGGTGGATAACCAAAGTGCTATCTGTCTTTCAAAGAATCCGGTGCACCATTCCCGATCAAAACACATAGATGTCTGACACCACTTTTTAGATGATCATGTTGCTAAAAAGGACATCATTTTAGTGTACGTTGAAACCCAAAAGCAAATCGCCGATATTTTCACGAAACCCCTAAAGGAGGACTCCTTTGTGCGGTTGCGTCGAGAATTGGGGATTATGGGTGAATCCGAGATATAGGATTCATGTTTCATTCAATTATCTTGCATGCTATTATATTTCGCGATATTTCGTTCATGCTAGATTTATTGAATTTTTGGGAATTTTATGTGATATGTTTGAAATTATGATCGAATTCGTATTTCAATGTCGTATTTAAGATTTCGACGTTTTATGGGGTAATTTAGATGACTAATGAGAGTGTTAAGATGTTTCATCCAAGTGGTTTATGAAGAGAAATAAATTATCAATTTTTGGACTCTTCTAGTCGGTTTCAGTTCACTTGGCAACCGACTAGATGCTCATCTAGTCCTAAAAATCCCTGTTTGCCTCTGTTTCGACTTAGTCGGTTCAAGCTCATTGACCGACCGACTAGATCATAATCTAGTCGGTCAGTGCTTGAACTGTGACCGACTAAGTGGGTTAGGGCAAATGTGTCTTTTCCAGATCTCGACCGACTTAAAACGCCTTTCATCTGACTTCCTCTTCGCTTAGTCGGTTGTTATCAAAACTCCAGCCCGCAAAAACCCCAAACCCTCTCGAGACTCTTCCTATTCCCGTCGACTCCGGCCAGATCTCCGGCCATCCCCGCCGTCCGCCGCCGTCGACTCCTCCTCCTAGGTAAAACCCCCTCTCCTAGGTCTCGATTCATACTCTAGGGTTTGTTTTATATCTCATCTAGTTGCTAGGGTTTCGGATTGTCTTTTCTAGGGCTGTGTGCTTAGGGTATTTGATCTTCCCGACGTTTGGTTGTACTCGTCGTGCCACGACCATGGCAAAGACGAGGATTCCTATCACCTCTTCTGGGGCTTCTCCCATGACTGTAGGGCCTTCCGACCCTAGGAATCCACCTAAGCCCAAGCGTCGTGCCAAATCTACCCAAGCTTCTCCGTCTTCGCCTCCTCTGAAGAAGCAGAGGACGGCGACCGTCAAACCCCGTAAATCTAAATCCAAAAAGACCATACTCCACTCACCCTCGACTCCTCCTGATTCCGATACTGAGTTTATCCCTGAGGATGAGCCTAGCCATAGGGAACCCACTCCTCCACTTCGTCCTAGGACTCGCCAGCCAAAGGGAAAGGGCCCAATGCCAGCGGGTGGTGTTGACATATCGTTGTGTCGCGACGACCCTATGTGTCTCGCGGCCTACAACCGTATTGAACACTGCCCGATGCTATTGGAGCACTATGTTCAGTTTTCGGATTTCCTTGGCTTAGCTGACCTCCTCTCCTATAGTGGTCTCCTTGATTATCTTCGATACGATCTTAAGGCCAATCCTAAACCATATCCTCGCCTAGTGAAATTGTTCTATGCCAATCGTGTCCGAGGCCAGTACGATGCTAGTCACTCCATCGAGACTACTGTCTTAGGAACTCCTATAGTTCTCACGGCAGAAATCTTGGGGGAGATTCTTGGCTGCTCGTCGTCTGGTCTCCTTCCTTCTGACATTTCCGTCGACGATATATCTTCCTTGGATCAGTCCGTACTTTCTGACATCTTCCATGTGATCCCTCCTGCCTTTATTGGAGTTCCTTCAAAGTCATTCAAGCCAAATGCATGGGTATTGAATCTTATTCTGAAGTCGTGCTTGCTTCCCAAGTACGGCTCATCTTCACTTCCATCCCAGCCATTTTTGAAGCTTATCTACGCTCTTTTCTTGGGTTGCGAGATTAATTGAGCTCGCGTAATACTCGATAAGATGGACTCTTTCGAGTGTATATGCAAGACCAATAAATCTGCGCATATTCCATATCAGTGTCTGCTGACCCTTGTCTTTCGTCATTTTCGAGTCCCTCTCCCTCCTGACGATGAGCGTCCCTTGGGTACTCCTCTGAACGCGACGGCCGTTAAGAAATCTCTAGCGGCGCTTCGTCACGTGCAGAGGTCTACCGAATCTGCTTCTCAGGCTACTCCCTCAGCTGCTGCAGCCCCCACTCCTCCTGCCACATTAGATGATGTCGTCCGCCTTCTTCGTCAGCACGACTCACGTTTGGCTCGTACTGAGAAGGTCGTCTGTCGTATGGCTCGTATGATAGGGATTGATCTTCCTCCTTCAGTTTCTGAGGCCGAGGAGATGGACGATGAGGAGATTGACGAGCTTGTCTCTTCCTTAGCCCGTGGCGATGAGGCCACTGCTGCTGCTGCTGCTGCTACCACTTCAGCTCCTGGAGTTGGCACCACTTCCGGTGCTCCAGAGACTTCTGCCGCAGTAGTCCAGCCTTCTGAGGCTGCTGTTACTCCTGCTGTCCCTGTTGACGAGCCTGCTCCTATCTCACCCCTGATGTTGCGACCCCTGCTGCTGAGCCAGTCGTTTCCACACCTGCCCCGACGATCCCGTCTGTTGACACTCCTCTCCTCCCTGCAGAGCCTGAGTCCACTCCGTCGACTGGACCCACGGACACTGCAGATCCAGCCACTTCCTCATGATCGTCTGTTCCGAGGACTCTCCACTGCTCATTGGATGATTTACCTTTTTGAGAGTGTTTTTGGGTTAGGATGGGATGGAGTTTGGGTGTTGATTTGATATATTTTTGAGTTTTCTGGATGTCGGTGTTGGATATTTTGATGTGTTGTATTTTTTTTGTTGGACGTTGTTGATGTTGATGATGATGTTCTCATGATGATGTTGTATCAATGATATATGATGTATTTCTTTTTGATGGGTATGTTGCATTTGTTGTATCGATCTCTTTTTGGATGTACTCTTGATGTTTCTATCTATATATACATCGTTGTTCATGTTGTGATATTTACTTCCTCGTGCACATTAATTCTCATTCAATGTCCATGCTATGTAAAATTGTCGCTCGATGCTTAAAAACTTGGTTAAATAGATTATATTTCTATATTTGTATAGAATTGTTTTCCATGCACAAATTTAACCAAGAATATTGAATATTGGAGAGTATTTTTCATTATTCAATAAATAAAAAAAATTACCAAATATTTTTTTGATGATTTTGATTATCGCTTTTTGATAATGGACAATTTGGCACACCTTGATTTGATTTCATCATTTTTCCCTTGGTGTCAATTAGGTCCATCGTCATTGTCTATGACTCTCGATGTTGGATTTTCCATTTCCTAGTTGTTGTCGTTGTATGCCCCCCATTTTTGGGATAATGCCAAAGGGGGAGAGATAATGATAATAAATAGCGCAAATGAAAATTTAACTCAATTTCCAAGAATCTAGTTTGATATGTTAGATTCAGGGGGAGTTAAGATATATATAAGGATTTTCAAAATCCGATAGTTCAAAAATCGATTCTCTTTATTTATCTTACTCGTCTGCTTGATGCAATTCATATATATTCATTTTGGAATTAACGAGTCATCAATGCAGGGGGAGTAAGTATTTTACATTTGAATCATTATTTTTGATTATTATTTATGTTGGTTTGTCATCACCAAAAAGGGGGAGAATGTTGAATATTGGACTCCCCGGATTTGGTTTTGATGAGGAGAAAACATAAATAATCCATGAACTAACAATTTGTGAGCGCAGTATTGGAGATCATCGCCAAATTCACGAGAACATTCAAAGCGACATCTCAACACTTCCCAAAGCTCGTATTCATGCTCAAAGCTTCGTTGAAGCTCTTGCGCCGTTTTGGAAGTTATGAAGAATCAATCGAAGCTCTCGAAGACCGTTTAGTAAGGTTTTATTTATAGTCTTTTTAGCTTCGATCAATAGAATGTTAAGCCTTGAGTATATCTTACAATTCTAACTTTATAATGCTCATATCGTAGCTCTAGGATCTTAGTACAAGTTCATTCTAACTTCCTCGAAGCGTCGCGCTTCGATTCGGACTTGTATGTGTATGTTAGTTGGTACAAGAACAAGTACTGACCGACTAGATGGTGATCTAGTCGGTCAGCAATTCTTCTTGGACCGACTAGTTTGATTTCTTAATTTCTTGGACTTTACTGTTTACAGTTAGTCGGTCTACGTTGACTCACCGACCGACTAGTTTGTGAACTAGTTGGTCAGTGATGCTTCTTTGACCGACTAGTTGTGACTTACTGTTCATGCTAAATTTCTCCTAAGCTACTGTTTATCGTTAGTCGGTCTAAGAACGTTTGGTGACCGACTAGTTGACAATCTAGTCGATCAACTTTTGTTCTTGGACCGACTAAGTCAATTTGTATTCAGACTATTTCATTTTGCCTCTTAGTCGGTCTACGTTCACTGACTGACCGACTAGTTGTGAAACTAGTCGGTCAGAAAGTCTTCTTGGACCGACTAGATTTCTAGGTCTGAAATTCTATCTCTTCTCAGTTCCTCTCTTAGTCGGTCCATGCTGTTTGACTGACTGACTAGTTGATGAACTAGTCGGTCAGTGATTGTTCTTTGACCGACTAATTCTCCCAGATTTCTATCCGTTGGAGAATGACCTAAGTTGTTTTTATGGGACCCTATAAATACGAACCTAGGTCATTTCTATCTAGGTTAGAGCTTCCATTCAGAGATTCATTGAGATCAAAAGAGATAGCTATTCTCACTCAAATCTAAAGCTCTCTTCCTCACAAGAAACCCATTCTCTCACTATTCTAGATCTAGAATCCATTTTGAGAGAAGCTTGTTCTTGGTGAGCTCTTCAAGCTATTGCTTGATCCAAGTCTCCAAATCATCCCTAGGCACTGATTGCTGGTCATTTCCTTGGTGCTAGGACTTGATGACTTCATCTTCCTCAAATCCTTCATTTCACCTATTGGGTAAGAAAAACTCAAGGTATAGGATTTTGTGGTAAGTTTGCTTATTTCAATATAAACTCTTTTATATTGCTTGTTGATTCTCTCGGTTGTGAGAGAAGGTTGTGATCCCGGGTTGTGGGATTCACTATTGCCGTTGTTGTATGATTTGATCTTGTGAAGGTTTTTCACAAGATATTCATAGTGGAAATCTTGAGTTAGGGTTTCTAACTCAAGTATCCGGAGGGGATCCGGGTGGTTGGGACGTAGGATCACCGGGAACAAGTCGGGGAGCCTTGGGTGGATCCGAACCCATTAACTTCATTTGTTTGCATTGTTAATTTTGTTGTTGTCATTCAATTTAAGCTTCCGCAAATTGATTTGGTAGTTGTTTGCAATTTAATTTGGAATTATACTCCTTATTATTTTAAAGTACTATTCACCCCCCCTCTAGTACTTGTGCAGTAGCTTGTAGGGCATTACAGCGATGGTTGATGTATGTATAGTAATAAGGGTGTTTGTGCCTGGTCGTGTTACGCACATGATTGTGGGTCGCTATACCAGTATATAGTTATATATGTGTTGGTCTTGTGGTATAGTTATTTACTAAGGACTTGCCAGTGTGAACGTATGTGTGATAGCTAACCAGGTGTGTGGATGTGCTAAGTATACAGTGGTGTGATTGGTATATATATGAATGAAATATTAGCGTGTGTGTGTGTGTGCACCATGCACGGGTAAGTATGTGCTTAGTTATAAGTTTTGGTGACCATAATATGTGTGGCGTGTCGTGGGTATAATTATAAGGCCGTATGTGATGTGAAGTTATAGTGAAATATTTGCATGTATTGGAATAACTAAGAATTGTGAAATTATGGTAGCGGTAAGTGTATCTTAGATATGATAACATGATTGAAAATTGAGTGGTGTAGTTATTTGTAGTAATATGTTGACGTTGGATATAAACTAGGAAATATTAGGGAGTAATATGCCCATGGTTGCTTGATGCATAGGTAGCTATCTATGCGTAGAAGCGATGGTTGTATTTGCTAGTATGAGACTAATATTGTCTAGAAGTGAGTAGCTGAACTATTGTTTGTGCTAGGTAAGCAGTAGCTATATAGGAGATGTATATATATGATTGAGATACATGTATGAGTATGAATGGTTATGATAGGTATAAGAGCATGATGTGCGTGGATGATACATGCTAGTGGTGTTAATGTTTGATTACTTAGTGCGAATATAAGCACTTGTAGTGACTATACCTGATTGAATATGATATGATTGGGGTAGTTACTAGAGCGACTAGATATGTTAGAAAGTCCGAGGACGGACTTTATTCTAAGTTGGGGAGGATGTAACGACTGGTTTTTCATGTATTTGAATTATCTATATTATTTATAAGTTTCGGTGGATTTTCTCCTTATGTGTGGTTTCCGTCTCCGCAGCTTTCGTTTTCGTTCGTTTCGTTGTGATTTTCTAGCTTCTTCCTTAGAATCGTTGATCTTGGAGTAAGTCACTCGTGACGAGCTTCATATCGCTCATATTTTTGAGTTAGAGTGATCTTAGAAGCCGTAGGAATCTTCCCAAAGCTTCGCGCTTCAATTCGGCACTTTTCGGGCACGTTATTTGGTTCAAGAAGGGGAACCAACCGACTAGATTGAGATCTAGTCGGTTGGCAACTCTACTCAAACCGACTAGTTCATTGAATCAATTATACAGGAGTTACTGTTTGCTCTTAGTCGGTCTAAGAACAACCACCGACCGACTAGATGTGAAACTAGTCGGCCAGAACTTGCTCTCAGACCGACTAGTTCCTTTGATAAATTTCACCTGAGTTACTGTTTATCGTTAGTCTGTTTATGAACACTCACCGACCGATTAGGTTGCAAACTAGTCGGTCGACGGGCCTTCACAGACTGACTAATTCACTACCCAGATTTATTCTCTTTTTCGATGCTTGATTTTAGTCGGTCATAGTTGGTCGACCAACCGACTAGTTGTTAAACTAGTTGGTCAACAACTCTTCTTTGACCGACTAATCGCTGTCGTAAACCTAGGGTTTGCCCAGCCGCCGACGTTTCCTATTTAAACCCCCCAAACGTTTTTCTTTCTTCATTCATTTCTTCTGAGCCTCCTTCTTCCCTAAATCATCATCCATCTTCCCCTAGCCTTCCTCCTTCCTCAAGAGCCCCTCTCCTTCTCCATTTAGGCCGGCCACCTCCTCTAGGCCGCCGAAAGACCCCCAAAACTCCCCAAAATCTCATTTCTCCATATTTTCTCCCCATTTCCAGATCTGAACCCTAGTTACCCGGATCGTTTCTTCCGTTGCCGTGCTTGCTCGGCATCGATCTTCCGCTTCCTACGGTAGTGAATCGATCCTTTAATATTCTCATAACCCGTTTTGTGATTTTTGTTAAACCCTAATAAAACTAGGTTGGATGTTGTTCTAATATTGTTTTGCCATGGCAGCGATCTCATCTCCGTAGTTAGCATTTTTGTGACGGCCTCGTTGATCGTTATCCTCGGTGCTAAGCAAGTGAAACTTGCCACTTAGGGTTTTAGGCCATGCCTTAGGCCATTTGCTTGTTGTAGCGTAAAAGAGACTAGACAGTAAAATGATAGCTGCCTAGACGCCTATTTGATCTAGTCTGACAACGAAACTAGATCCGTCACCTCAATTGATCTAGCTTGACGACGAAGCTAGATCCAACCCTTTTAACTTGTTGTTCATGCATATTAAACCGCCATGTTTAAATTCCTTACCTGTACGCCTTACTACATGCCCTGCCATGTCATCCATGCATTGAATGTTTCATCATAGCACACGCTACAAATCCTTGTACAAATCCGTGTTTCCGTGTTACCGGCTAGGCACCCGTTATGCGGGCATAACCCTATGCCATACGTGGTAAAAACACTTCCTGGATCGTGTTCCAGAAGCGAGCATTCCGTGTTCGGGGTAATGCCCTGGCTCGATATACGTGCAAAACACTTCCTGGCTCGTGATCCAGAAGCGAGCATTCCGTGTTCGGGGTAATGCCCTGGCTCGATACACGTGGAGGGGTAGAGATAAACGGTCACTTGAGCTTAGGAGTTGGCCCGATCAGCCACTCTAGCCAACGGGTGAAATCTCTGTGCACAATTTGTTTACTTGACGTGTTTACTTGACGTGAACTACTTGACTTGCACTTGTCCGTGTTTCAATTGTAAAACTTGTTATCCATGCCATACTTGCTACTTGCTACGTGTACTCCCCTTTACTTGTCACTTCCATACTATACTTGCCATGTTATGCATCATTCTAGAACTGCTAGGTTGCTAGTTTGCCTTCACTTTCGTTTCCTTGCTCAAGTCTTGTTAGACTTGCTGACATGTGCCCCTTTACTCTTTTGGGTGACACATGGTAGATCCCGAGCCTGAGGGTGCTACGGAGGACGTGGTGTTTGCTGACGCTGAGTCAGAGCCTGCGTTCGTTGAGGAGTACGAGGACACGGGCGATCAGTCGTAGAGACTGTTGTGTTGTTGTTTTGACTGCTTTTGTTGTCGGTGCGTAGCACCAATACTTTGTGCCGTGCTGGCTTTTGTTGGCTATGTTTTGGGCTTTTAGACTCTTTCTTTTAGCCTGGTGGCTTTTCTGGATGTTGAACTAAATTTTAATGTTGGACGATGCTGAGATTTGGGATTTTATTTTCGTTTCTCCTTGTGTTATTATTGTTGTTCCGTTTGCACTTACAGGGACCTGCATATGATTTATGGACGCTTATCAGGCGTGTGGCTTCACAGCTCCACGTCTGTGCAGACCTTCTCATGTCTCGCCTCCATTGCTTTGGGAAGCGGGGCGTGACAAAAATCTTCGCTATTTGGAGCCCGAAGGACACAAGCATGAATGAAAAACAAGTTTATATGAATTCGTATTTTATGAATGTCGTGCATAATGATGACTATGTGGGGAAGTCTAAGTCCAAGTGGACTTGGCTTCCAAAGGTCTAATCTTTTAGGACCCAATGACCTTGGGTACCATGGAATGATATGTTTATCTTTAGGTACTCAAGAAAAAGAAGCGGAGCAAGAAATCCAAATTTAGCTCCAAGAGGAATTGGATACTCGATAGCGGGTGTTCAAAACACATGACGGGTGATGCTCAATTGCTCTCCGGAGTGGTGCCCATTGCAAATGGGAACCGGGTAGTCTTTGGAGGCAACGAGAGCGGAACCATCATAGGTGTTGGAAAAGCTGGTAATCATTCTAAACCACTAATAAGTGATGTTTACCTTTTTAAAGGATTAAACCACAATCTCATTTCAATAAGCCAACTTTGTGACAAAGGTTACAAAGTGAGCTTTGCGAAAGGAATGTGCCATATTTTAAGAAAAGATAATAATGAGTTATTATTTTCCGGCACACGCCATAAGGATATCTATGTATTAGATCTTCCAAGATCACATGAACAATGTCTCATTGCCAACACAAGTGAACAACACTTATGGCATCGACGTTTTGGTCATGTGAACTTTGGAACACTATTTAATCTTTCCAAGTTAAATTCCATTAGAGGCTTCACTAAGCTTGTCTTTCAAAAGAAAAGCTTTTTTGACTCGTGTCAACGAGGTAAGCTTCCTAAATTGTCTTTTAAACCTAAGAAAAGCATTTCTTCTAAGCAGCATCTAGAGCTTTTACATCTAGATCTTTTCGGGCCAACTAGAGTTGCTTCATTAGGAAATGCACGATATGGACTTGTCATCGTTGATGACTTTTCTAGATTTACTTGGGTATTTTCCTTAAGTAATAAAAATGATGTTTTTGAAAACTTCACAATATTTGTTAAGAAAGTACAAAATCTCATTGGAACCCCCATTGTCACTATTCGTAGTGATCATGGAGGGGAATTTGAGAATGAGTCTTTCTCAAATTTTTGTGATGAAGTTGGTATACTCACACCTTTTCTTTCCCTCGCACACCCCCTCAAAATGGTGTAGTTGAGAGGAAGAATAGGACGCTAGTGGAGTGTGCTCGCACTATGCTTGATGATAGCCAACTTGGCCATCAATTTTGGGCAGAAGCGGTAATACCGCTTGCTATGTGTTTAATAGATTACTTTTGAGGCCCGGTACTAAACAAACTTGTTATGAATTGTTGTTTGGTAGATTGCCTCAAGTTAAACATTTTCGAGTTTTCGACGCAAAATGTTTTATTAAAAACACGTATGGTAGTTTGGACAAATTTGATCCAAGATCCGATGAGGGGATATTTGTTGGATATTCCTCTCGTAGCAAAGCCTACCGGATATACAACAAACGAACCTCAACGATCGAGGAATCACTTCATGTTTCATTTAAAGGAGGCTTTGTCCCTACTAGAATTACTAATGATGATGACTCCATGGATGTCTTATGTGATTCTATTGGTAATTCTAATTCTATTGATTCTATTGATACTAACCCGACTAATGAATCTTTTGAGAATGTTCCTAGTGATCAGGGAATTCCCAAACGACTTCATACCGTTCGTGACCATCCCCATGAGTAAGTCATTGGTAATATCCTTGATAGTGTCAAGACGAGATCTCAAGTCAACTACTTTGCTCATTGTGCCTTTGCCTCCTCAATAGAGCCAAAGAATATTAACGAAGCATGCGAAGATAGTGCTTGGATCTTAGCCATGGAGGAGGAACTCATTCAATTCGAGAGGAATGAGGTTTGGGAGCTTGTTCCATTGCCTTCGAAGAATCACACCGTTATAGGAACGAAGTGGATTTTCAAGAACAAGACCGACGAGAACCAAATCGTCGTCCGGAATAAAGCTCGGTTAGTAGCTCAAGGCTACCGACAAGAGGAAGGTATCGATTTCGAAGAATCCTTTGCTCCGGTAGCTAGATTAGAATCTATTAGATTATTGTTATCTTTTGCATGCCATAAAGATTTTAAACTCTTTCAAATGGATGTAAAAAGTGCATTTTTAAATGGAGATGTTGTTGAGGAAGTTTATGTTTCTCAACCTCCGGGTTTTATAAATGAAAAATTTTCAAATCATGTTTTCAAACTTAAGAAAGCACTTTAGGGTTTGAGACAAGCTCCTCGAGCTTGGTATGACCGCCTAAAGAACTTTCTTTTGGATTTAGGTTTTAAAATGGGAGAAGTTGTTTCTACATTATTTGTTAAGTATTCGAATAATGATATGATTTTAGTTCAAATTTACGTTGATGATATCATTTTCGGTGCTACTAACTTCACTCTTTGCGAATAGTTTTCTAATGTTATGAAGGATCAATTTGAGATGAGCCACATGGGTGAGCTCAAATATTTCTTAGGTCTCCAAATTCGCCAAATGAACGATGCAATCTTCATCCACCAAACCAAGTACATGGTAGAGTTGCTAAAGCGATTTGGAATGGAGAATGCCTCAGGCAAGAAGACTCCAATGAGCACGACTACACATCTTGATAAAGATACAGGCGACAAAGATGTAGACATTCGTCTATATCGAGGTATGATAGGTAGTTTACTATATCTTACCGCAAGTAGGCCCGATATTATGTTTGCCGTATGTGTATGTGCTCGTTATCAGTCTCAACCTAAGGAATCACACTTAGTAGCGGTAAAACGTATTTTCCGTTATTTAAGTTACACACTTGACTTTGGATTACTTTATCCAAAGTCTAGCACATATGAGTTAATCTCATATAGTGACGCAGATTATGCAGGATGCAAATCCGACAGGAAAAGTACTAGTGACACTTGCCATTTTAAAGGAAATTCTCGTGTCTCTTGGTTTTCCAAGAAGCAGAATTCTGTATCACTTTCAACCACCGAGGCAGAATATATTGCCGCCGGTGCCGCGTGTGCTCAGGTTCTTTGGATGAGACACACTCTTAAAGACTTTGGTATAAACTGTGATACTTGCCCTATCATGGTGGAAAACCAAAGTGCTATTTTTCTCTCTAAGAATCCGGTACACCATTCCCGTTCTAAACACATAGATGTCCGTCACCATTTCTTAGATGATCATGTTGCTAAAAAGGACATCATTTTAGTGTACGTTGAAACCAAGAAGCAAATCACCGATATTTTCACGAAACCACTCAAGGAAGACTCCTTTGTGCGGTTACGTTGAGAATTGGGGATTATGGGTGAATCCGAGATTTAGGATTCATATGTTCAATAATCTTGCATGCTATTAAATTTCGTTTATATTTGCTCATGCTAGATTTATTGGAATTTTCTGGATTTTTGGTTGAATTTTCGAAATTTGTGCTCGATTTATTCATGAACGTCAAATTTAAGATTTTTGATGTTTAATGGGGTAGTATAATGATTAATGAGAGTTTTACGATGTTTCGTCCAAGTGCGATTAGGAGAGAACTCAAAATTTCAAATTCTAAAATTTTTGAACTCTGTTAGTCGGTTAATGTTCATTGACCGACCGACTAGATTGCGTTCTAGTCGGTCAGTGAATGAACTCAGATCGACTAACTCAAGCCCTAATTTTTGGCTTCAGTTACTGTTTGCACTTAGTCGGTTCAAGCTCATTGGCTGACCGACTAGATCGTCATCTAGTCGGTCAGCGCTTGAACTATGACCGACTAATTGCATTGGGGACTGTTGTGTCTTTTCGCCTTCCTATCAACTTATACCCCTTCGCACCGACTAGTTTTCTTTCTAGTCGGTGCGAAAAAATTTCTTAGCCCCTAACCCGTTCGACTTCCTCCCTCTCCGCCGTCGATTGCGTCGATTTTCGGCCACTTTCCGACATTGCTCCGGCCGTTTTCCGACCTAGCTCCTACTTCTAAGGTATTGTTTTCACTCTATCTCTCGTTTTAGCCCTAGGTTTCATCGTTTTCATTCGGTTTAGGGTTTGTGCTAGGGTTTCGGCCTAGGGTTTTAGTTTTCGATCTCGTTTGTTTGCACGTGTCTCGTCTCGATTATGGCAAAGACACGCATCCCGATCGAACCCTCGCGTCCATCACTTATGACCATAGAGTCGCCTTCTACGGATCCCCCGCAACCCAAACGTCGATCAAAATCGACCCATCCATCGTCTTCTTCGCCTCCTCTTAAGAAGAAGAGGACGGCGACCGCCAAGCCTAGATCTCAGCCCAAGCCTAGGAAGCAGACCGTGTCCCCAGCTTCTTTCCGTGCTCCCTCTCCTCCAGCTGATTCTGACTCCGACACGGAATACATTCCGGAGACTGAGCATACCGCTAGGGATCCTACTCCTCCACCTCGATCTAGCACTCGTCAGCCTAAGGGGAAGGCTCCCATGCTAGTTGGCGGTGTTGATATATCGTTGTGTCGCGATGACCCGTTGTGTCTCGCGGCTTACAACCGTATTGAGCACTGTCCTCTGCTGTTGGAGCACTTCGTTCAGTTCTCTGATTTTCCTCACCTCGCCGATCTTCTTTCTTATAGCGGTCTCATTGATTATCTTCGCTATGACCCTAAGGAGAATCCACACCCGTACCCCCGTCTAGTCAAGCTTTTCTATGCGAACCGTGTTCGCGGTCAGTATGACGAGACCCATTCCATTGAGACGACTGTCTTGGGGACACCTATTGTCCTCACGGAAGAAATCTTAGGGGATTTGATAGGTGTCTCCTCTTCTGGCCTTCATCCAGCTGATATCTCTGTCGATGACATTTCTGCTCTTGATCAGGTCATGCTTTCTGAGATTTTCCATGTGATCCCTCCCGCCATGGTTTGCGTCCCATCCAAATCCTTCAAGCCAAACGCATGGGTTTTAAATCTTATCCTGAAGTTGTGCCTCCTTCTGAAGTACGGCTCATCGAGCTTGCCATCCCAGCCATTTCTTAAGCTGATCTACGCTCTCTTCATGGGGAGCGAGATCAATTGGGCTAGGATTATTCTTGATAAGATGGATTCTTTCAAATGTATCCGAAAGTCCACAAAATCAGCTCACATCCCATATCCCTGCCTTTTGACACTTGTCTTCCGTCACTTCAAGGTCCCTCTCCCTCCCGATGATGAGCGTCCTCTTGGTCCCCCTCTGAATGCGACGACCGTCAAGAAGTCTCTTGCGGTGCTTCGTCATGTTCAGAGGACAACCCCTTCAGCTTCTGCTTCAGCTGCTCCTCCACCTCCTGCTCCTACTCTTGCTGAGCTTGCACGTTCGTTGACACATGTGGAGTCTCGCTGTGCTCGTTCTGAGGCGATGCTTGCTCGCATCTGCTCTCACTTGGGCATTGAGGTTCCTCCATCTGTTTCTGACAATAAGAGATGGATGATGATGAGCTCCAGGAGCTTATTGGATCTGCTGCTCGTGCCCCAGAGGGTACGTCGTCTGCTGATGCTGCTACTTCTGCTGGTGCCCCCGAGAGCACACCTGCTGCCACCATTCCTCCGGTGGATACTTCGTCTGGTGCTCCCTAGGCCACTCCTGTTGTGACTATTCCATCTGTGGACACTCATGCTGACCCAGTGACCACCACCCCTCCTGAGCTTGCTTGGAGGACTCTCCCGATGCACTATGGATGATATATCGTGTAGTGAGAGTGTGGGTTAGGATAGTCTGGGTGGTTATGATTTTTGATGTATTTTGGATGTGATATGATGTATTTTGATGTTTTGATGATACACTTGTGATGTATGCTCATTTTGATGTCCGTCGTGACATTTGTTGTATGATGTGCCCCGATCTGAGGATTGTTATTATGTATGTTGGCGGATGTATACATTTTGTTGTATCCATGTTTGATATATATATATATATATATATATATATATATATATATATATATATATATATATACATCGTGTTGACATTTACCTCTTTTGTGCACATTATATTTTTGTCTCTGATATTGACTTCGTCGCTCGACGATTATATTTGATTTAATAGAGATTAATTCTATGAAAACATATAATTGTTTTCCATGCACTTAATTCATCGAGAATATTGATATTGGAGAGTATATTCCATAACTCAATTCGTGAAATTAATTTGAGTTTTGATGATTTTATTATTCGATTATCGACTATGGTCTTGTTGGCACGCTTTGATTTAATTCGTATTTTCCTTTGGTGTCATTTGGACCGTGGTCATATTCTACGACTCCCGTGCTTTTATTTGAAGCCATTGTTGTTGTCGTTGTTCTCCTCCCGCTCTTTTTGCTTATGCCAAAGGGGGAGAGAATTAATAATGACGATGTGCTACAAGATAATTCAAAGCAATTTTCCAAGAATATAATTTGATATGTTAGATTCAGGGGGAGTTAAGATATAAAAATGGATTTCAAATCCGATATTTCAATAATTGGATTCTCATTTTATACTTTACTCGTCTGCTTGATGCGTATGATTATTATTTAATTTGGAATTAACGTGTCATCAATGCAGTGGGAGTAAGCAAATTTCATTTGAATCATTATTTTTTATTATTATTTATGTTGGTTTGTCATCACCAAAAAGGGGGAGAATGTTGAGTATTGACTCCCGGATTTGGTTTTGGATGATGAACAAACATAAATATCGTGAACTAACTCTTTGTGAGCGCAGTTATAGAGATCGTCGCCAAACTTCTATGAACATCAAAGGCGACGTCTCGAGACTTCTCAAAGCATGTGATCGTATGCTTGAAGCTTCGTTGAAGCTCAAGAACCATTATTGAAGTCAAGAGATTCGAATCGAAGTGATTGAAGACGGTTCGTTAGGTTTTATTTATAGTCTTCTAGCTTCGTTTTGTAGATTGTTAAGCCTTGAGTAGGTCTTACGTTTTAATCTTCATAACGCTCCTATCTTAGAGCTAGGATCTTATTAGAAGCCCATACAAACTTTCCCGAAGCTTCGCACTTCGATTCGCGTAGTTGGTTCAAGAAGAAGAACCAACCGACTAGATGGCAATCTAGTCGGTCGGCAAATCTTCTTGAACCGACTAGACTGCCTTCTCAATTTCTAGCTCAGTTACTGTTTACAGTTAGTCGGTCAAAGAAGGTTCACCGACCGACTAGTTGTGAAACTAGTCGGTTAGGAATCCTTCTTAGACCGACTAGTTGAGCTTCTACTATACAGCCTAAGTTACTGTTTATCGTTAGTCGGTCTATATACATTTGTCGACCGACTAGTTGATGAACTAGTCAGTCAGCATTTGCTCTTAGACCGACTAATCCATCTTGAGTTCAGCCTTCTCTATTTCACCTGTTAGTCGGTCAAAGTTCACTTACCGACCGACTAGTTGTGAAACTAGTCGGTTGGCAAGTACTCTTGGACCGACTAGTTATTCATTCACTGAACTTCTTCTTTTGGCTGTTCACCTCTTAGTCGGTTCATGTTGTTTCACCGACCGACTAGTTGATGAACTAGTCGGTCAGTGATCCTTCTTTAACCGACTAGTCTGCTTCAGAATAGAGCCGTTGGAGCATTAAATGCCACGAATTTTGCTCTCTCTTTCCTCTATCCTATATATACTTGGAGTGGTGCTTTCATAGCATTCAAGGCTGATATTAATTGATCTTTAGAGAATCAAAGAGAAGCATTTAATCCTCATTCAAAGCTCATTCATTTACAAAGAATCTCTCTTCCACTCTTACTTCCAAAGAGAGATTCACATTGATTGTCAGCCATTCAAGCCAAGAGCTTGATCCAAGGCCACCAACATCTTCCTAGCCCTCCATTGCTGATCTACATCTTGGAGCTAGGGTTTGGTGCCTTCATCTTCCCCAAAATCCTCTTTGCCCTAAATCGTAAGTTTTACTCAAGGCATAGGATTTTGTCGGTAAGTTCGTATTTCATTTACTTTGACATTATAAGTGATTTACTCTCGATTGTGAGAGTTTGTTTGTGATCCCGGGTTGTGGGAGTCACAATTTCATTTGTGTATGATTTGATCTTGTAGAGGAATCTACAAGTATTTCATAGTGCAAATTTGAGTTAGAGGATTCTAACTCAAGTATCCGGAGGGGATCCGGGTGTTTGGGACGTAGGATCACCGGGAACAAGTCGGGGAGACTTGGGTGGATCCGAACCCGTTATATCATCTGTTTGCGATTGCATTTCTTTGTTGTCTATATTTACATTTCCGCATTGTTGGTTGAGTTTGCAAGATAGTTAGGAATTATCTTCTTAATTATTTTAAAGTACTATTCACCCCCTCGTACTTGTGCAGTAGCTTCGTAGGGCATTACACCGATGTGTAGGTGCAACATTATATGTGGCTAGTAAGTTTTCTGCAAATGCTATGTCAGGGCGAGTGCAGTTAGCCAGGTAAAGGAGTGCATCGATAGCACTTAGATAAGGCACTTCAGGGCCTAGTACTTCCTCTCCCTCTTCCAGCGGCCGGAAGGGGTCTTTGTGCACATCCAATGATCTGATGACCATTGGGGTGCTGAGAGGGTGGCACTTATCCAGCTGAAACTTTTTCAATAAGTTCGATGTGTAAGTTAACTGATGTAACAAGATCCCATCGTTAAGATATTCGATTTGAAGACCAAAACAGAATTTTGACTTTCCGAGGTCTTTCATCTCGAAGTTTTCTGTCAAGCTTCTAGAAATCTCGGCAATCTCTTCAGAAGATCCGATGAGGTTCAAGTCGTCTACATAGACGGCTATAATGACAAATCCTATTGCCTTTGCTCTTATGAAGATGCAAGGACAGACTGGGTCATTTGTAAATCCTTGTTTTGCAAGGAAGTCGCTCAGTCTGTTATACCACATCCTTTCGGATTGTTTTAGACCATACAGTGATCTTTGCAATTTCACTAGTAGATGTCACGTTGTCTCTCTTTTAGTGCTGCAGGCAATGAATAACCGTCAGGCAATCTCGAATAGATGTCTTGGTCTAAGTTGCCATATAGGTATGCAGTACTGATGTCCATAAGCTACATATCTAAACCCTCTTGGGCTGTTAAGCCAATGAGAAATCGGAAGGTGATCGCGTCCATGACCGGGGAGTATGTGGCTTCAAAATCCACCCCTGAATGTTGGGTAGAACCCTGCACTACAAGCCTTGCTTTGTAGCTAACGATCTCATTCTGTTCATTTCATTTTCTAACAAATACCCATTTATAACCCACAGGTTTTACACCTTTTGGTGTCTGGACAATAGGTCCGAAGACCTTGCGTTTGGTGAGTGAATCCAACTCCACTCCTATTGCCGCTTTCCACTTTGGCCAATCATCTCTGCTTTGACATTCTGTCAGAGAGCGTGGTTCAATATCATCGTCGCAATACGCGACGTTGATGGCAAAATTACACGCAAATGTGTCATCTATGGTTGTGCTCTTTCTGTCACAATGTTCCCCAGTTCGTACATAGTGTATCGAAACTTCATTTTCTCCCGGTTTTTCCTCTGTTTGAGAGTTTGGAAGATATGGGGTAGCATGGCTTACAGTAGCATCCTGTGGTGGTATTTCTTTACCATTGCCAAGGGTCCTACTCTTTGACTTGGTCCTTGGATCCCGGTGGTCGTCCTCTCTTTTTGAGAGGTCCAACCATTTCTGCTGCAGGCAGATTGCATCGATTTTACGGTATGTCAATCCTAGCTGGAGTGTTAGCAGCATGGATGTGTGATCTGACAATCTTTTGGTTGTTAGTAAATTTGTCCGGCAAGAGATGGACAGTGTTTTGGATATGGAGAATCTTCAGGACCTCCTCCTCACACTGGCTTATGGGCGGATCAAAGTGACATAATTTCTTTGTATCCCAAGTGATACAGTCTGAAGCTTCGGGCTTCTTTGTCTATGAGCCTAGTCTTGGAAATGATGTTTCATCAAATTCACAGTCTTCTAGACGTGCCTTGAAAACGTCTCTCGTAAGAGGTTCTAGGAATCTTATTATGGAGGGGGTGTCAAACCCAACATAAATGCCTAGGCGACGTTATGGACCCATCTTTGTCCTTTGTAGTGGTGCTATGTGGACGTATACTGCACAACCAAATATTCTCAAGTGTGAGACAATTGGTGGGGCTCCAAGTGCTAGTTGCATTGGAGAAGATGACTGACCTCAAGAAGGTCTTAATTTTATTAAAGATGCAGCATGCAAAATTGCATGACCCTGTGCATTCACTGGAAGCTGGGATTGAAGTAATAATGGACGAGCAATCCATTGCAGTCTCTTAATTAGAGATTATGCTAACCCGTTTTGGGTGTGAACATGCGCTACAGGATGTTCAACTTCAATTCCCTGTGCTTGGCAATAGTCTAGAAAAACTGATATAAACTCCCCCGTATTGTCCAGCTGAAGTTTCTTTATCTGGTAGTCGGGGAAGTGGGCCCGCAACCTGATTATCTGAGCTAAAAGCTTAGACAGTGCAAGGTTACGGTTGGACAGTAGACACTCATGTGACCACTTAGTAGATGTGTCTATCAGGACCATAAAGTACCTGAACGGACCACTTGATGGGTGTATGAGCCCACAAATGTCTCTGTGGATTGTTTCCAGAAAACTTGGAGACTCCATCAATGGAGAGGGTCTTATAATTAGTTTACCCTTGTAACAGGGTGGACATGGGAATTTACCTTTTTGAAGAATCTTCAGGTTCTTCGAGTTTATATCCCTTGAGCTTTTTATGATGTGGTACATCATAACAGATCCAGGGTGTCCCAGTCTACTATGCCAGAGTTGGAATTCCGGTGTTTGGGGGAACTGCAGGTGCTCCGCCATTGATGTTTTTGGAGTTTGTATACTTGTTTGGTAGAGTCCCGAGGGGAGTCACTTGAAACATTCCACAATGGTTTTTGAACCATTTATAAGAGACGTTACAAGCAAGTATTCCCTTACATTTTCCTCGACCGTCTATAAGTGATATCCGTTTAAACGGATATCTTTAAAGCTTAGGAGGTTTTGGATAGATTTAGGGGAGTATAATGTATTTCTAAGTGTGATTTGTGTGTTACCGGGGAGCAAAATGATTGATTCCCCTGATCCTTCGATTATATTAGCTGGTCATGAGATTGTTCTCAGTGGACCAGAGTATCTATTTATGTTCGTAAAGTAGTCTATGTTTTGAAGGATCGAGTGCGTCGATGCACTGTCCACTAGGCAAATTGAATCCATATCCATATTAAGAAAGACATTTAAGCAGTAAATAATATGAAAATAAGACAACTACTTTCATTTAAAAATGCTCAAAAATGTTTGACATGGAATAAAAAACTAGATACGATGCATAAATGGAAGATATATTGCTAGTAATAACAATTGTTTATGGTCGATAACTAGAGAGTGTCATCTCCCATGAAATCTTCAGGAGTCCATGAGGTCTATGGCAACACTACGCTTTCAATCAGGTTTGTCTCAGCGCGAGGCTTGAGACTTGCCAGGTAGAGGAACTGTAGGTGTTTCTGGGTGCGGCAGATTCTGGACCAGTGGCCCGTCATTCCGCATTTGGAGCACTTATCCTCCCAGTCTTTCTTGGGAGTACCACCTTTGGACGTCCACTTTTGCTTCTTTTCCACGAACTTCTGGTTCTGAGGAGGAGCTTGAGGAGCGGCCTTCTTCCGCTTCTTCTGTTCTTTCCATTTCTGGAATTTAGCCTCCTTGTCCATCTTCTTCTTCTGGGAAGACTGGAAGTGTGCCTCTGCAGGAGGTGGCAGTGGAGCGGAGCCAGGAGGGCACAGGTTGTGAGTGGCAACCAACAAATCTCTGTTCTGTTCAGCCATTAGCAGGCATGAAAGCAGATCAGAGTACTTCGTTAACTTCCTCTCACGGTATTGTTGCATAAGGATCATGTCCTTCTCGTGGAAAGACGTGAACGTCTTTTCCAGCAACATTTTCTCAGTCACAGTCTCACCACACAACTTCAGGCGTGAGGTGATACGGAACATGCTGAGTTGTACTCCGCTACGGATTTGTAATCCTGTATGCGGAGGTGAGTCCACTCGTACTGTGCACGGGGGAGTATGACATCCCTCTAATGCTTGTACCTCTCCTCAAGTGCGTCCCACAGTTCGTAAGGGTCCTCTACTGTAAGATACTCTTCCTTCAGGGTCAAGTCTAAATATTTCCTGATATAGATAATGGCTTTCGCCTTTAGTATATCGAAAACTTCTTCTGTATAAGGTGCTTCTTTAGAAGCATACTTTTCAGCTGTGACAGTACTTGTTGTTGCCTTCTCAGTGGGTGTCAGGCTGAACCCATGAGATCGCAGATGGAACGTCAGGTCCAACTGCCAACTCAAGTAGTTCGACCCATCGGCCTTCAGGATTGAGAAATCGACATTCGCAAGTCTGGCCATTAAAAGATCTAGCAATATAAAAAATAGCATGGATTATCAAACTGTAAAAAAATAGACATCCACCCATGTATTTCTTTACCATTTTCATAACATGAATTATTAAAGAAAATTAACATCCACGCATGCTTTTTAACATTTTCATAACATGAATTATTAAAGAAAAATTAACATCCACGCATGCTTTTTAACATTTTCATTTTAAAATTAAAATAGCATGAAATATTTAACATCCATGCATTTAATGTATAAGCAATGAAAATAAATTAGGACTATGGGGATCAGCCAGCCGACGTCAACAGAAAAAGACAGTCCGAAAGTTACATCAAAAAGTGCATGAAAAGTAAATACAACTCAGGAACTTCAAAGAGAAGCCCCTTTCTTCTTTGTGCATACGCCTTCAGCTCCTTTTTGGTGTCCTCCGGTCTTCTTTTTACATATATATCCTCACTTACAAATTTCTCTCAAAAAGAAAAAATTGCAGAAAAGTAAAGATGTCGGAAACCTGGCTGATCCCTAAAAACATAGCCTAATAGCACATCCACGCAGATAATATATGAAAAATATACAACCACGCAGATAATCATATCACAGGCATGTAAAGATTAATAAATAATCTAAATAGTGTGTGACGTGCTAAAAAATTATTTTTGAAAAACGTTTTACCTTTGATCCATGTTTTTAATGTTTTATTTTCTGCTTTAACCCTTATTTGAAAATTAAAAAATTTCTTTAATTATTTTGGGCTTTTGGGGCCAAAAAAAGAAAAATTATTGTGTAAATGGGTTAATTTTCAGGCTTTTGGGACATGAAAACAACACATTAGGGTTAATTAGGCCTCCCCTAAAAAATTTGGCCCATTAAGGGCTATGGTTTCCGAAAAACGCTAAGGGGGCCCGCGGCGTGCCGCCTTGACTGCTGGCCGCGACGGCAGGCCGCGGCCTGCAGGCCGCGGCGTCAGGCCGTGGCCACTGCAGCCTATGGCCGCAGCGTTTGTGCCGCCGGCGGCTCTGATAAAGCGCCGCCGTTCCGTCTTATTTGGGCGTGCGGTATATGGATCAAGGGGGAAAAATGGATTTTTCAAACATTTAGATCTCTGAAAACGATTTTTTATTGTCTTTAGACATGTGGATCTAAAAAATGTGATGTTTACCGTGTTTTCAAACTTTTTGATCTTAAATCATGCAGATCTACGGGAAACACAAGTTTAGATCTAAAAGGTTTTGAGATTTACCTCTAGATTCGACAAGGGAATCTAGTCGACGGTTGGTGAAGGATGCCATTTTCGCTCCCCGTTGAGAAGATTACGATCTTCTTAAAACTGAGCGGTTGATGGATCTCCTTCCTCGAGCGTCGCCGCCTTTTCCAACGAGCGAGATCGTGCTTATAACGTGTTGTGAAGGGAAAAGTAGGAAAATAGGTGTAGAGGGTTAAGAGCCCCTCTACCCTCATATTTATAGCTTTCAATGATGGGCCGGATATCCAATGGGCCTCGTGGACATATTCATAACAATTTTTTTAAAAAGAAACATTAATTTGTATCCATGTCCTCCTTATGAGCTAACACTGTCCATGTATCACAGACCTTTTTATGAGCAGTTGCAATCAAAACTACAATAAAAAAAGAGTCGACACTGTCTAGGTATCTTGTAAGAATGATACAGTTGGTCTGATTATATTGTAATGATACTAATGTTTTCTTTGTATCGTTGCTTATTCCTTAAATTTTAGCATGTATTAATATGGATTTTTCCACCTTGGTGCATTATTTTGTCAATTCCTCTGGGATCACATATCCTTATGTAACAAATTCATTCAAGTTCCTATATGTGACTCTTTACCAATGCCACAAACTAATCGCACTACTTAAAGATGGTTTCAGATGATGTTATTTCACACTTCGTTCCATGTGTTATTTGCTTCCTGTCGGAATGAGATATAAATAAAGCCTTGTCATTTCCATATGCATTCCATTCTCTACGAAGTAGCTTGAAGTCCCAAACCATCCAAGCATACGTTAGAGCTTTCTGTTGATTCTAAAAACCATTTGCCCAAACATATAAATTCCAAATATTTAAGATTTGCATCTCCTTATTTGGACAATGTAGTTTAAAATAGTCCATCTATTAAACAATTGAGCGATGTTTTTGAATTGGTTTACTATCTGGGACAAAAGAATGGGTAGAAGGACACATGTGCTTGAATATTGAGGAATCAATAGTTAGATAAGAGTTTGTGAAAATTTTAGGGGAAAATCTTAAAATTTTGGGAGAAAGTAAATCTGGAAGAAACTAAATTTTAGGGGAATTAAAATTGTAAATTTTTTGGGAACTAATGTTTTTAGGGTGAACTGAATTCTTTGGGGAGAACCAATTTTTAATTTTAAATTTTAGGGGAAAATAAAGTTGGAAGAAACAAATTTTGGGGGAACTTGTTGAAGGATTTTGGAAGAAGTGTAACCATCGCCAATAGCCATGGTTCTTTATTTATAAATTTCATAGGTCATCCCAAGAGACATGGATACCAGAGGTCTCCACCACATTAAGAGTGGTGGAGTAATGGGGGGATAAGTGGTGGGGAGGCCAAAGGGCTCCCCCACTCACAACACTCCCCCGTATCCATCCATTACTTTGGTCTTAGCGTATAAGGCTAAAGGGGTCGATACTTCTGGATCCTGAGTAATCGTGTTTGCCTCATTAAAACCTTAGCTGTGGAAAACCCAGTGGGAAAAACCAAGTTACTCCCCCTCATCCGTACAAGCTTCAGGCTTGTAGGTCTTTCAGCTGTCTCATACCGATTCCTTTTACAAGTTTTACAAAAATACATTTTAGTAAAGATTTGGTAAAAAGATCAGCTAAGTTGTTGCAGGACTGGATCTGCTGAACTTCAATCTGCTTGTCCTCTTTTAGCTCGTGTGTCCAGAAAAACTTGGGAGATATGTGCTTCGTCCTGTCGCCCTTGATGTAGCCCTTTTGAAGTTGAGCAATGCACGTAGCATTGTCTTCCAACAGGACAGTAGGCTCCAAATCACCAGTCTTCAGACCAGTGGATTGAAGAATGTGGTGGACGACGGATCGTAGCCTATAATGCTCTCTGCTTGCTTCATGGATCGCAATGAGATCTGAATGATTGGATGACGTAGCTGTTGTGGTTTGGTTTACCGATCTCCAGGAGATAGCAGTACCTCCGTAGGTAAACACAAAACATATCTATGATTTTGCCGTGTAAGGATCTGAAAGATAACCTGCATCGGCATAACCAAGTAATTTGGGGGAGGCACCTCTCTGGTAGTAAAGCCCCAGATCTATTGAACCCTGGAGGTATCGCAGAAGATGCTTTACTCCATTCCAGTGGCGCTTTGTAGGTGCTGCATTGTGTTTGGCTAGGAGATTAACTGTAAACGCTATATCGGGACGCGTACAGTTAGCCAGATATAGAAGTGCTCCAATGGCACTAAGGTAGGGTACTTCAAGACCCAATATCTCCTCTCCCTCTTCCAGAGGCCGGAAGGGATCCTTATGTACATCTAGTGATCTTACGACCATAAGAGTACCTAAAGGATGACATTTATCCATATGAAACTTACGTAGAAGTTTCTTTGTGTAATTTGATTGGTGTAATAGGATTCCACCTCGTAGGTGTTCAATCTGTAAGCCAAGAAAATAATTTGTTTTACCTAGGTCTTTCATTTCAAAAGTATGTTTTAGGCTTTCAGATATCTCATTGATCTCTGCAAGAGATCCTATGAGATTTAATTCATCAACATATACTGCTATGATGACGAATCATGTATCCGTTCTTTTGATAAAGATACACGGGCAGACTTCATTATTTGTGAATCCTTGTTGTGCAAGGAAATCACTAAGTCTGTTATACCACATTTTGCCTGATTGCTTTAGACCATATAATGATCTATGCAGCCTTACAGAGAATACGTCCCGAGGTATCTCTTTCATCTCTGGGGGTAGATTAAACCCATCAGGAAGTCTCATATAGATCGTTTTATCTATATCGCCATATAGATATGCAGTCACAACGTCCATGATCTGCATTTTTAGGCTTTCCAGAGAAGTTAGGCTTATTAAAAATCGGAATGTGTTCGCATCCATGACCGGGGAATATGTATCTTTGTAATCAATCCCCGGTCTTTGGGAAAACCCCTGGTCTACAAGGCGTGCCTTGTAGCGAACGATCACCTTATCTTCATTCCTTTTTCTTATGAAAACCCACTTATATCCTACATGCTTTACACCTAATGGTGTTTGGACTACAGGTCTAAAGACTTTGCGTTTCAAGAGTGAGTCCAGCTCTACTCTTATTGTCTCGTCCCACTTTGGCCAATCATCTTTACGTTTACATTCCGCTAGAGATCGTGGTTCGATGTCATCGTCGTATTCAGCGACGTGAATGACAATATCGAACGCAAAATCGTCGTCGTCGACTGTGCTATGTCTGTCCAGTACCTCTCCATTATTGAGTATTGGACTTCTCCCTACTTGGTGTTAATGATGAGCAAACATAAACACTTGTGACTAATCCCCTATTTTGCAGTTAATCCATTGCCTAAGCTTATTATGAAGATCAACTAGCAATGGATGACTCACAAACGTCATTGAAGGCAAATGACATGAATTGGATGATCGTAGATTAATGATTGAAGCTCCGTAAAGACTTCAAGCTCATACGATGGAAAGAAGAGATTATTCGTCAATGTAATTTTTATTTTATCTCTTCTAGTATGTAGCTTAGAAGTAGAAATTTGATGGAGCACTCACACACATCTACTTTCTGTCATAGGACTTCATTAGATCAATTGTCCTTTGATCCCAATTCAATTCTCTTTTGTTTGTGCTAGGATTGTTTATAACAGCCGACTGCTGAACAATTTACAGTCGACTGTCTCAAAAATAGTCGCCTGTTATGTACAGACTATTACAATATAGTTTTGGGCCTTCTCTGATTATTTCGCACAGGCTACTGTTGAACGATTCACAGGCGCCTGTCCTATTGACAGTCGACTGTGTATTGTAAATCAGTCACCTGTCTATCCTTTCCCAAACTCTATTTGATCTGACTTTTACGGCCAGTCGACTAATGATGTATATACAGTCGACTGTGTATTGGATCAGTCGACTGTCTATGCTGCAACAGTCGCATGTCTGTAAGTCATTTCTTTGACTCAGCTCTCTGGAAATTTCTCTTGCTTTTGACAGTCGTCTGTTTAAGGTTTTACAGTCGCCTGTTCTGATTAATAGTCGACTGTATTAATTGAATCAGTCGTCTGTCCTGTATCTTGTGAGATTTCCAGTATTTGTCTAACTTACTCTTCTCTCGGCCAGTCGTCTGTTGAAGAAATTACAGTCACCTGTTGATTTAACAGACGACTGTCTTTGCTTCATCAGTCGACTGTCCACGTGGTAAGTTACCGTTATGAATTCTCACCTACCTTTGTTGACTGTGCAACAGTCGTCTCTGGATTGTTCAACAGTCGACTGTCGCAAGTTCAGATTATATCCGTTGAGATTTTTCTCATGGATTTCAATTGGGTTTTTGCCTAAACTGTTTTGTGGATTTGAGAAAGCTATAAATAGAGCTTCTACTGTTCCATTGGAAGGTTACTCATTTTATTGCAAAATCTCTTAAGCTTTTATTTTCAAAGATCAAAGCTCTCAAATCAATAGCCCTAAGTATTTCCATATCTTGTTCTCTTGCTCTCCAACCTAGAACCAAAGAGTGATCATCTAGAAAATTGGTGCAGTCAAGAGAAAGGGATTTCTCCTCTCTTCCAAGAGAGTTCTTCAACACACATCACACTCCTCCTTCAAGTTCTACTTCAAGGCATAGGTGATTGTAAGTGTTGTTTTCATTATTTCATAACATTCGTTATTTGAATTGTGCTCTCGGTTGTGAGAGTGGTTTTGCTTGCTCCCTAGTCGTGGGAGTCAAGGACATCGATTGTATTCGATTGCACTTGTAGGGTTGCTACAAGTGGGCTTTAAGGAATCCTCAAGTTAGGGTTCTAACTTGAGTATCTGATGGTATCCGGGTGGTAGGGACGTAGGATTACCGGGAATAAGTCGGGAGTTGACTTGGGTAATCCGAACCCTTGAAACATCTATGTGTTTGCGTGTGTTTCACTTTGGGTCGTTTTTCTATTCCGCACTATTTGTTGGATTGCATTTTATTTGGCGTAAATTCCTTTTAAATTTGCATAAACACTATTCAACCCCCCTTCTAGTGTTTTTCCCATAGACAGGGTCCTTACAATTGGTATCAGAGCGCAAGGTTTTATCTATGGCATCCAACAACAACAACGTTCCTCTGCCGCCTACGTACAACAATCACGACCGTGATGGAGCGTCCACAGTTTTCGAAGGTCAATCTACGGTACGTCCTTCACGTTTCAATGGTACTAATTTTGGCTATTAGAAGTGTAGGATGGAGACATTCCTTAGGAGTGCTTCTCTTTGGAGAACTCTCCACAATGAGTACGTCGAGCCCACCGAAGAGGATTTCTAGAAATGGACGACTTCCGAGAAGTCCGCCGAAGTCAACAACGCTAAAGCAATGAACACTCTTCATTGTGGGTTGGACCCGAATGAGTTCAACAAGATATGCACATGTAAGAGTGCATGTCAAATTTGGAACCATCTCATCGTTACCCACGAGGAAACGAATAAGGTAAAGCTTTCAAAGTTATATGTTACCGTGCAAAACTTCGACTTGTTTCATATGCAGGAAAATGAGAGCATTGCATCGATGTACAGACGCTTTACCGACATCACAAATGAATTGGAAGCCCTTGGCCAAATCTACACCGAACCTGAAAAGGTAAGGAAGATCATCATGGGGATGAACTCCAAATGGGAAAGAAGAGCAATCGTCATCGAGGAGGTCAATGACTTGAAAAACTACACCGTGGTGAATCTCATCGGGACTCTTATGTCTTACGAAGTAAGACGGGATAACCGATTGAAGATTCGAGCCATGATGAATCCCTCGAAGGCCAAAAAGAAAGCTTTGGCATTCAACGCCAATTCATCATCCTCCGAAAGTGATGAATCCAAGAACGAGATGGATTTGGGTGAAATGGCCCAAATGGCGAAGAAGTTCCAACGCTTCATCCGCAAAGGTAAATTTCCCTCAAACAAACATTTTGAGTCTACTAATGCCACTTCCTCTGTTTGTTATAAGTGTAATAAGCCAGGGTACATCAAGAGGGATTGTCCAATGATAAACAACAAAGAAAAGTGGAAGGCACCAAAGTACCACAAGTCCAACAAGAACAAGAGAGACAAGAAGAAAGGACTCGTAGGTACCTTCGATGACTCAAGTGATGACTCATCAAGCGATTTCGATGATGAGAAGGGTGGGAGCTCACACATGTGTTTTATGGCACTTGAAGACCCACTCTTGGATGAGAGTGATTCCGACACGGATGACATCGAGGTAACAATGGATGAACTTCGTATTGCTAATGAAGAACTATTTGCTAAATACCAATCTTTAATGCTTAGATACACTAGCTTAAAGAAATCAAATGTTAGCAAGTCACCCATTCCATGCATTATCAACAATGACACCATTGTTGATACTTTAACTCTTGAGAAAGCAAACTTAGCTTCTCAAAATGTCACATTGAGAGATGAGGTGAATTCCCTCAAACTAGATCAAACACATCCTAAGAATAATAGTGATCTAGTTACACGTCACATACAATTGGGTTTAGAGAATGATTCTCTTAAAACCCAAGTGCACGAGCTCAAAGCACGGGTGTCCACCTTGGATACCAACATTTCTTCTTTAAAGGAGAAATATGAGCTCATGTCCTCCCGTATTGTGAGATTCAATAAGGGAAAAGGACAATTGGATGATTTGCTTGCAAACCAATTTCCGGCCACACATCGTGTTGGCCTTGGATTTGTAAAAGCGAATGCATCTAATGCTCGCACCTCCTATAGTGGTGTCACTATAGACTTTGTGAGGCCTTCCTCCGGTGCATCCACAAGTGGTGTCAAAGACATATTAGGTAGCATTCTTACCAAGAATGTCACCATATCACCTTCTCTTCCTTTTGGCAAGAAACCCACTAAGGGTGGAAACCAAAAGCAAGGCCATGCTTATATGTATACTAACACTCATCCACGTAGGAAACATCCTACTTCACAAGTGGATAATCATGACACATTCTATGCTCCGCACCCACGGACACGTACACAACCACACATGAGAAATACTCATGTACGTGATCCTATACACCCGTATGCTCATACGCACCATTCTTTCATGTATGCTCATCCTCATCATGTCATGCATGATCCATATGCTTCATATAATATGCATGTTCTCAAGCATACATATCATCCTAGAATGTACAATGCATATCCTCCACCACATCTCTATGACAGACATCATGTTCCTAAGAAGCATGCAACACATAGAAATCCAACACATATGCATGCAACTAGGAATAGGACTCCCAAGATGTACACTATTTGGGGTCCTAAGAACACTAGTCTTAATGATAGGAATGCGTATGTTGATTCCTATTTTCATGATGTGATTAGAAATGATAATTATGTTGGGAAGCGGAAGTCCACTTGGACTTGGCTTCCAAAGGGCTAATCCCCTTGGACCCAACAAACATTGGGTACCATAAGCTTATGGTAAATTATATAGGTACCCAAGAAAAAGAAGAAGAGCAATAAATGTCTTATTAGCTCTAAAGGAAAATGATGGATTCTTGATAGCGGTTGCTCCAAACATATGACGGGAGATCCCTTATTGCTCTCCGAAGTCATTAGCATCAAGGATGGTGCAACGGTCACTTTTGGAGGTAATCAAAAGGGAACCATCATTGGAGTAGGTATCGTTGGTAATCTTTCAAAACCCTTAATTACTAATGTTTATCTTGTTAGTGGTTTGTTTCACAGTCTCATTTCCATTAGTCAACTTTATGACAAAGGTTACAAGGTTAACTTTGGAAGGATTATGTACTATTGTTGATTGTGATTCAAATGTTTTATTTTCCGGTATTAGGTGTAAAAATATTTATTATTTGAGCTTGCCTAAAACCGTAGAACATTGCTTAGTTTCTAACACAAGTGAACAACTATTATGGCATCACCGTTTTGGTCATGTTCACTTCAAGCACTTATATAAGTTAGCTAAGCATGATTTAGTCAAATGATTTCCTAAGATTGTTTTTAATAAGAAAAACTTTTGTGATTCATGTCAAAGAGGTAAACTAAGTAAATCTTCATTTATGCTTAAAGAAGGGATTACTTCTAAGAGGCCCCTAGAACTTCTTCATCTAGATTTATTTGGGCCAACTAGAACCGCTTCTTTAGGTAATGCTCATTATGGATTAGTTGTCGTTGACGACTTTTCTAGATTTACTTGGGTTTCATTCTTAACTAATAAGAATGAAGCTTATGAAGAGTTTACCAAATTTGCAAAGAAGATTCAGAATCTTTTAGGATCCACCATTATCAGTATTCGTAGTGATCATGGAGGAGAATTTGAGAATGAGTCTTTTACTAAGTTTTGTGATGACTTTAGGATAACTCATAACTTTTTCTTTCCTCGTGCACCACCACAAAATGGTGTTGTAGAAAGAAAGAATAGGACTCTTATTGAGTGTGCTCGCACTATGCTCCATGATAGTCATTTAGGACTACAATTTTGCGCAGAAGCGGTGCACACTGTATGTTATGTGCTCAATAGGATCCTAGTGAGACCCCGAACAAATAAAACTTGTTTTGAGTTGTTTTATGATAAAAAGCCTCAAGTGAAATATTTTTGTGTTTTTGGTTCAAAATGTTTTATAAAGAACACCTTTGGTAATTTAGACAAATTCGAGCCAAGATCCGATGAAGGAATTTTTGTTGGATATTCCACACGTAGCAAAGCTTACCGGATATACAACAAAACTTCTTCAACGATCGAGGAATCACTTCACGTATCTTTTTATGAAGACTTTGATTTTCCTCATGTTGATGATGATAATGTAGATATTCTTTGTGATTCTCTTAATAATGTTAAGATTAATGATTCTATTGTTGAGACTAACACTTCTAACAAAGTTGTTGAAGTCGTTCCTAGTGATACAGGTTTACCCAAAGCTTATCCAACCGTTCGTAACCATCCCCATAACCAAATAATTGGAGATATTGGTGTGGGTGTTCGAACGAGATCAAGAATTTAAGAATTCTCTTATTGCGCATTTGTCTCTACCATTAAGCCAAAGAACATCCAAGAAGCTTGTGAGGATAGCTCTTGGATAGTGGCAATGGAAGAAGAACTAATGCAATTCGAGAGAAACTAAGTTTGGGAACTCGTACCTCTTCCAAGTGGTCACCAAGTCATTGGGACCAAATGGATCTTCAAGAACAAGACGGATGAAAACGAGGTAATCACACGGAACAAAGAAAGGTTAATAGCTCAAGGCTACCGGCAAGAGGAAGGTATTGATTTCGAAGAATCTTTTGCCCCCGTAGCTAGATTAGAAGATATTAGGTTGCTTTTATCTTTTGCATCCCATAAGAATTTTAAATTATTTCAAATGGATGTTAAAAGTGCATTTTTAAATGGGTTTGTCAATGAAGAAGTTTATGTTTCTCAACCTCCCTGTTTTATTCATGAAAAATTTCCAAACCATGTTTTCAAACTTAAGAAAGCGTTGTATGGGTTGAGACAAGCTCTTAGTGCTTGGAATGATCGACTTAAGACCTTTCTTTCGAATTTAGGTTTTAAAATGGGAGAAGTGGATTCTACACTCTTCATTAAAGATTATGAAAATGACATTCTTTTGATTCAAGTTTATGTAGACAATATTATTTTCGGTTCTACTAACTTTAATCTTTGTCAAGAATTTTCCAAGTCTATGAAGGATGAGTTTGAGATGAGCCACATGGGAGAGCTCACCTACTTCCTTGGATTGCAAAGTCGACAAATGGAGAATGACACATTCATACATCAGACAAAGTACACAGGGATGCTTATTAAGCGATTCGGGATGGAATCGTCTTCGAGCAAAAGGACTCCCATGAGTACTACTACTCATCTACACAAGGATGAAAGCGGAAAAGATGTAGACGTTTGTCTATATCGAGGTATGATCGGTAGCTTACTTTACTTAACCGCTAGTAGGCCCGATATCATGTTTTCCGTATGCCTTTGTGCTAGATATCAAGTAAGACCTAAGGAGTCACACTTGATTGCGGTTAAACGAATATTTCGTTATCTTAATCAATCTCTAGATTATGTGTTACTTTACCCTACATCTAGCACATATGAGTTAATCTCATATAGTGATGCCGACTTGACCGGATGCAAGTCCGACAGGAAAAGTACTAGTGGCACTTTCCATTTCTTAGGAAATTCCTTGGTGTCTTGGTTTTCTAAGAAACAGAATTCGGTGTCATTATCCACGACTGAAGCGGAATATATTGCCGCGGGTCTTGCTTGTGCTCAAGTTCTTTGGATGAGACACACTCTTAGTGACTATGGTGTCAATTGTGATACTTGCCCTATCATGGTTGATAATCAAAGTGCTATTTGTCTTTCCAAGAATCCGGTACACCACTCCCGTACCAAACACATAGACGTGAGACACCATTTTATAAATGATCTTGTAGCTAAGAAGGACATCATCTTAGAGTACATTGAAACCCAAAAACAAATTGTTGATAAGTGCATAAGGAAGAGGATAAGCAATGGTACTAATATAAGCTGATAAGCATATATGTAGTTATTTCCTACAATAGCTACCCCCAAGGCCTATAAATAGGACCCAAGGGTATGGATTTTAAGGCTAATCCTTCATGCCATAAGTTTGCATAAGGCAACCTTCTTTCCTCTTCTCCCTTCCATTAAGTTCTTCTTCCAAATAGAGATTTAGACGGTGAAACACTGCTTCGATCCTCTGTGACGAAGTACCGACCGTTGTGGCGAATCCAAGGGTGAAGTTCAGAGATTATAGCGAAGCATACGCTAACGTAAGTCTCCTCTCTTTCGATCCTCTATCATCGCATGATGGGATACACCATTGGTATCAGAGCCACACGGGTTCGTCCCGGTCTCACCGATGAATGACGCGTTGTCTCTTTCACGAATGAGTTTCCTTCCATTATGGATATGGTAGGAGTGCATCGTGACGGAAAGAACGCAAAAGTTGTTCTTTTCACGTTAGGGTCTTTTGCCATTACGGATATGGCAAGAACTCTCCATGACGGGAAAAACTGACCGTTCATCTCGCCAAACTCGCACTCCTCATGGATGCTGAGTCTCCATTCAATAGGGAATGTGAACTCTCTTCATGTAGAGCGTGAAGTTTGCGGTCTTGAAGGTATGTTATTTTTTTTGGCACACGGCCATTAAAGCATAACCACTTTCTCGATGAACGGGTGTCTCATCGGAGAAGAAGGTGGTTTCAAAACTTCTCATCGGAGAAGATGAACACGTATCTCTTTGGTGCATGATGCACCCCCTCCCCATTGGGGAAGGGGTTGGCTTCGGCCAATGACAACAATGACCACCCCCCATAAGGGGGGTGTGCGGTCGGACTCCAAGGAGGCCGGTTGGCTGGCCAGGGCCTCGGCCAGGCCGAGGCACCCTGGCCGGCACTGGCCGGCCCCGGCCCCGGCCTCGGCCAGGGCAGAGGCCCTGGCCGAGGGTCCAGGGCCCTGGCCGGCCCTGGCCTCTGCCAGGGCCAATGCCGGCCCTGGCAGAGGTGGTCGGAGGAGCCCTGGCCTTCGGCCAGGGCCAGGCCGAGGAGCCCTACGGTGTTGGCGGCCTCGGCCCCGGCCACCTGCATGGCCGGCCCCTACGGTGCCGGCGGCAGTTGCCTGAGACAAAGCTCCCTGCGGGGGAGGGCCTGGATCCATACGGGGGTGGAATCCGGCCTTGGCACGGCCACGGCTCGACCCCGGCAATGGCCGGGGCAGGCCACTACCTCCCGCTGCAAAATACGTTTGCAAAATACGTTTTTTTCAAAAACGCTTTTCCGCTGCAAGTACTATAAGAGTACTATTATTTGATAAGTGATGGGAAAATATTGAAAGTTGTTCTAGATGGTGATTGGAATTGTAAATGACCTTTCCGATTCTAGAGCAACATCTTCAATATTTTTCAAAAGTAACTTATCAAATGTAAACTTTATGCAATGTTTTTTGATCAAACTTGTTTTATGTCTTTTGCAGCATTTTAAAACTAAAATGTCTTCCGCTACTAAGAACATCGTCGCTGAGTTGAACAAAGGTGAAAAACTCAACGGCGATAATTACAAACTATGGTCCATGAAGATACAATATGTTCTAGAGGAGCAAGACGTGCTCGAAACTCTGAAGAACATAATGATTGAACCTGAGTTAGGCATTACGGCCCAACACAGAAGAGACAAGGAAGCTTTCGATGCTTGGTCTCGGAAGAACAAAATTGCTCGTATTACGTTGTTGTCAAGTATGGCTGACGACATAATGCGAATCTTCCGAGAATATGACCTAGCTATAGACATATGGTCCAAGCTAGAGGAGAAGTTTGGTGGCACCTCGGTGACCAAACTTCGCTCTTTAACTATAAAATTCGATTCGTACAAAAAACATCCAGATCATTCCATGGGAATGCATCTGCGACACATGGCGAATCTTATTTCAGAGTTAAAGGATGCAGGTCATATGATCACTGATGAGCAACAAATCCAAGCGGTCATACGTTTCCTACCAATCGAATGGGATAACATGAAGATGCATCTCACTCATAATGAGAGCATCAAGAACTTCAACGATGTTTCTAAGCACCTCGAGTTAGAGGAAGAGCGGCTTGCGGCTGCCAAGCCAAGTGCAGAAGTGCACATGGTTGCTAGTTCCTCACATGGGGGAAAGAAACGTAAACATCACTCGAAGTTTGCTCATGAGTATAAAAAGCAACCAATGTCTACCAAGAAACCCAAACAAAAGGGTGGGAACAAGAAATGGCACATGAAGAAGGACTTGAAGAAGATCAAGTGCTTCAAGTGCAACAAGTTAGGTCACTTTGCCTGTTCATGTACGGATGGAGGTAACAAGGTAACTTGTCATAATACTAGTTACATATGTGTTTCTAGTTCAATATTTCTTGTAGAATCTAATCCTTTTTGGATAATTGATTCAGGTGCCACCGACCACATAGCAAGGGACAGACGGTCCTTCGTGGAGTATCACCGGATACCCCAAGGAACGAAGTGGATATATGTAGGAAACAACACACGTGTTGAAGTGAAAGGCGTTGGGACGTGCAAGCTCGTCTTGGACAACGGTCGCACTATCTTACTACATGATGTTCTCTTCGCTCCGGATATTCGAAGGAATATAATATCTGTGGTCGTCTTAATGGGTCTTGGTTATAGTTGGTTCTTTCATAATTGTAATGTAGATTTGTCTTGTAATAATTCTGTAATTGGTTCTGGGTATGTTTTCAAAGGATTCATTGTATTAAATACGATGTACGATTCCTCAAATTATAATGAAAATTTCCTTGTTACAAATTCTTCGATTTATGAATCAGATGTAATTTGTTGGCACGCAAGGCTTGGTCACATTGGACCAACACGTATGGATAGACTTGCCAAACGTGGCCTTCTATCCAATGTTTCAAAGGTCGAAATGTCGACTTGCAAACATTGCCTTGTAGGGAAATCTTGTCGTAAGCCATTTGGAACCGGCACAAAGGCCGATGTTCCATTACAGCTCATCCATTCGGACATATGTGGTCCGATGAATGTCAAGACAAGACGCGGGAAGTCCTACTTCATCACTTTTATTGATGACTTCACCCGATTCGGACATATCTATTTGATATCCCACAAAAGTGAAGCATTAACCTGCTTTAAAAACTATATGAGTTTAGTGGAAAATCAATTAGATCACAAGATTAAGGTCTTGCGAACCGATAGAGGCGGTGAATATCAATCAGCAAGTTTTAAGGAACTTTGTGATGATAAGGGCATAGTTCATCAAATAACTATGCCTTATACTCCACAACAAAATGGTGTTGCTGAAAGGAGAAATAGGACTTTAATGGAAATGGTCCGTTCAATGATGGCGCAAGCTAACTTGCTAATCACCTTTTAGGGTGATGCATTATTGACGGCTGCTTTCATCTTGAACCGCGTACCCTCGAAATCAGTTAGCTCCACTCCTTTTGAGTTGTGGAACCAAAGGTCTCCTGACTTAAGCATTTTAAAACCTTGGGGGTGTGCATCCTACGCACATATTTCCTCCATAAGTATGGCAAACTTGGGCCAAGGGGGAGGAAATGTATCTTTATACGATACGCAGAAAACTCCAAAGGTTATGTTTTCGTTGGTCAGGAAGACAATGGAGGACTGATTGAATTTGAGTCGAGGGATGTTACTTTCTTGGAAAATGAGTTTCCAAGACAGGGCGAGATAAGTCAGGACTTATCTCTATTTGAGATTTATGATCAAGAAGGATTACCTCATTCGAGTGGGAGAATTCTTGGTGAAGACGAAAATACGTTTCAACCTTCACCAATGGATGACACGAATGATGTGAATCCTATTCCATATAGGAATAATGATGCAAGTGGGAGCAATTCTAATCACATTCCAAGTGGGAGTAATATTAGAATTGATCCAACTTCGAGTCAACACGGACTTGAAGAATCTCAAATGCGACGTAGTAGTCGTACAAGGTTAGCTCCTCTAAGATTTGAGGATGAATTCCTACAAACCTTTATGACTTTACTATAAGAAGATGACGAGCATGCTACTTTCAAATAGGTCGTATCATGCCCTGCAAAAGACAAATGGATGGAAGAGATGAAGGAGGAATTAGAATCCATGAAAATTAACCGAGTCTGGGACTTGGTTAACTTACCCAGAGGATGTAGAGCTATTGCGAACAAATGGGTTCTTAAGATCAAGCATAAGGCTGATGGTTCTATAGACAGATATAAAGCTTGCCTTGTCGTGAAAGGTTTTACGCAACAGGAAGAGATAGACTACGAAGAGACCTTCTCACCTGTTGTTCCTTTTACCTCGATTCGCTTGATTCTGGCTTTGGTAGCTTGCTTAGACCTCGAATTACATCAAATGGATGTAAAGACTGCCTTTCTCATTGGAGAATTGGACGAGGAGATCTATATGGAACAACCAACATGGTTTGTAAAAGAAGAAAACGAACATAAGGTTTGTAAACTTCGTAAGTCCATATATGGTCTTAAACAATCCTCGAGGCAATGGTATATACGATTTCAAGAAGTTATCTTATCAAATGGTTTTACCATGCTTGATGAAGATAACTGTGTATATATCAAGAGGATCAAAAGCAAGTATGTTATTATGTCTCTATATGTAGATGACATTTTAATAGCCGGAAATGACAAGGGCTTTGTGATGGATATCAAGGCTTGGCTTTCATCAGTATTTGAGATGAAAGACATGGAAGAAGCCGCATATATCCTTGGAGTTAAGATTTCAAGGAATCGTTCGAAGAAACTTCTTTCTCTTTCATAAGAGACTTATATAAAGAAGATTCTAGAACGTTTTAATATGCAGGACTGTAAGTCCATTGATACTCCTATAAGCAAATGCGATAATTTATGTCTAAAAATGTGTCCAAAGAACCAAAATGAAAAGGAAATTATGGAAAAATTTCCATATTCCAGTGCAGTTGGTAGTCTTATGTACGCTATGATGTGTACAAGACCGGACATCTGTTTTGCCGTTGGAATGGTAAATCATTACCAATCCAATCCAGGACAAGCACACTGAAAAGCGGTTAAGAGGATAATGCGGTATCTTAAAGGGACTGCGGACTATGATTTATGCTATCAAGGAAATGCCTTGAGGCTCGAAGGCTACACTGATGCTGATTGGGCGGGTGATCTCGATGAGCGACGATCGACCTCAGGACATGTTTTTCTACTCGGATCTGGTGCAATATCCTGGAGTAGCAAAAACCAATCCTGCATCGCACTTTTAACTATGCAAGCCGAATTTGTAGCATTTAGCATGGCGGTCCAAGAAGCTGTTTGGCTTAGGAGATTCTTAGACAAGCTAACTGATGCAAGTGACTCAGGTGCTGTACCAATATACAGTGACAGTCAAGCATCTATAGCCTATGTCAAACATCCAAAATTCCATTGTAAGACCAAACACATTGATATCCGCTACAAATTTGCAAAAGACTATGATAAGAACAAGGAGGTAGACATTAGGTACATATCTACGCATGAGATGATAGCGGATCTGCTTATGAAGGCGATCCTCAGAGATGTGTTTTACAAAGACTTATCATCTCAAGGATTGCGTAAGAGCTGAGTTGTATCAATGTATTCCCATGTCTATAAAAGATCAAATTTAATAAAAGAATAAGTTCTTTTCGACATTGCATATAAGTTTCTTGAAAATGTTTGTGTACATTTCTTTTAATCTCAGCTATATTTTCCAGTATGTCGGACAGATTGAGGTTGGCTCTCTCACTTGAGCAACCGCCTTTATTCTATCAGACGGATAAAGATAAAGATGAGACCTGTTTAAAGTCAAAATCGTCAGACGGATGATTTAGAGTCATGACTTAAACAAAATGGTCGTATGAAAGATCTGCATGATATGGATGCTTACAAAAGATCTAAGAAGATTTTTTGAAATCTTATCTGTCTTATGCGGGATGTGGGTCCAGGAAATTAATGAGTAATAAAAGGGGCTCAAAGTCAGACATTGTGGTGTCTGATCATCATCCTTACGACATCATTAAGACATACGCTCCCTGGAAAAGGAGTGATGTTGTAATACGTATTCATACTACGTATGCATTTGACCATTGGGTTAGAATAGTAATTGTGTTTACTATTATGTGATACCCAAAGACCACATGGGTCTTAAACTTCTTACCCTTATGGACTCTAATTGGTTCCTTTAAATTTGACTAGGTGATCGCTGTCTTAGCATGTTGCTTGTGGACTATGGTCAATTCGGTCCGGCGGGGCATGTTAAAAAAGCGAGTCAAGTCAAGATCGAAAGGATCTCAAGAAGAGGAAGATTAATTTCATATTCACATTTGGACTTTAGAGATTCAAAGCTGGCCAACTAATTGTAATCCAGATGGGATTCAATTGTTGAATATAAAGTAAAAAAGAAATGTGAAGAAATAATCTAGGGTAAAACATGCGTTGATCTACTCAACTTTGCACCCCAAGGAGTGTTGTGTATCTCTAACAAGTGCACAACAGTGGACTCTATGCGCATGACGGTCACACGGTCTATTTCTCAGTATGATAAATAGAAGAACTAAAGGAAAAGATGTTTCCTTATAATCCCCTCAAGTGTGAGTGGGAGATGTTGGATATGGACGACATGTATACACCCATGAGGGGATGTATGAGGGTCTATGGACCTCGGATGTCGCTTACATGAAAGCATGTGCGAAGGAAACCTTTTCATGTGTGAAAAGGACCACTCGATAAGTGGAAAAAGTCACTTTATAAGTGCATAAAGGCACTTGATAAGTGCATAAGGAAGAGGATAAGCAATGGTACTAATATAAGCTAATAAGCATATATGTAGTTATTTCCTACAATAACTACCCCCAATGCCTATAAATAGGACCCAAGGGTATGGCTTTTAAGCTAATCCTTCATGCCATAAGTTTGCATAAGGCAACCTTCTTTCCTCTTTTCCCTTCCATTAAGTTCTTCTTCCAAATAGAGATTTAGACGGTGAAACGTTGCTTCGATCCTCTGTGACGAAGTACCGACCGTTGTGGCGAATCCAAGGGTGAAGTTTAGAGATTATAGCGAAGCATATGCTAACGTAAGTCTCCTCTCTTTCGATCCTCTATCATCGCATGATGGGATACAACTTCTCAAACCCAAGGGAAAAGAGAAGATTGCTGCTCCTAAACGTCCTAGGGCACCCAAGAAACCTATAGCCAAGAAGAAAGAACCCCACAAAACCCGAACCAAACATGTCGAGTCACCCGTGCTTTCGTCTTCACATGGTTACTCACCTTCAGTTTCTTCAAGCGACGCTCAGCCCCTGATCAAGCGTCAGCGGAAGTGCATTGATCTTGCCATCAATGAGCCGGTTGCTGACGCTCCTCATTTGTCCCCTTCAGTTTCGAGTTCTTCTGAAGAGACTCCTGCGGTACCCCCCTCTGATCCACTAGTTCCCTTTTGCCGAGCGATCTTTGTCTGGCAAAATTTCACTCTCTTCTAGGGATCAACCTTCTTAGGGAGCGGTACATTTCTTTCCCTGCCTTCACTAGTGAGAAGCTCTCTGACATTCTCTCTGCTACTCACCTAGCTGACCTTTTCTGCTTCTCTCAGAGCGAGTCCCCAGAGCCTATCCATTTCTGGTGAAGCTCTTCTATGCGAACCGCGTTCGCGGTGAGTACTCATCTACCGGCATCCTCGATACTGTCGTTCAGGGAACCCACATTCAGATCACTCCCTCTCTCTTAGGGACTATTCTTAGGATTCCCTCTGTTGGTTCCCTTCCCACTGATATCTACATCTCCGAGATTGACGATCTTGACCAGTCTGTCCTCCGGGATATGTTTCGAGAGGTACCTTTAGCTCTTGATTCGGGTGTCAGATCATCTATGTTCTCTACGAGAGGTTGGGCTGTTCACCTAGTAGCGAAGTCCAACATCCTGCCGAGATATGGATCGTCTAACCAGCCGTCTCAGGATATCCTAAAGTGTATGTATGCTATTTTCTCTGGCATGCCCGTGAACTGGGCCGGTGTCCTCCTTGATAGGATGGACAGGGTTGAGTTCACGACCTCCTCGTCTCACATTCCTTACGGTGGTATTCTGACTCGTGTCTTCCGTTATTTTGGTGTTGACTTGACTCATTATGAGCCCATGCCCTTTGGTCCTTTCCTCGATGCTTCTGTAAAGTCGAAATCTTCTTCGGCTCTGAAGACTGCCTCGAAGAAGAGGAAATCTACTTCAGCTCCATCCTCATCCACTGTTCCTCCAGCTGATCTGCCTTCCACCTCAGCTCCACCATCTCGTGATATTCTTTTGGAGATGGTCTCTGGTATTTACAGATTGTTGTCCCTCTCTTTCCTCCATCAGGGAATACACTTCCCTGAGGATCTGAGACAGTTTGTTCCCCAGCATCATGATCCTCCTCAGCCCACTGATGTCGTTGAGCCTCCTGGTGTAGCTTCTACTCAGGATGTTGCTGCTGCTGCTACTGTTGCTCCTTCTGACCCTCCTCCAGAGGATACTCCAGCTGCTACAGAGCCTGCTTCCTCTTCTGCAGCCCCTGGAGACGCTCACTCTTAGATAGATGTTTGAGTGGTGTTAGTTTGGTTATGATATTTTTTTGATGTATGATGGATGTTGTTGTCAGTGAATTTTTATATGTATGGTGATGTACTTCGATGTCGTCATGATGATGTATTTTTTTTGTCTTGATCATGATGTATCGTTTTGTGATGGCCATGTAGATGACCATCCGTTGATGTACTCTTTTTCTATATATCCTTATATGATGTTGATGTTTATCTTGTGTCACACTATGCTATACTGTATATCTTAACTGTGTGATGTATGATATGTTGTCTCCATGTATGCTATACTCTCTTTGATGTGCTTTTGAGACAACATATGGATTTGATATTGGTTATTTCATGCTATCTCTGATGTGATGAATTTTTGGAAATTATTTTCATTTCGTATATCTAAAATGTTGATATTGGACTTCAATTCCATTACTCACATGTGTATATGATGTGATTTTATGAGTTTTGAATCGATATATCTTTATACTCCTTGATTGTTGTTAATTCGTATTTAGCACTATTATTGTTGTTGTTATTTGCTCCCACCTCTTTGGATAATGCCATAGGGGGAGAGAAATAAACATACAAGATTCATAATGGATGTGCTAAGTATGTTCTAATGCTTGAATCTAAGATTTACATTGCCTTAGATTCAGGAGGAGTAAGATTACAATGAATATGGATTATATTTCCTAGATTTCTTGAATTGAATTCATCCATATCTCACTCATTAGCTTCAACTGTTATGTAGATGCTCTAATAATTGTTGACTAACTTGATTGGCATCTATGTAGGGAGAGTAAGTTTTCATTACGCACAATTATTTATCTTTTTGTTTTTGTTTGTTTGTCATCATCAAAAAGGAGGGAGAATGTTGAGTATTGGACTTCTCCCTACTTGGTGTTAATGATGAGCAAACATAAATAATTGTGACTAATCCCATATTTTGCAGTTAATCCACTGCCTAAGCTTATTATGAAGATCAACTAGCAATGGATGACTCACAAACGTCATTGAAGGCAAATGATATGAATTGGATGATCGTAGATTGATGATTGAAGCTCCGTAAAGACTTCAAGCTCATACGATGAAAAGAAGAGATTATTTGTCAATGTAATTTTTCTTTTATCTCTTCTAGTAGGTAACTTAGAAGTATAACTTTGATGGAGCACTCACACACATCTACTTTCTGTCATAGGACTTCATTAGATCAATTGTCCTTTGATCCCAATTCAATTCTCTTTTGTTTGTGCTTGGATTGTTTATAACAGCTGACTGCTGAACAATTTACATTCGCCTGTCTCAAAAACAGTCGACAGTGTTTTGTTCTACAGTCGCCTGTTATGCACAGACTATTACAATATAGTTTTGGGCCTTCTCTGATTATTTCGCACAAGCTACTGTTGAACGATTCACAGGCGCATGTCCTATTGACAGTCGACTATGTATTGTAAATCAGTCGCATGTCTATTCTTGCCCAAACTCTGTTTGATCTGACTTTTACGGCCAGTCAACTAATGTTGTATATACAGTCGACTGTGTATTGGATCAGTCGACTGTCTATGCTGCAACAGTCGACTGTAAGTCATTACTTTGACTCAGCTCTCTGGAAATTTCTCTTACTTTTGACAGTCATCTGTTTAAGGTTTTACAGTCGCCTGTTCTGATTAACAGTCGACTGTATTACTTGAATCAGTCGTCTGTCCTGTATCTTGTGAGATTTCCAGTATTTGACTAACTTACTCTTCTCTCGGCCAGGCACCTGTCGAAGAAATTACAGCCGCCTGTTGATTTAACAGACGACTGTCTTTGCTTCATCAGTCGAATGTCCACGTGGCAAGTTACCATTATGAATTCTCACATACCCTTGCTGACTGTGCAACAATCGACTGTGGATTGTTCAACAGTCGACTGTTGCGAGTTCAGATTATATCCGTTGAGATTTTTCTCACGGATTTCAATTGGGTTTTTGCCTAAACTGTTTTGTGGATTTGAGAAAGCTATAAATAGAGCTTCTACTTTTCCATTGGAAGGTTACTCATTTCATTGCAAAATCTCTCAAGCTTTTATTTCCAAAGATCAAAGCTCTCAAATCCAAAGACTTAAGTATTTCCATATCTTGTTCTCTTGCTCTCCAACCTAGAACCAAAGAGTGATCATCTAGGAACTTGGTGCAGTCAAGAGAAAGAGCTTTCTCCTCTCTTCCAAGAGAGTTCTTCAACACACATCACACTCCTCCTTCAAGTTCTACTTCAAGGCATAGGTGATTGTAAGTGTTGTTTTCATTCTTTCATAACATTCGTTATTTGAATTGTGCTCTCGGTTGTGAGAGTGGTTTTTCTTGCTCCCTGGTTATGGGAGTCAAGGACATCGATTGTATTCGATTGCACTTGTAGGGTTGCTACAAGTGGTCTTTAAGGAAACCTCAAGTTAGGGTTCTAACTTGAGTATCCGGTGGTATCCAGGTGGTAGGGACGTAGGATTACCGGGAACAAGTCGGGAGTTGACTTGGGTAATCCAAACCATTGAAAGATCTCTGCGTTTGTGTGTGTTTCACTTTGGGTCGTTTTTCTATTCCGCACTATTTGTTGGATTGCATTTTATTTGGCGTAAATTCCTTTTAAATTTGCGTAAACACTATTCAACCCCACTTCTTGTGTTTTCCCCATAGACAGGGTCCTTACATCCAGTACGTACAAAATTTAATGATGTTTCTCCTATTGTTTCCTCTGCAGGGGAAATAAGGAGGGGAGAAGTAGCTGGTCTGAGCTCAGCATCCTGTGGAGGGATAATCTTATTATCTCCAGGAATCTTCCTCTTTCGAGGAACTTTATCTATAGAACCTGGTGGGCGCCCTCTTTTCAATTGAGGTACAGCCAATTCTGCTGCTGGTGGATTGCATCCATCTATGGGAATGTTAATCCTAGCTGGCGTATTAGCAGCAAGGACGTGTGAACGGACAATCTTCTGGTTGTCCGTGAACTTATCCGGTAAAAGATGTACTGTATTCTGAATGTGAAGGATCTTCAGGATCTCATCTTCACACAGATTAGTACGCGGATCATATAGGGACAAAGACTTCTGGTCCCAACTAATGGTCTCAGTAGCTTCAGGCTTCTTAGACTATGTGCCTAGTTTAGGAAAAATTTTCTTATTAAATTCACAGTCAGCAAAACGTGCCTTGAATGCGTCCCCCGTGAGGGGTTCAAGGTATCTCATAATAGAGGGCGAATCAAACCTAATATAGATACCTAGACGACGCTGAGGACCCATTTTGGTCCTCTGAGGTGGTGCTATTGGGACATATACCACACAACCAAATACTCTCAAATGAGAGATATCTGAAGGTGCACCATATGCAAGTTGCATCGGGGATAAAGTATGACCTCCAGAGGGTCTTATCCAAATAAGTGATGCGGCATGTAAAATAGCATGCCCCCACGCATCCACCGGCAACTGGGATTGCATAAGCAATTGACGTGCAATCCATTGGAGTCTCTTAATAAGGGACTCTGCTAATCCGTTCTGGGTGTGAACATGTGCTACCGGATGTTCAACTTCAATACATGTTGCCCTGCAATAGTCTTCGAAGACTTATGAAGTAAATTCACCCGCATTATCAAGACGTAGTTTCTTGATATGGTTATCGGGGAAATGAGCCCGCAACCTTATTTTTTGTGCCAATAGCTTTGGAAAAGCTAGGTTGCGGGTAGACAAGAGGCACACATAAGACCATTTAGTTGATGCATCAGTCAGTACCATGAAGTACCGAAATGGGCCACTTGCGGGGTGAATAGGCCCGCAAAATTCACCATGAATTCTCTCAAGAAAGCCAGGAGACTCTAATCCCACTTTCTAGAGGGAGGGTCTCGTTATCAGTTTTTCCATGAAACAAGGGGGATAAGGAAATTCACCCTTAAGAAGAATTTTCAGGTTCTTCAAGTTATGTCCACAGGATTCAGTGATGATGCGTCGCATCATTGCTGATCCAGGTGACCAAGTCTGTTGTGCCAGAGTTGGAACTCTAGCAATGATGGGCACGTCTGGTGCTCAGTCATATTGGCTTCTATTGGTTGAATGTATGTATGGTAAAGACCCGACGGGAGTCCCTTGAATCGTTGGCAGATGATCTTCTGGCCATCTTTTTGACGAGTTACATACATATATTCAACTATATTTTCATCTATGGTTTCTAAGTGATATCTGTTTAAACGAATGTCCTTGAAACTTACGAGATTCCTATTTGATCTAGGAGAGAATAATGCATTTTTTATCTGAAGTCTTGTGTTATTTGGGAGCAATATTATTGCTTCACCAGATCCTTCGATTATTTTGGACAGTCCTGAAATTGTGATAATAGGACCGTCATATTTATTTATACTATTAAAATAGCAATGTTCGTGAAGGATTGTGTGCGTCGAGGCACTGTCCACTAGGTACTCATACTTCATCTATATAAGTAAAACAAAATTTTATTTAAGTAATTGTAAAATGACAATCAAAATAAAAGTTCATACTGAAGCAAACTAAAGATGAAGCTACATTTAATTTTAAATGCATAGATAAAGATGGAGCTCAATCGAGCAGGTCGTCATTCTCGAAGTCTTTTGCAGTGAAAATTGTTGGCGGCTGAACAGCCACCAAGTTTGTTGCAGGCAGAGACTTCTGGCTCGCCTGATATAGTTCCTGAAGGTGGTGAGGTGTGCGGCAGTTTCTGGACCAATGTCCAGTCATGCCACATCTATGGCATTTATCCTCCCAGTTCTTCTTTAGAATTGACATTGACCAGTGTTCTTACGTTTCCATGAGAGGTTTCTCTTTCCTTTATTGTTGTTATTGGACAGGGGTGCTGCTCCTCGTGCTTGCTTAATTACAGCTTTCCCTTTGTTATTTTTAGCCTTCTTCTTGTTTTTTCACTTCTGGGGAGAAACATGGTGGGCTTCAGGGATAGGGGCGGTACCAGCTGGACGTAAATTATGAGTAGCAAGCAGTAAATCTCTATTCTGCTCTGCCTTAAGGAGGCAAGAGATCAAATCAGAGAATTTCGTGAAGTTGTGTTCACGATACTGCTGCATGAGGATTGCATCTTTCTCGTGAAACGAGGTAAATGTCGTTTCCAACATGCGTTGCTCTGTCACTTCTTCACCGCATAACTTCAGGCATGATATGATATTATGAAGTGCAGAATTATACTCAGCGACGGACTTATAGTCCTGAAGTCTGAGGTTTTCCCACTCATAACTGGCACACGGTAATATTACATCAATTTGATGTTTATATCGTGCCTCCAGCATTGTCCACAGCTCCATTGGGTCCTCTACCGTTAGGTATTCGGCCTTTAAGGTCCGATCTATATGTCTCCTAATATAGATAATGGCTTTCGCCTTATCCACATCGGAGACAGTGTTAGGAGTGCTGCTAGATGCAGTAGAAGCATTGGCCGCTGCTGGGCCGATGAAGGAGCCAAAATTGAGCCAAGGAGGGTCATCGAACACAAGTGGAACTTCAGGTCCACTCGCCAACTCAGGTAATTTTTCCCTGCAGCATCAAGGACCTCGAAATTGACGCTTGCCAATTTTGCCATTTATCTATGCAATTTAAAACAAGCATGAATTAATTAAGATGTAAATTCATGCATAAAGAAAAAATAAGTAAAATGTGGTGATCGGCCAGATACCCAAAAACGTACAAAGTCCAAGTCCGATACAAAGTCCATAAAGAAAAAGAAAAACAAAATACAATTTGGAACCCCAGAAGGGGTCCCTATCACTTGAAAATTTCACCTCCATCTTCATATCTTGGTACACCGGTCTTTGGCATTAATACATTTAATCCGCACTTACAAATTCTCTCAAAAAGAAAATAAAAGTGCAAGAAAAATAAAAGGTATCAAACTGGCCGATCCCAAAAATCACATTTTAACTTATATAAACATCTACGCAGTTTATAATATGCTATAGGCACAAAAGAAACAACCACGCATATAACTCAGGCATATATAATATGGAAAAAGAGACTATAAAATATAATAATCTCTCGGACCACGGGGAGACGTCATACACCGTTAGGTTAGTTGACTAACGGCAGAGCGGTCGCAGGATCCTTAAGATAATTATATTTTGAAAAATCCTAATATTCCATAAATAATTAATAATGGAAGAGTGATGTAATTTTAGCAATATGACAAACTGGGCGACAGGCCCATAACAAGAAATTAAAATAGATTAATATTTTGATTGGGGCTGCAGGCCCATAAGTAAAATGTTAATCATTTTAATAAGAAATTTTATTAACTTGACTTCTAGCCCAATAAGCCAAATTAATATTCGGGCTTCAGGCCCATTAGCAAAATTTTAATTAACTTTTTAAGTTTGCAATTGGATTAACTGGGCTTCTGGCCCAATTTTGGTACTCAAAATTAATTGTTAATCTAAATGGGGCTACTGGCCCATAAAACTTATTTTCATTTATAAACTGGGCTTCAGGCCTAATAAACAGCCCATCTACTGTAATGATCAAAAATTTAATTTAAGGGAATATTAACTTAAGCCCTAAATCAAATTTTTAGTATATTTGGTAGGGGATCTGAAGAGTCCCTAAATCCCAAAAGAAATAGCCTCCCCCTTGCCACAATTACAGAGTGCCCCAACGCGGCAGAGGCCCCCCATCGCCGTCAAGGGGGGCAGATGCAGCAGAGACCCCCCTCCGTCAGGGGGTGTGTGTGGATCATCTGAAGCCCCCTCCCCCGTCGGGGGGGAGGTTGATCGCCCGGAGCCCCCCCCCCCCCCCCCCCCCCCCCCCCCCCCCCCCGTTTGGGGGGTGGGACACCGGAGGCCCCCCTGTCCAGAGGGGTTTATACGCCGGAGCCCCCGGGGGGGGTCGATACAACAGAGCCCCCCCCCCCCCCCCCCGGGGGGGCCGGCGGCGACAGAGGGGGGGGGGAGCTGAAGGGTCATGGGTTTTAAAAATTTTTTTAATGATAATCCAATTGGAATAGATTTAAACATGCCTCTAGATTAAGCATTGTAAAATCATAGCAAAAAAAATTTGTTTGTAATTATCTACGGGATCGATAGATATTACCTCTAGATTAAAAATCTAGGGACGGTCGTAAAAATAGAAGATTCCTAGAAAGAAAAATCCACGCTCCTACTACGCCGCAGAGGATCGCCGCAACGTATCGCCGCAACGGTTTGCCGCAACAAGAGATTCCTTCGTGCGTATGGGATGGATTTTTGAGGGGAGATGGGATGAAAAAGCTAAAAAAATAAGAGCTTTTCATACTGATAACGTGTTGAAGGATTTTGGAAGAAGTATAGCCATGGCCAATAGCCATGGTTCTTTATTTATAAATTTCATATGTCATCCCAAGAGACATGGATACCAAAGGTCTCCATCACATTAAGAGTGGTGGAGTAATGGGGGGATAAGTGGTGGGGAGGCCTCCCCACTCACAACAGAACTAATATTTTAAATTTTTGTGGAAACTATTTCTGAAGGTAACTAAATTTTGAGGGGTAGTTTAAAATTTAAAATTTTGATAAGAACAAAATCTAGAAAGAACTAAATGTTGGGAAGAGTGAAATCTAGAGAGAACTAAATTTTTTTCAGGAAACTAAATTCTTTGTTGTAACTAAATTTTATTTTGAATATGGTTAAAAAAAATTTGTTGGGGTGATATTATGAAGGTTGCTGCAAATTTATTTTTTGGGGGGTGTGATTTTGAATGGAGTTGAATTTTGGGGGTATGCTATTTTGCATGAGACAATAAAATTTTTTGGGGGCGAAATTTTGAATGAGTTTAAATTTTTTTCGAGGAAATACTTTGACTGCACCATGACCTATGGTCACGGGTTATGCCCAGTGTATATATATATATATATATATATATATATATATATATATATATATATATATATATATATATATATATATATATATATATATATATATATATATATATATATATATATATATATGAAAGGTAAGCGAAAATTTTATTGAGTGATGTAATGTACATATATATATATATATATATATATATATATATATATATATATATATAATATATATATATATATATATATATATATATATAATGTGTGTGTGTTAATCTTCAAATGCGAAAAAGGGCTTTTCGCACTGTGCGAAAAGATTTTTATCTTTTTTGAAAAAAATTTCAAAAATTCTTTTTTTGATGTTTAATCCATACAATTATATACCCTATAAAAAATAATGGGTGAACCCTAGGGGACTTAGAGCATCCATCCACCCGTTACAAATTTAACGGTCTCAAAACGTGCGAATTTGTTTAAATGCTTTGATCGAAGGCCAAATGACATTGTTTCTCAACGATTATTTTTTGAGGGGGGTATAACAACATATAATGAAGGTGGAAAAAAATCGAAAAAATTTTCAAAAAAAATTAAAAATCATTTTGCACGGTGCGAAATGTTCTCACTTGAAGATTGACCTAATGTGTGTGTGTGTGTGAATAGGAATTTCATATGCTTTCAGGTTGTTTTCTGCATAATTCCACCTCAAAATTTAACAGTGTGTGGTCTTCATTAAAAACCTAGGTATGATGTTCGTAACATAACTGACACTGTATGTAAGAACATAACCGACACTACATACACATACCTGATACTGAATAAAGTAACACGTGCACAGTTTGTAGGCAGCTATGGTCATTCAAGCACATACATGTCTCATCACTGCATCATTTGGAGAGTCTGCAAATTAATCAATATTGTGGGAAAATTTTCAATAGAATGTGGTCTAAAATTTACAAGAATTACATTAAAGTTCGATTTCCTCTCGAGTTCCATATCATCCCCAAAGGCCAACACCAGGAAGCATGCCATTTTTTGTTTGTATAACTTTCAGTAAGAAAGCATGATAGAAGTGATTCTACACATGCCCTGTGCCTGCAGTCCAAGTGCAAACTCATCAATCTCTGTAATCACTATATGTGAAAGTCATTGACAAACTAAAAGAAACTGTAAGCTCACCAGACACTTATCCATGATGTAATACATCTGATTATCAATTATGCTATATGTGAAAGACATTGTAATTATAATTTGAAAGATGTTGTATGGTACAATGGTTATGACATACCCTTTCCTCATCCACATATACATATATAGTTACAACCATTTGTCCAAAATTTATAATTGGCTACAACTGTTGCCAGTAAATACTTGCTTACTCACAAGTGTCTTGCCATCATATAGGACCTGGTTAGCAGGACAAATCATTATCGACCCATTATACTCAAAGCGAACATATCGGGCACACCGACTACTCAGTTGTATGATGTGGTGTCGACTGTAGTGTCTGCAAATAAATCCATATTGGAGAAAAATTGTCAATAGAATGTGGTTTCAATTATATAAAAATTTGTCTGCAAATCAATCCATACCTGACACTGATGCATGCTGATGCATATACTACAACATCATATTCCATAATAACTATAGCATATTCAAGTGCAAACTGATGCATATATTTTTGTTTTTTGGAAGGTTAGTGTTATTTTATATAAGTGGCAAAAACTGTACATATCAATTGTGGGAGCTAGGGGGGATTAGATACAATAGAGAGAGGAGAGGGCACAAGCGTCGTCATTCACTACTATTTATCTTCTCCCCTCTTGATCCCTCAACCCCAAAACAATAACAGATGCGAATACCAAAACAAAAAAACAAAAGTACAATGTTTATTATCCTAGATCTCTAAATTCCCAATTAGCCATTACTTCGCCTTCATATAGAGAATTGCATTCCTGGTCCTATAATGCAAGTCTGATATCTGATGTAATATCCTCAAATAGGTAGATCTTAGCCTTTTTAGTATTTTCAAATATCCTCCTATTCCTCTCTCACCAAATATGCCAAACCATAGCAGCAAGAGTAATATTGGCAAGCAGGCTCAGAACATTCTTTTTAGCAAAATGGGCAAGGTAGTAGTTTCCCACATCAAGAAGGGATGGGTTAATAGGGGATAGAACTCGCAACTTGAGAAGGCTCCTGCTCAGAATATAATTACAATATCTACACATAGATGATTGATGTTCTCAACAACTCCCTCCTCACAAAGCACACAGTGGCTAGGCGCATATGGTACCCCTTTTTTAAGATGGTCTCTGGTGAGGAGCTTACCTTGGAAGGCTCACAGCAGTGTAAGCGCCATCTTAGGAATATGTTTCTTATGCCATACCAACCTGTAATAAGGAAATAGGGTACCTTGTCTCCTGGTACCATCACATGCATCACGAAATCGAAATACTAGCCCAGGAGCCCAGTCCCAGGTGTCAGTTCCATGCCGAAGTGTCATCTAATGAAGTATAGGATGGATATGAAGTATGGCAGGGTCCGCAACCCAACCTGATGCCCCCAGTAGTCACTGACCTTTTTGTTACTATCGCATGTGGGAATATCATATAGATCTCTAAGTAGCCCACAATAACTGATGCATATATATATATATATATATATATATATATATATATATATATATATATATATATTTGCAGAGTAAGTTAGATCTATATAAAATGTATACAAATTGTACAATGAGGGCTTAGCATTAGAAGGCAGTCTATAGGACTAGGGGATAGGACACAAGCGTCGTCACCCTAGATCAAATAGCCCACCACCCAAGCAAAGCGCTCTAAGCTAAACAACAAACACAACCAAATACACAACCCAAATATCACTAAGGCCCAGACCGGTTTACCCATGATCAAGGATATCCCAGTTTGCATAAGCAGCCTCCGCCTCAACCTCAACTTCATCAGTATTACGAAGTATAATTTGTATGTCAGACGCAACGTCTTCAAAGAGAGCAATCTTGGACCTAGCAGTATTTTCAAACACCCGTCTGTTGCGCTCACGCCAAAGATGCCAAACGAGTGCCGCCAGAACAGTTTTCGCAAGCCGGCATAACATTCCATCCTTATTGAATTTATGCAAATAAAGTTTGCCTATTTCATCAAGTGTCATCATAGGGGGGGCCAGAAATTCCAAGCTTCAGTAGTGCACGCAGGAGCAGGTACTTCGAGTAAGGGCACTGAAAAAAAACATGATCAACAGTCTCCAGGTGGCCGGCCGAACATAATTCACAGCTGTTTGAAGGCAACGCACACCAGTTCTCAATGCGACATTTGGTGGGAAGTTTATTTTTGAAAGCTCTCAGTAGGATTATGGAAAATTTTGGAGTGTAATTTTTATACCAAACAATTTTAAAATAAGGGAACGGGCTTGATTTCTTACGCACGCACTGCCATGCTTGGGAAAACTTGAAGTCCTGACCGAGATTCCACAGCCAACAATCTTGGCCGGAAGTAATTGGGTGAGTTTAGAGAAGGGGCTTCAGAGCTTGTATGTCATTGTCATCCTTCCAATTAGTGCCGGTCCAATAATCAGCGACGCGCTTTCTACCCGCTCCATCCGGGATATTGTAAAGAGCTTTGAGTGGTCCACAAGGGAGCCAATGATCATGCCAAAATAGCGTATCTTTCCCATCGCCAACTTTTCTCTTAATAATGCTTTGAGACAGACTTCTGCAGCTGAGTAGGTGCTTCCATGTACCTGATTGAGTGGGTGTTCCCGTCGCGTCGAAAAATGTTGATGAATCCTTATATTTTCCTCGCATGTACTCTGCCCATAGCCCTCTAGCATTAAGTAATCTCCAAGTAAGTTTAATACCCGCAGCTAGGTTAAGATCAGAGAGAGATCTTAGGCCCACTCCGCCTTCCTCCTTTGGACTACAAGAATCCACCCATGACCAAGCCTTAGAAGACCCCCAAATAAATTTCCTGCACATAGATGTTAGAGTGCGAAAAACAGTGGTAGGGAATTTATAGACTTGAATCCAGAAATTTATAATGCCATATATCACCGTTTTGACAAGCTCAATACGGCCGGCGAGGGATAACAATGAAGAAGTCCATCCACTAAGTCTCTTCCTGCATTTGTCAATTAGCCTGGTGTACATCTGTGCCTTGGGGTATTTTGAAGATAAGGGGAGGCCCAAATAAGTAGTAATGGTGTGAGCGTACTTCACCCCCAACATCTCAGCAAGACCTCCGGGATTGTTGACTCCTTTGCTAAACATTGATGTGCTCTTGTCCCAATTGATTTCCAGCCCTGTGAAATTCCGAAAATCCTCCAAAACATTCTTAAGACCCCTAAAGGATTTAGGGTTAGCCCGACAGAACACCAAAAGATCATCAGCGAAGAGGAGATGAGATATAGAGCCTATACGTTGCATAGGTTGTATGCTCCCTTTAGCAAAGGCCCGGGTCATAAGAAGGGTAAAGCACTCCATAACGATGACAAAAAGGTAGGGAGATAGGGGGTCACCTTGTCTGAGCCCTCTGTTGCCACCAAAGAACCCCACTGGAGTTCCATTAACCATAACAGAGAAAGTGGGCGAAGAGATGCATTCCTTAATCCAATTGATGAACCTACTACCAAACCCCATCTGGTGCAGAATGAAATACACGAATTCTCTGTTCACACTATCAAATGCCTTTCTAAGATCTAGTTTCAGGCATGATCTGGACCCCATCGGATTGCTAAAATCCCTGATTTGCTCATGTGCTAGAAGAACACAATCTGAAATCAATCGCCCTTGGAGAAAAGCAGATTGATTAGGCGAAACAAGATCGTGAATAATTCTCTGCAGTCTGTTGCACATGATCTTGCTAATGATCTTATATAGCACATTGCAACATGCAATAGGCCTGTAATCCACCAAAGAAGAAGCATTAGTACCCTTAGGAACCAAGGTAAGGAATGTATGGTTTACCTGTCGAAGCAAAGAGCCAGATCTAAAGAAGGATTGCACCGCTCTCACTACATCATTACCAATTAGGTTCCAGTTGTGCTGATAGAAGTAGCCGTTAAAACCATCAGGTCCAGGTGCTTTGGATGCACCTATCTGGAAAACCGCCACTTTGACCTCATCTACTGTGACATTTCTTTCAAGCCATAATGCAGTTTCATGTTTGATCTTCTTCCTGGGAACCAGTTTGGGGAAGACACGCCAGTAGTGATTCTGATTATATAAAGTTTTATAGAAATTGGAAGCTTCAGCCTTAACATCCTCAATAGTTTTACACTGGACACCATGCACATCCACCAGATGCCTTAGGTTGTTGTGGCAATGTCTAGATTTCATAGCATTATAAAAGAAACTAGTGTTTCTGTCTCCCAGCTCCAACCAATCCTGCCTACTCCTTTGTCGGTAAATCGCTTCTTCCATCTCCAAATGGGTAGCCAATTCATAAGATAACATACGTTCATTCTTCTGGAGCTCCATGCTAAAATGTAAATCAATTTGATTCCTGATATCATTCAGCTTAGAACGACACTGATGAATAGGATTAGAAGCCCGCTGATCTCTGGCCTAATTCCTGAGATTAATTTTCACACTCCGCAACTTTCTAATCAGGCAGAACATGGGGGTTCCTCTAACATGCTCCTCCCACGAAGATTCCACCAAGTCATAATATCCTGGTAAATGAACCCAGTGATTGAAAATTTTAAAAGGCTTGGGATCCGAGTGTACCTGAGTATGCAACTTAATTTGCTTAGGGGAGTGGTCACTTGTATGAGGGTCCAAGTATTCAAAAGAAGAATCAGAGAGCTTATCAAGCCAAGTGTCATTACAAAGGACACGATCCAACTGTGCTGTAATGCGTCTAGAACCCGAACGCTTATTGCACCAGCTAAGCCTGCAACCAGTGCTTTTAAGATTCTGCAATCGGCAATCAGATAGGCATTTATTAAAATCATATAGCTGGTTAGACTCCACCCTACATCCTCCCACCTTGTCTTTGCCATACAAAATGCAGTTAAAATCCCCTCCAACGAGCCAAGCCCCAAAGCATAGGGCATCTGAATCCCTTTTTAATTGATCCCAAAGTATTCTCCTCTCAGAAGGAACGTTGCTTCCATAAACTGCAGTAAAAGCAAACTCCAACACCCCCCCCACATTCACACATCGGACAGTGATGTGTTGCGTAGAGGTTGAGATGACACTCAACTGCCATACAAGCGAATTAAATCCCAGGAGAATACGGCCTCCATCATGGCAGTGAAAGTTATTAATAGTACCCCAATCCTTGGGTATGCGCATCGAACTGTGTTACCAATTTTTTTGTGTTCTTGTGTTTACTGGATATATATTCATGTTCAAGTGATTGAATCTTAGGTACTGACATTTAAATTAGTATCAGAGCGGGTCACCCGTGTTGCTTTATTGTCAAAAAGGGTGTGATCTTGGATTATCAGTACGTCAATCATGAATACTCGAGAAAGTGCTTCCGTTTTTCTTCCTCCTTTGCTTGAAGGAACCAAATACACATACTGAAAATCAAGGATGCGTTCTTTTATCAAATCCCTTGATGAAAAAGCTTGGATAGCTGTTCTTGAAGGATGGTCTCCTCCTGTTGAAGTTGACAAAGACGACAATGAATTTCTCAATGCAGCAAAGGACTGGAGTCAGATTGAAGAATGTGTGGCTCTTGGAAACTCTAAAGCTGTTATTACTCTCTCTTTATGGATATTGATGAAGAAAAATTCAAGCTTATTTCTACGTATGATTCGGTTAAAGAAGCATGGGACATTCTTCAGACTATTCATGAAGGAACCAATTTGGTAAGAGTTTCTAAACTTCAAATGCTTGCTTCACAATTTAAAGAATTGAGAATGGATGATGATGATACCATTGTTGTATTTAATGGAAAACTAAGAGATTTGCAAATCAAGCTTATCAACTTGGAAAAAATTATTCAAAGGTAAAGTTGGTTGGTAAAACTTTAAGATCTCTTCTTGAACGGTTCTCTGCTAAGGTAGAAGCAATTGAGGAAGCTAGAGATATCTCTACCATGAGATTTGATGAGCTAATGGGATCTCTTCAGACTTATGAGATGAATTAGAATCAGAACTAAAGAGATAAAGGATTGGCTTTTAAGGTTGATGCGGGAAAAACTTCTAAGGAAGATGATGAATATGAGTTAGATTAGGGTATAACTCAGTTGACCTAAAAATTCAGCAGGATGCTCAAGAAAATTGGAAGTAAAGGGCAAAACTTCAAGATTGGAAATAATCTGTCTCGACCTTGTGATACTTCGAACAGAAAATTTTTGAATCGGAATCAGATGAATAATTAGAAGAAGAGAGGAAAAGGGATTTAGTGTAGAGAGTGTGAAGGGTATGTACAAATTTTCTATAGCATCAGACGAATTAACAGTCAGGTCAAGGAAAATTGGAATTACTGGAATTTTTGGCAAAATACCAAATGTCTGCAGAAAGGATGCCGGGCATCTGGAGACTATTCAGGCATTTGGTACTAAAGCCGCAGAAGATTAAACAGTCAAGTCAATGGAAATGAAGTTACTGGAAATCCAAACCATAAATACCAAATGTCTGTAAGTCATCTCCCAGACATTTGTCCAACAATTCAAATGTCTAAGAAGATACCTTTTGGCATCTGTCCTGACATGGCTTCAAGGGCATCCTAAGACATGCATGCCAGACATCCGGTTGACATATACTAGACGACTAGTTGAAGGTTTAAGGCTGAAAGCTCAACTTTGAGATGAATGCCTATCTAACCCTTTGGTATCAACACATGAATGATCTAAAGTGTTGTGTGTGACTAGTAAGTGCTTTTCGTAATAATTTTCAAGGCTTAACATTCTAATTCAACAAAGAAGTAAAAATAGAAAATATTACATATTAATCCCCTTCACTTCCTATTGAATTCCTTAAAACTTATATTAAATCCTATAGTCCATCTCTTGATGTTCTCATGTCATCACTTCACATCATCGTCGTTTTGATAAGACTTTAATCTACATTTGACAATGCTTTAATTAACTACAAAACATGGTGTTAGTCACAATTAATTATGTTTGATCATCATCAAATCCAAATTGAAGGATCCAATACTCAACAAGATTCTCAAACTAAAATTTTGAGAAATGAGATATGGGCTCACAAATCTCAATGTCTTGAGCTTAGCTCACGTCTATCCGCAAGGGATGATGACATTTCTTCACTTTTGAAGAAGTGTTATCTACTCAAGTTGAAAATTTCAATAAGAGTAAGGACATGGTTTGTGATCCTCAACTTTGAGCATTATCAAACCAAGATCTTACTCTAGAAGCACCCAAAACAATTTTGTGGGTTGTCTCTTCTAAGGTGTTTGTCACATCCAAAACTTCTTTTGACCAAAAATCAACTTGACTTATTAAGCCAAAGAAGAATCGTGCATAAATATACACTTCATTGCATAAGAAGCATGTCCAAAAACAAAATGTTAAGAACACCTCTTCATCTTTGTATATGCATGATGGTTCTACCCATATGAATGATTCTCATCTTATGCATGCTACTAATGCTCCTATGAATGGTAGAAATTTTTCTTGTGTGACTACTTTGAATGCTCACTTTCATGTTTCACACACAGTGCACGCTAATGCTTATGTTCCACCTCACAAGTGTGCATTCCAACCTCCTATTCATACCCCTCCTCGACCCATTCTTAAGAAACACAAAACATTTTCGTTGTGGATTCCTAAGAATGTTTCTAGGTATGATAAGAACTCATATATAGACTTGTATGTTAGAAATGGCATATTTTCATGTGACTATATACGGAAACCAAACTCCATGTATGTTTGGTTTCCCCTTACTAGCACTCAAACATTTATTCATTGCTTCGGTACCATGATTTGTATGCTTTCTTTATGTACCCACTTTTTGTGTGAGTATGTCCATAGCTTCTTATTTTGCATATATTATATGATTTAGGAGGAGCATGGAATATTTGCTTGCTAGCATGTATTTTCCCATTCATATGCCATATTTCATGTCATTTACATTATGTTCGTGCATGTGAGTTGGTATTTTCTCTAACACTTGGATTTTATCAATTTGGCAAACTCCCGTCTTTTTGGTATGCCAAAGGGGGAGAAATAGTGGAAATATATATACCATATTCCTTTTATGCATACTCTTTGTTGGTACTGTAACACCCATCAATATGCTTTATGCTTTGATTGTTTATTTTGTGCACATATACAAATTGATATGGGGAGTTCGTTAGCACACACATATTGTATTTCAATGTTTATTTTATATTTTTACATTTTCATTATCAAAAATGGGGAGAATGTTGGTTCTTGCTTTCAAGACCAATATATTGTTTTTTATGATGATAGATGTTATGTTGTGTGCTAATCATCTTACGTATTTTAGTCCCAGATTTATTATTGATTATCATGATTAGGAGATAAAGAATTAAGTAATGTGATGATGGTTCAAGACTTTGGATCAAAAGCTTGGCATGAAGAGTATTTGACTTCATGTGTATTTTATACTTTCTTCAAGTATTTTTTCTCTTTCTTTTATAGAATATTTGTAGCCTTGAATAGATGTGCACACATAGTCATTTGAATCATTTTCCATTACATTGAACCATATGATTATCCTAGAACCCATCCCATTTGGTTCCTTGGCCAAAACACTCTTTATAGTGTCTTTGGACCTGGACTAGACGTCTGGTGTATGAGTACTAGATGTCTGGTGTGTCTATTTTTATTCCTTTAAACACAGCCTTGTGTCAGTCGTCTGAAGCTCATTGGCCAGATGTCTGAACAGTGGATCAGAAGTTTGACTGGTAAACTCCAACCATCTAATGTTCAGTGAGGATTATTTTTTGAGAGCTATCTCTCTCCTTACTTCTTTTCACCAGCCATCTGATGTAGTATTCTCATATGCCTAAACAGTGTCACAGACGCCTCAGTAGTGACTTCCAGACGTTTGGTTGTGATTGGAATTTATGTCTTCTTCCATCTTCTCACCTCTAGCAATTTTTCTGTGATTAGAATTTCTCATCCATTCTTGGCTCATTAGATTGCATTTTTTCAATGCATCTTGAATCACCTCAATCGGAGTCCGTTTGTGATGGTTATGACTGTTTTTGTGATCTATTGGCTTTCTAGATAAAGTCTGTCAGACGTTGTATCAGACGTCTAACCAGTCTTCACCAGACGTCCAACAAGTCTTCATCAGACGTCTGATTGAGTCCAATCTAGCCGTTGGGATTTTTAACAAGCAGTTATAACCATTATTTTTGTCTTTTAGTGAGATGTTTTGAGAGGATATTTATACCAGTTTGAGAGGGGGTTTTGGTATCTCTCCACACATATAAAAACATTTTTAAAGAGCCAAATAGCTTGAAATCTTTCTCCTCTCCCATTCTTTTGCTTCACTTAAAGCTTGATCTAGATGTTGAATCCCTGGCTTAACGAGAAGCTTACAAGTGTATCGAGCTAATCATCTTCAGCACTTGGTTTTCAATCTTCCATGCCTTTACACACACAATGGTAAGATATATTCATGGCATAGGTAAGATTGTATTTCGTTTCGTTTCTTTGTAAAAACTAGTACTCCAGTTGTTAGTACATTGTAGATGGTGTACTCCACTTGGAGGGTGTACTTCATTCTAGGATGGTTTACTCCGTTGGGAGGGTTTACTCCCTTGTACTAATATAGTGGGTGAATTGAAACCAAGCACCGTGTTGTGGTGTTGGTTGATTGTGCCCATGAAGGGCTAGTGAAATCCACAGAGTGCGATTGCAACGTGGGACTGGAGTAGGGTCACCGGTTTAGGGATCTGAACCAGAAAACACCTCTTGTCTTGCATTTGCCTTGGCATATTTCTCTTTGTGGTTGTGGTTATTGAGCGTATTATTTTTATTTCTGTTGTGTTGTGTGTTTAATTATTAGTAACTTTTTAATTACAGATATTTGATTTCCTATACACTATTTATGCCTTATTTAGTGTATGTTGTGTACACACATGTCCTAACAAGTATATGGTGGAAATAGTAATCTTTCAATGGAAGGTTTTACTTACTCTAGTTTCCAAAGTGATTTAAATGATAGCAAGTCGGTGGCAATATATATTTTTACCCACAATAGAGGGGGAGTGAGTTGGAAGAGTTCCAAGTGATACAATGTTGTAGTCTCTATGATGGAAGATGAGTATATCAAAGAAAATGATGTAGCAAAGGATGCAGACTGGATAAAGAAGTTTGTGTTGAACTTAGAATGGTTCCATAAATCGTTGATCAAATATATTTGTATTGCAACACTTGTTCTTACCAAGGAGATAGAGCTCACAAGATAACCAGACATACCAAGATGAAGTTTCATATGATACATACAGGGATGATGATATTGAGATTCAACGAGTTAATACAAAAGAAAATGTAGTGGATCTACTTACAAAGTCCCCTTCCACAAAAAAAGACTAGTGTGTTAGTGGAAAAGATCGATATGATATATTGTAATAACTGGTTGTAAGTGCAAGAGAGAGATGTTGAGGAATGTATGCATTTTGGATAATTATTGTACTTGTGTCTGCCTTTTTTCCTCCTTATTTCCCCTTCATCTTATGACATCGTTATTCTTATAGTCTTTTTACCTTCTTTTGCCCACTTTGATGCTTGAGGTATGTTTTCTCCATATTTCAGGTAATTGTGCCCAAAACGATGTATTCTCGGTGAAATTGAGACTGAAGGAGGAGTTAGTGGATAGGAAAGAGGCATGGTCAAGCGTGGAGCTAAGAGGAGGAGAAGAACATGCAACACAGCCGTGCTGATGCACGCACGGCCATGTCAAAGTATCACTGGAGGATGCAGATTGCAGCTCAGCAGCATGGCCGAGCTGGATTTAACGATAGATTGAAGACTGATAACATGATCGTGTCCATGGCCGTGTCGCATGGTCGTGCACCTGGAAACGCTGAAAGATGCTAAGAGACAGAGGACCGACTAACATGGTTATGCCAATCGTTCAGCATGGCCGTGCGGATGATGGTAACGAGTGTAAACCTTAGTCATTAGGGTTGGCGGCGCTAAGTATCCTATATGATTAATGGCTATAAACATTAAATAACAAGCTTTATTTGAACTCTTTCCTTTTTGGGTGATTTTATTTTGGAGCTTTTTCTTTTTGTTCTTTGTGGGATAATTGTAAGACTCTTTTTAATCCTTCCTTTAATTAGTTGCATTAGTTTTAATTCCTATTGCTGCTTTGATTTCTTGGACTGCTATTTTCAGCTCATTTTCTTGTTAGTTCATCATGTTCACCTTTGTATTGATTTCATCTATTTACTCTATGATTAGTGAGTAGTCCTTTAAGCTAAGGCCATGTAAAGCCCTATTGTAGGGATTGAGCATAATGGATCACCCCAAATATCGATCCAAATGAGATTATAATCTAGGAATATGGTTGGATGATAGCCTAATTCAACTCACTCACTATCGAGCTACATAATCATAATCACCCATGACCCATTGGGGTTTTGATTTGATGCCCTTAGTGGATGGTTGATTATCTAGTGCTAGGTGCCGACAAACCATCAGGCACACTCACTAGAACCACTTATATCGTAGCTACCGACGACCCATCGAAGCTACGATAGGGATCCAGCTTATTCTTCGAGTCCTCTTGCGGCTAGACATTGAGAGTACGAGGATTGAGACTCACTCATCATCGATGACTATATTCCTTGGATCGAGAAGTTAGCCCCACTAGTTCAAGCTCTACGATAGCGGTGATACGCTACCATTAGCTCCTTCCCATATTTGAACTTCCCCCTTAACCAATCGTTCTCTATCCTCGAGACATCGATTCCTAAAGCTATATAAAGCTTTACACTAGGCCCTGATTGAGCCTTCGCCTCCCTGTGTTTGACACCCGCTGCATACGACACCGTACGCTTGCGAGAAATTTTGTAACTTCCCTCGCACACGAACATATATCTTGTTCAAAATATCAATATGCTATTTGATGCATCTTAATCTATGTAATCATTTTATACCGCTAAATCTGCATGTTGTTTCGTTGAGATTGCATGGATAAAGTCCTTAGACATATATGATGGACATTGGGATCATGATGAGATCACAGTAATGAGGCCCAATGTCTCCACTTAAGCATATATCATAAATGTTTCTAGTCGTAAGAATATTTAGATGGACATTAATATTCTAGATAAACCAATGTGCATTGATCTATACCATGTGATGGTAGTCATTGGTCTCATAGTCACTCGATGTGAGTATATCGTGAGACATTGAACATGTACTTGGTAAAGAAAAAGTTCACAGAACAACTTACCAAGATGCTTATATAAGGTAAGCATAAGCTCTCAGGTGGCAGTTAGTGCAGCATAGTCTTTATGACCAGCGATGTGTTAAATGACCTTGCACAAGGAAGGCTATACTATGTCTTTTACTGAACATCGACATCATGCCTGGTACATAGGTACTCATAGACTATAGTTTGAAGCGTGCAAACGGAGTAGTCATCTAGATGATATTCGTCTCCTATGGTATGGAAGGTTAGTGACGTAGGGAATCAATGAATCCATAGTAGATCCTTGGCCAGGGTTGAAGGGATGAACTTGTTAGGAAAGCAAATGTCATTCAACCGCTAACTATGTGATCATATATGACTTAAGGCTTTAAGGTGTAGTGGGGTTCATAAGTTTCTGTACCTTAGATACCTTAGCAACATGGTCTTAATAAAGGGACACGACTACACAGTTGTCACGCCCCGCTTCAATTATACTTGGAAGCGATGACGCGAGCGGGTCCGCATGGGCTGAAGCGGTGAAGCTCAAACCCAATAAGCGTCTGTGAATAAAACCAATTATAGGAACTTGTATGCACTCAGAAGTAATAGAAATAACTTTTAATGTAAGCCAACATCCAGAAGAAAGTACACAAAATAACTAGGCCCCAAGCATGGCTAATAAAACAGAGTTCTACAAAGAAAATGGGTACACACCATATAGAAATGCAGTAAAAAAATAAGCTAAGCAGCAGCAGGTGAAACTCAGCAGCTAATCTACAGTGGGGAGGACTTCTGGATCAGCATACTCCTGGTCCAGTGGTTCAGTCTCCTCCAGCAGTTCATCTTCCATGTCTCGTGACCTAACATACATATCAAACAACATGGAAATGTATGTCAGAAAGGGTCCTTAGTAGGAAAAATTGAGAGAGGGACCCTTGGCAAGGTTTTCAAAATAGTTGGCATGGCAGTTAAATCATTACAAAAATGAGCAGTTATGAATTATAAGCAGTGTGAACAAGAATCATATTAGCATGGCAGTTCTAAGATAAGTAAAAGCAGTAACAATTTTACATGTTATATATTTTAAGATGGCAGTTTTCAAGCTATTCTTGAGTGTATCTAACTAGTGACTAAGGTCTACATCGTTAGACGGATAACAAATGAATCTACCTTCTTGTGCCCTCAAAGGTTACCCTTTTACTTCCGACTAGTGCCCGCGAACCCAACCCTACCCATGTGTACTTTTCTAGACCATGAGCCAGAATCAGCGAAACCAGCCATCATGATTAATAATACTGGAACACGAGCCAGACTAGCAAAACCGGCCCACAAGATAGCCAAATCTGGCCTGTAAGATCTATGATTTAACCAAACTGTCCATCGCGTTCTATGATTATCAAGTTATTCATGTGTCCAGCAAAGTTTTGAATTTCGAATTGTTACAAGACATGGAATGTTAATATATGAGTACGCTTCAGTGTAAAAAACATAGTACAACAACAAGAGCAATATGAGTATTTCTCAGTTTGAACAATTAAATGCAACGATAATTAAAATATGTAAAAATGCACACTTGCCTGTTTGGTGATTTTGGGGTCATTGAGATTGTAAGGAAGACACTGATGTTTCTGCGTCATTAAATTTACGGTATTAAGCAAAAAGAGTTCTTAACTAATTAAAATGATATAAACATTTATAACTAACATATATATAACTTACTGTTATTAATTTGTAATAATATATATAAACTTACAGATATTATATATATACTATTATATAGCATATAATATATTACACATATATATAATGATATACTGATATAAACTTACTAACATTTATTTTAACATATATAAGCTATTATATATAACAGTACACACCTATTATAAAACTAAGTATATTAAGTTATAATTTAAAACTAACATTATATTATAAAAGCTAACTGTACTGTTCACGTATTAAAACTCACTGTTTGTAGGTTTTTTTTCCTGGTTTCGCTTGCAGGGGAATGGGTCGGACGGGACTTGCGACGGTGACCAGGGCTAGTGGTTGGCGGCTAGGCGACACCGACAGTGATCGGTGCAGGCAGTAGTGCAAGCATCGGATGAAGCTTGCAGGTCACGTGGAGGGCGAGAGAGAGGGAGGCGGACGATGGTGAGGGCTGGAGGGGGTTGGATGTGTTGGTGACAGTTTGCAGGGGAGAAGGAGGAGGAAGGTGGTGAAGGGGGTGGTCGAGGGTCACTGCAGCGACAGCGTTGGGTGTTGCAGGAGGAGTAAGGGGAGTCGGGGTTGTCGGAGATGGTGACGGCAGCGCGTGAATCTTCAGGTGGTTGTGGTGGCATGGAGTGTGCTTGCGGTGGTTGAGAGGAGGAAAGTGATGATCGGAGGGGGAGGTGATGCTGTTATGGTTTGGGAGTTTGCAGATGGAGGCGACGGTGGAGTGGAGTTTGCGGGCTGAGGGTGATCGGAGGTGCATTTGGGAGGGGAGGCTCGGTCGATGATTGCAATGGAGAATGAGGAGTTGAGGGAGGGCAGGGGTTGCGGCACGGCGAGTGGGGGGTCACCGGAGATGAGGTCAGAGATGGCGGCTACTTGTTTGGGGGCTAGGGTGTTTTGGTTGAAATGAGAGGAGGAGTTATGTGGGGGTAGGGGGTTGTGGCTGTGAAAAGTGTAGGGTTTGAGTTTGTTTTAATATGTTTTAATAAATTTTATTAGGAGATTAATTGCTAAAGAATTGAGGAAAGTTTGAATTAGAAATAATAATTAAGGAGTGATTAGGGAATTTAGTGAGGTGAAAAACTTCCTAATTAGCTAGAAAAACTTCCTAATTAGCTGTTGGTTTTCGTACGATTAAATTAGGAATTTATTTGAAAGTTTTTAAAATTCGAAATGAGATTTAAAAAATTTGAAAGTTTGAATTTAAAAATATAACAGATTAATAGTTAGCTAACTTAATATAAAAATAAAAATTAGATCGATTTAACAAAAATAATAATAGTAATAGGCATATCATGATAGCATTTGACTCCCTCATAGCTAAAAATACCGATTGTTACATTCTATCCACCTTAAGAAAAATTCTGTCCTCAGAATTTCTATCGACTAGGGAGCAGGGAACAAATATGGATAACGCTCTCGCATTTCATCTTCCCGTTCCTAGGTAGATTCTCCAGGCGAGTCATGACATCGCATCACTCTCACGAGCTCGACGACCTTGTTCTTGAGTGCCTTCTGACGTCGGTCTAATATCTACACCGACCGTTGCTCATATGTCAGGTCCGGTCGAACTGTAATCTCTGAGTAATAGACAGCATGAGAAGGGTCGATGATGTAACGACGCAGCTGGGATACATGAAAAACATCGTATACTCCCTCCATTGAAGGCGTCAATGCTAGACGATAATCTACCTCTCCAACTCGCTCTAGCACGTCGAAAGGTACAATGAATCTCAGATTGTGCTTGCCTCGCCTTCTAAAATGAGTCACTCCTCTGTTTGGGGATATCTTTAGGAATACATAATCTCCTATCTTGAACTCCAAAGGGTGGCGTTTAGCATCAGCTCAATGCTTGTACTGATCCAGTGCGATACGAAGTTTGTCCCTGATGCTACGCACTACATCTACAGCCTCGACGATCATCTCTGGTCCCAACAGATCTATATCACCAATGTCGTCCCAACTCAGCGGAGATCGACATTTCCTTCCATAAAGTGTGACAAATGACGACATGCCAATGCTGGCTTGGTAGTTGTTGTTGTAGGTGAACTCCACTAAATGCAAGTGATCCTCCCACGAACCTTTAAGATCCACCATGCAAGCTCGCAAACATGTCCTCCAGTATCTGGATAGTGTGCTCCGACTGTCCATCAGTCTACGGGTTATACACAGTACTAAAGCTCAGACTGGCACCCAGATTCGTCTGCAGACTCTTCCAGAACTGGGACATAAATCTCGTGTCTCGGTCGGAGACGATACTCACGGGGACTCCATGCAATCACACAATCTCGTGCACGATTATCGTTCACATCACAACATATTCTAGGAAGAAGTTATAAAGGTATGAGAAAGATAATTTCCTCCACATATTTGTTCGCAAGTATTTCCGTAGATTGTTCTACTCGGAAGGGTATGAAATATACATACATGGTTAATCGGTCCACGATATCCCAAATCACGTTAATTTGCTTGGTGCTCAGAGGTAGTCTAGTCACAAAGTCCATGGTGATGAACTGCCACTTCCACTCCAAAATTGGCAGAGGTTGAAGCAATCCAGCAATACGATGGTGTTCATCCATCACTTGCTAACACACAAGGCACTTGGCGACGCTTCGAGCTACGCTCCTCTTCATACCATGCCACCAAAAATTCACACGAAGGTCCTGGTACATCTTGGTACCGCCAGGATGAATGGAATAGGGAGAGCTATGAGCTTCTTTCATAAGCTCGTCTCTGATATCACCTGAAGGTACGTAGATCATACTGTCGTATCTCAGGGAACCATCCTCATGAATGAGAAAATCCGTCCGAAGTCCAACTTCAACTTGCTCTCTGATCTTCTACAGCTTTACATCTCTAGACTGCGCAGCTTTGATCCGATCCACTATCATCGACTGAATCTGTATATTCATCAACGATGATGTGACTCCAGGTAAAACAACTTCTATCCCATCTTATGCAGATCTTGCTGTAGCCTCCACTAAACTGTAAGAGTCATGACGGCTGGAAGTCTACTCAAGGCATTAGGTACGACATTAACCTTCCCTGGATGATACTGGAGATCGATGTCGTATCGGCCATCAGCTCTAACCGTCTGCGTTGCCTCATATTCAACTCCTTATGGGTAAAATATATTTCAAACTTTTGTGATCAGTGAAGATTTCACTTGCTCACTAGGTAAGAAATGTCTCCAAATCTTCAGGGCAAAGATGAAGCGGTTAGTTCTAAGTCGAGAGTCGGATAATTCTTCTCGTGAACATTCAAATGTCGAGAAGCATATGCAACTACATGACCATGATAGTGCATGACACATCCTAGACCCTTTCCTGATGCATCATATAAGATGTCAAATCCTCCAGTCCTATCTGGTATAGCCAGGACAGGTGCAGACGCCAGCCTGGCTTTCAATATTAAACATGCCTGCTCGCCAGAGTCTGACCATATAAACTAGACATCATTCCTCGTCAATCAAGTCATGGGCTCGGCTAACTTCGAGAAATTTTGGATGAATCGACGATAGTAACTTGCCAAACCTAGAAACTCCTGATGTCTGATGCCGACCGAGGGGTAGGCTAATTACTGACTGATGCAACTTTCTCTGGGTCGATAGAGATACCATCGCCTGATACCACATGTCCAAGAAATGCAATACGGTTCAGCCAGAATTTGCACTTGCTGTACTTGGCATATAACGGATGACGACGAAGTGTCTCCAACACAATCCGCACATGCTCGACATGCTCCTCTTCACTCTTCAAATAGACCAATATGTCCTCAGTGAATATCACTACAAATTTATCCAGAAACTCGTAGAATATGATATTCATGATATTCATGAATACAGCCGGAGCATTGGTCACATCGAACGGCATGACAACGAACTCGTAGTGTCCATACTTGGTCTGGAAGGTCGTCTTGTAGATATCGTCATTCTTGACCTTCACCTGATGGTATCCACTCCTGAGATCTAACTTCGAGAAAACTCGTGACCTACTGAGTTGATCGAAGATTTCATCGATGCGAGGTAACGGATACTTATTATTCACAGTGACTTTGTTCAGCTCCTGAAAATCCACGCACATTCTTCTTGATCCGTCCTTCTTCTTGACCAACAGAACAAGGGCACCCCAGGGAGATACGTTGGGATGGATAAATCCTTCCTGCAACAGGTCATCCAATTGCTTCCGTAGCTCTTCAAATTCTGCAAGAGCCATACGGTAAGTCACCTTCGAGATTGATTGAGTATTCGGCATAAGGTTGATACTAAATTCCAGAGGTCGGTAAGGCGACGTTCCAGAAATATCCCTAGAAATACATCTTCGAAGTCTCGAACTACTACATGATTCTCAGGTTCGACTTGCATAGATGCGATAATCACTTCATTCGGCTGGGCCCCAAAATTTGATAGGTCCGAGCGAATGATTTCCACTGGTGAATTCGAACACCAGATGATCGGGAATATCAAATACTACTTTCTTCTTGTGACAGTCAATAGTAGCATAGAAGGTTCCTAACCAATCCATGCCGAGAATAGCATCATAGTTGGTCGTATCCAGGACCATGAAGTCTTCATAGAGCTCATGTCCGTAAATCACCAAAGGACATGATTTTCATCCCAAGATAACACTCACCACGCCACTTCCAGTAGTGATATACCATCTTTGGGAAGCAGTTAGGTGGGAATAAAGTGCTTGACCACGAACTTCCGGGATAGAATACACAATGAAGATCCGAAATCAAATAAGGTCAGGGCTAGGTAGGAAGCCGCTAAGATGACACATAAGATGATAATAACTAAATATTAGCAAGGGTATCTAACAAACAAGCATGAATATAAAGGCAAACTGAAATACTACATCTAGATGTTACATGTAATCACTTCAGCCTCAGCCTCAGCTTCTGCAGATGTCATAGTGAATGCCTAGCGCTTCGGCTAATTGGCCTCCTGATAAGCTTGGTTCTGCGGAATCAGAGGCGGTCCACACTGAGCAGGTCCAGGTGCTCCTAGCTAAACAAGTACATACACTCCTCGTTGAACAAGTCCAGGTACTCCAGCATGTACTAAATGGTTCTTACTGTGGGGGCAGTCTCTCGTAGCATGCACAAATGCTTCGCAGATCAGGCATTGGTTTAGCATCCTCCTACAATCCTTCTTCTGATGTCCAGCCTCGTCACAGAAGTAACAGATCAACGGTGATCGGTCGACATGAGTAGCTGGCCTCTTGAACTGTGTGGTCTGGGGAGGCCAGAAATTGCCCATGTGCACAATCCTAAGTGGATCCATGGGACGCTTGCTTCCTCCAGATTGAGGTCCCACTAGAATTCTTGCCACAACTTCATGGCTCTGTGTAGCATCCAAAACATCCTGGAGGGTCGTCGGTTTCACCAAGGTCATTAAGGCTTGAACTTTAGGATTCAGGCTTTGGCGAAACTGAAATGCACAGACTTCTAGGATAAGAGACATAGGGATGAAGAGAGAGCCAAAAAAGGATCTTTCGGGTATAATCCTGCCTCGAATGTTATCAGTTTCGGTACGTAGACCAGATGATACAATGCGAGCAAAAGTTCCTGGGTCTTCAACCATATGGGGTGCAAAGCGGCTGAGCATAGCAAAATCGGCCTCATACTGATCAACAGTCTTATCTCCTTGGAACAAATTAGCGAAGTTCTGCTGAAGTTCTCTCTTGGTTGTCTTGGAAAAATGCTTGGCGTTGAACCTTTCCTGAAACATGCCCCAATAGATGGGTCTGACTAAACGTCTTTCTTCCTATTACCACAGCTCCTAGCATTGTCAATAAGTTGGAGCTTCGCGACATCGACCCATCCTGCCTGAGGGATACGTGCAGCACTCAGCTTATCCTCACCCTTGGACCTATTCTTCAGCATCCAGTGGCCCTTCCTTTCCAGAGAAGCTCTTCGGTTGTAGCTTATGGAATTTCTTAACTCCAGGTTCAGCTTGAGGGGGTGGTGGTGCAGTCTAAGCAGCTTCTTGGCCCTGCTTAATCAGATGTTGTTGGATTTCCAACATTCCTCTCATGTCTCCAAGGAGTTCATTGATTTCGGGGGTACCACTTCCTCTAGCTATGTTCCTGTTCCTGGTGTTGTGTCTTCCTGCCATGCTGAGACAAGAAACTCTTCCTAGCGTTATGTCTTCCTACCATGTTGAGACAAGAAACTCGGGTAAATTTTGTGTTCCAGATAAATCTAGATGTTTTGGCTAATAATAGTATTTCTATTATTCTGAAGTTTTGCTTAATGCACAGACCTGCATGAACCACCACAATAACATTTCACACCCTCTTCCCATTATACTTGGGAGCGAGGTTGCGAGCGGGTTCGCATGGGCTGAAACGGTGAAGCTCAAACCCAATAAGCGTCTGTATAAAACCAATCGCAGTAACTTGCATGCATTCAGAAGTAATAGAAATAACTTTTAATATAAGCCAACATCCAGAAGAAAGTACACAAAATAACTAGGCCCCAAGCATGGCCAACAAAACAGAGTTCTACAAAGAAAATGGGTACATACCCTAGAGAAATGCAGTAAAAGAAATAAGCTAAGCAATAGCAGGTGAAACTCATCAGCTAGTCCTCAGTGGGGAGGACTTCTGGATCAGCGTACTCCTGGTCTAGTGGTTCAATCTCCTCCAGCAGTTCATCTTCCAGATAACATGTCTCGTGACCTGACATATATTTCAAACAACATGGAAATGTATGTCAGCAAGGGTCCTTGGCAGGCAAAAGTGAGAGAGGGACCATTGGCAAGGTTTTCGAAATAGTTGGCATGAGGGATCCTTGGCAAGGTTTTCGGAATAGTTGGCATGGCAGTTAAAACATTACAAAAATTAGCAGTTATGAATTATAAGCAGTGTGAACAAGAATCATATTAGCACGGCAATTCTAAGATAAGTAAAAGCAGTAACAATTTTACTGTTATATATTTTAAGATGGCAGTTTTCAAGCTATTCTTGAGTGTATCTAACTAGTGACTAAGGTCCACGTCGTTAGGCAGATAGCAAGTGAATCTACCTCGTGCCCTCGAAGGTGACCCTTTTACTTCCGACTAGTGCCCGCGAACCCAACCCCACCCACGTGTATTTTTCTAGCCCACGAGCAAGAATCACCCAAACCGGCCATCATGATTAATAATACTGGAACATGAGCCAGACTAGCCAAACCAGCCCACAAGATAGCCAAACCTAGCATGCAAGATCTATGATTTAGACAAACCGGCCATCACGTTCTATGATTATCAAGTTATTCATGTGTCCAGCAAAGTTTTGCATTTCGAATTGTTACAAGACATGGAATTTCAATATATAAGCTCACTTAAGTGTAAAAAACATGGTACAACAGCAATATGAGTATTTCTCAGTTTGAACAATTAAATGCAACGATAATTAAAATATGTAAAAATGCACACTTCCCTGTTTGGTGATTTTGGGGTCGTTGAGATTGTAGGGAAGACGCGGATGTTTCTGCGTCATAAAATTTACGGTATTAATTCAAAAAAGTTCTTAACCAATTAAAATGATATAAACATTTATAACTAACATATATATAAGTATATAACTTGTTGTTATTAATTAATAATGATATATATTAACAAATATTATGTATATACTGTTATATAGCATATAATATATTACACATATATAAAATGATATACTGATATAAACTAACTTACATTTATTTTAACATATATAAGCTATTATATATAAAAATACACACCTATTATAAAACTAAGTATATTATGTTATAATTTAAAACTAACATATTATTATAAAAGCGAACTGTTTTGTTCGCGTATTAAAACTCACCGTTTGTAGTTTTTTTAATGGTTCGCTTGCAGGGGAATGGGTCAGACGGGACTTGCGACGGTGACCGAGGCTGGTGGTTGAAGGCTAGGTGACGCCGACGGTGATCGGTGCAGGCGGTGGTGCAAGCGTCGGATGAAGCTTGTAGGTCGCGTGGAGGGCACGAGAGAGAGGGGGTGAACGGCGGTGAGGGCTAGAGGTGGCTGGAGGTGTTGGTGGCAGTTTGCAGGGGAGAAGGAGGAGGAAGGTGGTGAAGGGAGTGGTCAAGGGTCACGGCAGCAACGGTGTTGGGGGTTGCAGGAGGAGTAAGCGGAGTCGGGGCTGCCAGAGATGGCAGCGGCAACGCGGGAATCTGCATGTGGCTGTGGTGGCACGGAGGGTGCTTGCAGGTGGTTGAGAGGAGGAAGGTGATGATCGGAGGGGGAGGTGATGTTGTTAGTATTTGGGAGTATGTAGGTGGAGGCGGCAGTGGCATGGAGTTTGCAGGCTGAGGGTGGTCGGAGGCATGGGTGGGAGGGGAGGCTTGGTCGGTGGTTGCAGGGGAGAAGGAGGAGTTGAGGGAGGGCAGGTGTTACAGCATGGCGAGTAGGGGGTCACCGGAGATGAGGTTAGAGATGGCGGTTGTTTGTTTGGGGGCTAGGGTTGTTTTGGTTGAAAGGAGAGGAGAAGGAGTTGTGTGTGTGTAGGTGGTTGTGGCTGTAAGAAGTATAGGGTTAGGGTTTGTTTTAATATGTTTTAATAACTTTTATTAGTAGATTAATTGCTAAAGACTGAAGGAAAGTTTGAATTAGAAATAATAATTAAGGAGTGATTATGGGGATTTAGTAAGAGGAAGAACTTCCTAATTAGCTATAGGTTTTATTAAGATTAAATTAGGAAATTTATTTGAAAGTTTTTAAAATTCGAAATGATATTTAAATATTTTAAAAGTTTGAATTTAAAAATATAACAGATTTATAGTTAGTTAACTTAACATAAGAATAAATATCATATCGACGTAACAAAAATAATAATAGTAATAGGCATATCATGATAACGCTTGACTCCATCGTAGCTAAAATTACCGGTCGTTACAACGGTAGCTGTCATTGTCATACCCAAATTTGGTCGGAGGTGATTTCAATTTCATACCAATCAGATAATGATGATTGCAAAAAGATAGTCGACACATGTAGCAAGCGTCGTAACCTTATATGTGACATGATATGATCGTTTCATTACTGAAGTAGCAATTTGGATATTAGAATTTCACATAAATTATGGATCATAACAAAAAGTGAAGGAAGAAACTTTATGTGTATATGAAATACAAGGGATCTTTCATAAGAGTTATGATCAACATATTCAAGAGGATATAGTGTGTCTTAAAGAGTTACAGATACGTGAAAGAAATAACTGTGAAGAGTTACGGAAATTTTAGCTGAAAAAGATAAGCAAACATATTTCTACATCTGATTAATCGAGGATCATTCAATGTGTTCTTATGCCATCGTAGGATTAACACAATGCATGTATTTTGGTGACCTATTTAATACATCTACATTCCTCCTTAAGAGGCAGAGGAGTTGCCCTTTTTATATTAGTAGAAGAAAACATTCCAAATTGGATCATCTTAAGCGGTGAGTTAGTGCTCGAGGGCTTCTCCACTTCTTCTAATGGCACTCATTATTGCTCTTGGTGATCCACTCTTATGTCCAAATACTTCAATGGCATATGTTTGAGCTTCTCTCTTAAGATTTATTTTGGTTAGTACTTTTTAGCCAAATCATGCTCTTTTCACGCCAACCCTGATCCATTCAGGGTAAGGAATTTGATAGCTTCGTTATATAATGAAATAGCCATTATATATGGTTACCCTCAGATGGTGTTGTACGTTAATGAGGCTTCAACTATAATGAAGTTGAGGTTCACCATGATCCTCCACCTAGGATCATTACCAATTATGAAATGTTGGTTAATTCTTCTTACCACTCAAGCTTGATGTAATATGAATCCAATGAATGGGTTGGTACATAGCTCTAAGAGTTTCTTATCAATTCACAACTTATCAAAGTAATGTACAAACAATATGTCCACTGAGCTACACGTGATGACCAAGATGCACCATACATAACAATTTGCAACTTTTGCCTTGATAACGATAGAATCGTCATGCTCCACATTAAGCCCCTCCAAATCCTTGTAGGAGAAGGAGATGGGTTAGTTTGGAGTCTTAGGAAGAGGTAAGAAGGTTGATGTTGATGGATTATGTTTGTTAACCTGGAATATCAGATCCTTTAGTGATCATATGGATCACCCTTATCTTATTTAGGCTTTTTATCTCTCTTGCAATGATCATTGAATTGCTCACCATGCTAATTCCTTATGTACTACCACCAGTTGGCCTCATCATGCCAATGCTTCAATATCTTGCTTGAGTTACATGAACTCATCTGTTGTGTGCTTATGGTTTCTATGGTACTCGTAATCCTTATTCTTATCCATTCTCTCTAACTCTTTTTATATGGGTGATGATGCATGGTATATAAATCAATTGCATTGCACCTGCATTAAGATCTAGACTTTTGATGCATTGTATAGGGTGATATGCTTAAAACAAGAGGCGGAGGAGTCCGCCAACCCTTTTTATCATCAAAGTTTCTTTTCCTACTATTTTTATGACCATGAACGTCTTTCTTTGCCATCCTCCTTGCTGCTCTCACATAAGACTTTGAGCTCTTTAGTATTGATTTAAACCTTAAAATTGTCAAAAAATCCATCCAAGCTATTAGAAGGGAGGTTGGTTGCATATGATGCTTGAGGTCTAAGTTGGTAGTTTCATTCATCAGGCTACGGTAGCATTTGTCTAGCTTTCCATCTTTATGTCAAGCATGGTATCATTAAAAGCACCATATATATTTGCATCAGAGCTCCATATTACCTTGATGCATCCTAATAAGGTGAATTGATGAGCAACTTACCATAATGCACTGCTGAGTAACTAGGTTGGCAAGTTCATGTAAGCGGGAGATGCTTCTAGTTTTGTGGATTCCAAATCAATCATGTGTCACCTTCAACAATGTGCTTGAATTGGCATAGCATTATGTTCCATCTTTGATGCCATGTGTATGCATGACGTATCTATATTAATGCATATGTTATATCAGATCTCCAATGCCATAGTACTCTCTTAGCTTCTATAGGTTCAATCCTTATGCAAGAGAGCTTCTACTATATCCCTCATGAACGGTGGTTCATGGAAATAGACACCAAGATCTCTTGGCTTCTTCTTCTTTCCATTCTATATCTTTTGAGTTTGTCATAGACACTGAGATCTCTAAGCTTCCTCTTCCTCCTCTTCTCCATCTCATCAAATCTATCCAGGAAAATCTTTCACTTTGCATCATATCACTCTACAATTACATTGCGTGTAAAAGGAAAGTTGCTATGTTTGAAGTATGTGGGTAAATGCTTTGAACACCTTCACCACCTAGATTGATAGGTGGATGATTGGGGATTGGAGGGGTTGACTCGGGAGGTAAGGGGTACAATTATTATGAGGAGCATCTTGTGAGTATGCCTCTTGCACGAGAAGTGCTGGTCATACTACTACAGAATAGCGTGTTGTTGGATCTCCTGGCACACCAAATACACTAGAGGGGCATGAATAGTGTAAATCACGACGATATTACAAAATTAAAAGTTAATAAAAAATTGCAATAAGAGTGAGAAAATAAAAGAACACAATCCAGAAAATTCCAAAAGCAAACACATAAATTTTTATCTTGGTTCGGATCTTTGTGATCCTGCGTCCAGACCTCTACCCCGTAGCGATTTGAATCCACTAAAACACTTGCTCCCGCAAGTAATCAACATACAAAGATGCCAACACTTCCCGTGTTGCGAACTTGTACAATCTCTTCAACAAGAGATTCACCAAATAAAATAAAGAAAGAGTATGAAACAATATCACCTATAGCCTTGATAATATCGGAATTATAGCGCAAGGTTGGTGATGGAATCTCCCAGGTTCAAGATGTGAATTCTGGTAGAACACTCTTGGAAATTGGACTTCCTAAAGAGGCATGATTTCTGCAAAGGTTCCTCTATGGAAATCTGAAAATCACACACTTTCTAGAGAGAGAGAAAACATAAGAAAAGAGAAAGTGAGAGAATTTTCATGTTATTTAGGCGGGGGTCTAGGGGTCTATTTATAGTCCAAAAAGTTAGTTTTCGAATGTTGGACAACTGCCTAAATTTTCAAAAAAATCTATGCCATTTTTCCAAAAATTAGTCGACTAGTCAAAACTATTAGTCGACTAATAGTGTTGCTAGGTCAGAAAATGGTTGTTGTAGTGTCCTTTGATAGAATAACGGAAATAAACTTCCACAAACGGACAAAAACGGCTAGGATCTGACAAAGTGATGTTGGAAAGAAGTTTGTAACTGCCATTAAATAATTATAAAAATTATTAAATATAAATCGGTTATAAAAACTGACGTTATAACTATATGAAAAACTGTCTAGAAGACTAGGAAAATCTATTAGTCGACTAGGAGCAAAATTTTGAGAAAATTTCAGAATTTGATCCTTATAATTGGAAAATATATTTTGACTAAAAATTATTTTGTTTTTCTTAATAAAATAAGAAAAAGTCTATTAGTCGACTAGGAGAAAGTACTGGTCTGCTAATTTTTGTGAAGTTTGTGAACTAAGATAGAGTGTTATCAAAGCTTTAACAATCTAAAGTTTTGCAAGAATAAAAAGTAAAATTACATCATCTTTCTCAAGATATAAGAATTCATTGCTTGAGCTTCATTGTGCATTCTGATACATTTTCTTGTAACGTAGCTTTGACGATTGTTATATGTGATAGTTTAAGCTTGATAATCTGCATCCAAAGAGTTAGTATACACACATATATATAAATGATTGTATCATCAAAAACTTTATGGGAAGAAAAACTTTATGTTTCCAACATTCTCCCCCTTTTTTTTTGATTACAGTATATCTAATGATAATATGAAATATATGTGATATATGGGAAAAAATATTTTTTAAGTATAAAGCTCCCCCTGAATATATGCTTGATAAATTGAATAATTAATTTGCCAATTTGAATAATTATGTATCAAAGTAATTTAGCAAATGCATATATCATAAAAAAAATGAATGTGTAAAAAAGAGAGCTTTAGATTGATATGAAATGATGGTAAAACAGGGAAGAAGATTTACTAAAGCAAACTGAACTTCATTAATAAAAGACGTACATAGATAATGTTTTACATAGGATGCGCTAGGCAAAAACCAACAACCAAAAGCAACTTATTCCAAACGAACATAGTACGTACAGACTGGATTACATACCAACAACTTAACAACAAAAATTAAACACAGCCACTGAAACACAGCAATCAAACCAGACAACGGAAATGCAGATAACTACGATTAGTCGACTAACTGATTGACCTAGTCAACTAATAAGAGAAATCCTCTGAAATCGCTATAACGGTGGAGGAGGGTGTTGTGATGTTGATGGGGAATAGGGAGACCAATGTTCCAGAAGACTGAGAATCTGGGCCTGACTTTGCTGTGAAGTCTCGAAGCCCTTGTTCATAGTGGTGGTGATGGTCTCTAAACGGGTTTCAAAGCCACTTAAGTGTTCCTGGACGCCCGCAAATCCCTTATTAACATCCTCACGCAGGTTGTCAATCTGCATTTGGATAGTGGCGCACTGAGTAGGAGATTTCCTGCGGGGGATATGGGGGCTAACACCAAACTGACGACGGCTGAGAGGAGGTTCCGCGGGGCGATCTTCTTCTTCGTTTCTAGGAGGAGGAGGTAAGGTCATGCGGTTAAGTACCGAACGATCAAAATTGATAGTAGGAAACATAGAAACTTCACCAACGAGGGGAATATTGAAGTACTTGAAGATGCGGGTGATGATGCAAGGGAGGTAAATGTGTGTTGTAACGGGCTTGACGAGTATACGCATGATAGCGTAAGCCCAATTTACCTTTAACCCACCAACAATGGCATAGAGACAAAGAACAAGATGATTGCTCACGTAGTTTAGGGAACCGGATTTGGGAAGGAGATTGTAGAAGTGGATCTTGAAGATGAGATGGGGAGTAGGAAGCAAGTCAATGGCGCTCATCCCTACATGAAAATTTCGGCTCAATGGGTGACGTGCGTTTAAATTTCATATATTTGCGCACGTTTTCTTCCGTGTTTTTCCGTTATTTACCGCCGTCTTATATTCGTTTTCTCGTGTTTTCTTGTTTTCTTTCACTTTTCTGTGTTTTACGTATTTTGCAGGAGTTTACTGGCATAAGGGACATAAAACGACGATATCGTAAGTCCCCGGAGCAACGGGAGGAGTCACGCATGATCCAGGGGGTAAAACGACGATGATATCATCTTTCAACCCCTCACCCGATCAGTTGGTCAACCGATCGGGTGATGCACGCATGCACCACCCGGACGCAGCTTGGGGCTCACAAGAAGTCACCCGGTCAGTCCGTAGGCCGGTTCAAAAGCTCAAAGTCTCTGGATTTTTATAGTGATTGCCAACCGATCGGGTGACCTTCACCCGATTGGTTCATCTGTAGCCGAATCTCCAGAGCCAAGACACGGTCAGCTCAACCGGCCTCCTCACCCGACGGCACCAAGATCCAACCGGTCACATTCATATGTCAACCGACCGGGTGAAGATGACCGGGTGAAGTCCCGCATTGCGCTGTAAATGAGTGAAGCAGATCACCCGATCCGTTGACTTGTCAACCGATCGGGTGATATCATTTTCTATATATAGAACCCCTAGGTTTTCTAGAAACGAAAGTTGGTTATTTTTTACTGTTTTCTTCATTTTGTGACGGCTGTAATTTTCCAGTTTTTGTAAGTTTTCAGATCTTTGTCAAACTTTAGTATTATCTTAATTGCTTTACTACCATGGCATTTATATTGTCTGATCATGATTTTTACGGTCGATTTCTGTTTAGATCACTTTTTACTAAATATGTGTGAGTAGTTCCCAAATCTGGGATTTTGGCGGAAACCCCTTCGTGGGTTCTCCCCGATGCGTCCATAGGGCTAGGAAATCGATAGGGATTAGGAATCTAATGGTTATGCGGGGTGTTTTATTGTCATCGGCGAGAAAAAGACCGCCTTTGACCGTTGGGCCAAGGGGGAATAAACTTGGCGGTTGACTCCCTAGCCATAGCTCACGCCCTTAGCGTAGACGCCGAATCCTAGCACGCGAGAGCGGCAGGATGAGACGTTGGGAGTTATCGTTGCGAGCTTAGTGCTCTCGGAGTCGATCAGTGTTAATGGACACGGGAGTGCCCACTGATCGAACCCGGAAAGTCCGGCGTATCATCCTGGGCACCGACCGGAATATCGGGCACATGGGATGCTGGTACCACTCTTAGAGGCAACGTATCACTATTAGACTCTAATTCCGATCACTATCCTACCCGTAGGCCGTATCGGCGAGAGTCGCTCGATAGGGTGGAAACCAAAGTCCCGGGGTTTTCCTTTATATTGTCTATACCTTGCTTTCCATTTACCGTGACAACCCATCATTCGATCCGGGCTAGCTCGTCCATGGGGTGAATTTGATCCTCTTTGACACAAGCACATCCACGCCTCCCTGAGTTCGACCCACAAGCCACACTACAACACAGTGCGCTTGCGGTTACAAATATTTAAATCTCACACCCCCAATCGTATTATTGCACACATATAGCACGCACTAGCTGGGGACGTCAAGCTTTATGGTGCCGTTGCCGGGGAGGCAACGTGCTTGTTATTTTTGGATTTCATGAACCCTAGTGTCTGGCTCTCATCCCTACCTCGGGATAATTTTCGCACTCTACACTTTTTAATTTCACTTGTACATATTGTAAATAGTAATTGTATAGAACTGATTGACTGAATCACCGTGCTGTCGTCGCTACATTCGCTTCCCATTTATGCAACCCGTGCTTTTGACGTGTTTGCTATTTGTGCAGTTCTCTCTCTCCTTTCTTATAGGTTCTCTGCCCCACGACGAGGATGTTGCATGCAGTTTCGGGAGATATCTGGGATCACTCGCACCACATCCGATGTTTGGCACGAAGCTTGGCAGAATCCCTAAATACTTCAAATATACTATCCCTTCTGGCTGCCGCTGTGGAAAATCAGAGGATGTATCATGATATGCAACAGCACCTTGCCACGGCAACTCTCTTTCCTCAAGATGAAGTGGCGTATATCGACATTCCTGGTTCCGAGTTTAGTGAGGAAGAATTGTTCGCGGAGTTTTGTCAGGAGAACCATCAGGCTGAGTCTGTCGGTTACGTTGGGCAGGAACCGATCTATTTCTTGCAGACTTCTATAGAGAAGCCTGGATCTTTGGACAATGAGGAAGCTATAAGCAGTTGTGGGGAACCATCGACTGTTGAAACCTGTTTTCACTTAGAAGCCTTCTTCCTAGATAATTATTATGAGCTTGAAAGAGACCCAATGCCTTCCTTGGTCATTCCCACAATACCTTGCGAGACTTTTCCATGCGGAACCACGGCTGAGAGTGAGGTCCCGGATGCTGGCTTTCAAGAAATCCACGAAGAAATCCTTTCGCTTGAGGATGCTCAGCTTGAGAAGTATGCGTCGGGGCCTCATGAAGTTGAGATGAAAGAGTTACCCCCGGGGCTAAAGTATGAATATTTGGGGACGGGCTCAACCCTGCCGGTCATAGTGAACTCCTCGCTGCCTGAAGACCAGATGACCAAACTTCTTGGTGTTTTAAAAAGGTTTAAAGGAGTCTTCGGATTTGCAATTGAAGATTTAAAAGGGGTTAGCTTAGGCCTCTGCTCACACAGAATACTGCTTGAAGATGAGCAGTCCTCCTCGATTGAGCCGCAGCGGAGGCTAAATTCCATAATGATGGAGGTTGTGAAAAAGGAGATTGTTAGGCTTCTACATGCCGGTATCATATACCCTATCTCAGATAGTCGCTGGGTTAGCCCGGTGCACGTCGTACCCAAGAAAGGAGGAATGACGGTGGTTCGCAACGAGAAGAACGAGCTAATACCAACGAGGATCGTCACGGTGTACAGGATGTGCATTGACTATAGAAAGCTGAACAAGGCTACGAGGAAGGATCATTACCCTCTCCCCTTCATTGATCAGATGCTCGAGAGGTTGGCGAAGCACAACTATTTCTGTTTCATGGACGGGTACTCCGGATTCCTTCAGATCCCTATTCATAACGATGACTAGGAGAAGACGACTTTCACTTGCCCATTTGGGACATATGCCTATAGAAGAATGCCGTTTGGACTTTGTAACGCCCCTGCTACATTCCAAAGACTCATGTCCGCTATCTTCTCTGACTACTCCCAGGACATCATGGAGGTTTTCATGGATGATTTTTCCGTCTATGGAACTAAGTTTGACTCGTGCCTCAGTAATCTAACTAAAGTCTTGGAGAGATGTCAAGAAAAGGAATTAGTCCTGAACTGGGAGAAATGCCACTTCATGGTCCAAGAAGGGGTTGTGCTGGGTCACGTCATCTCATCGAGGGGAATCGAGGTTGATAAGGCTAAAGTTGAGGTGATTGAAAAGCTTCCGCCACCCCTCAATCTTCGAGGAGTCCGTGGTTTTTTAGAACATGCGGGATTTTATCGCCGCTTCATAAAAGACTTCTCGAAGATTTCCAGGCCGCTGACCCAACTCCTCGTGAAGGACGCACCTTTCGTCTTCTACGAGGAGTGTATGGAAGCCTTTCGCACCCTGAAGCAAGCTTTGATTTTCGTGCCCATAATACAGCCATCGGACTGGAATCTACCCTTCGAGCTGATGTGCGACGCTAGTGATTATGCGGTTGGTGCCGTCTTGGGGCAGAGGAAGGATAAAAATCTGCATGTCATATATTATACGAGCAAGACCCTTGACGCCGCCCAAAGAAATTATACTACCACGGAAAAAGAATTGCTAGCGGTCATCTATGCCATGGACAAGTTTCGGCAATATCTCATTGGTGCTAAGGTGATCGTGCACACAGATCACGCGGCTCTCAAATACCTATTGATCAAGAAGGAAGCTAAGCCGCGGCTCATTAGATAGATTCTCCTCCTCCAAGAATTCGACCTGGAAATCAGAGACAAGAAGGGGGCGGAGAATGTTGTTGTCGATCACCTGTCTAGGATGTCTACCCTCGATTTAAACGCTACACCGATCGATGATTCGCTCCCTGACGAGCATCTTTTCTCCGTCTCTTCCTCCTGGACCCCCTGGTACGCCGACATCGCAAATTATCTGGCTTGTGCCATCGTCCCCCACAATGTGAGCTACCAGCAGAAGAAGAAATTCTTCAATGAGGTCCGCAAGTTTTATTGGGACGACCCCCATCTGTATAAAACCTGCAATGATGGGGTGATTCGAAGATGCATCCCTGAAACTGAGGCGACCTCCATAATTTCCCACTGCCACGGCCTGCAATTTGGAGGGCTTGCGAGCACCTACAAGACTACTGTGAAAATTCTCCAGAGCGGATTCTACTGGCCAACCCTCTTCAAAGACACACATGCTTATGTCCAGGCCTACGACAAATGCCAAAGGACAGGGAATATCTCCAAGCGGAATGAGATGCCTCAACACTACATCCTGGCGGTAGAGATCTTCGATGTGTGGGGAGTGGACTTTATGGGACCGTTTCCTTCCTCTTCAGGGAACCAGTATAACTTGGTAGCCGTGGACTATGTATCGAAGTGGGTTGAAGCGATAGCCAGTCCAACCAATGATTCCAGAGTGGTGGCCAAGTTCTTTAAAAACAACATATTCTCGCGGTTCGGTGTACCTCGAGTCCTAATCAGTAACGGAGGGAGCCACTTTATAGAGAAGAAATTCGAGGCTCTCTTGAAAAAGTACGGGGTACAACACCGGGTGGGGCGTGCCTACCACCCACAGACCAGCGGTCAGGTGGAAGTCTCTAACCGGGAGATTAAAAGCATACTAGAAAAGACGGTGGCCAACTCTAGGAAGGATTGGTCATCAAAACTTCCTGACGCGCTTTGGGCCTACAGGACGGCATTTAAAACTCCGATCGGCACAACCCCCTACCGGCTTGTCTATGGGAAGGCTTGCCATCTGCCTGTGGAATTGGAACATAAGGCATTTTTGGCAATCAAGAATCTAAACTTCGACACCAAGGAGGTAGGTGGGCATCGGCAGTTACAACTTAACGAGCTCGACGAGATCCGGCTCAACGCTTATGAGAATGACAGGATTTACAAGGAGAAGCTGAAGCGGTGGCACGATAAGCGCATCTTGAAGAGGGAGTTCAAGGAAGGGGACTTAGTTCTCCTATTCAACTCAAAGCTGAAGCTCTTTCCTGGAAAGATCAAGTCAAGGTGGTCGGGACCATTCCGCGTCACCAAGGTCTTCCCGCATGGGGCTATTGAGATAATGGGAAGGGATGAGCCATTTAAAGTCAATGGGCAACGTCTGAAACACTATGTGGTAGGAGAACCAGAATTCTCTCCGGTCGGATTCTCAACGACCGACGACTCTTCCTTAAACCCTCCGGACCCCAATTGACCACTATATGAGGCGTCGAGCTAACGACGTTAAACAAAGGCGCTTCATGGGAGGCAACCCATGCTCTAAACTTTTGTTTCAATTTTTAGGATTATTTTTTAACTTTATTTTATCTAATTTTATAAATAAATCCAGCCGCAAGAACTTCCGTGGTGAAACTTAGGCGATTTGTGGGTTTTTGCAGAAAACAAAGCCCCAACCGATCGGTTAATAACTCAACCGATCGGTTGGAATGTATCAGTTAGATGCCGTGTCTGCCACTAAATGAATTGTCTGGGTGAGGAAAGAAGAGACCGGTTGGCAGACCGGGTGACCTGGGGTACACTCTCGGGAAAATTTCAAAATTCTTCAACCGGTCGGGTGAAGCATCGCGTGACCGGGTGACAGACCGGGTAGACTGGGCCGAACTCTCGGGAAATTTAGGGGATATACCAACCGATCGGTTGGGTGAAACCGTTGTCGTGTGGCTGACCGGGCGAAAAGTTTCAGACTTACGGGAAGAATTGAGAAGCAGTCAACCGATCGGGTGAAAACTCACCCGATCGGTTCACCTGTAGCTGTTGGCTGACAGAAAATTTTCGAAACTTATCCACCCGATCGGGTGAGAACTCACCCGATCAGTTCATTTTTGCCCCTATAAATACCCATGTCACACGATATCCTCCACCCGACCCCCAAACTCCCCTTCACGCGATCTCCCACCCTCCAACTGTCGAATCGACCCCCTCCATCCAACATACTGCCCCTAGATCTTCACCCCCACTCATTTCCATACTTCCCCACCCTCGCCACCTCACCATCATCAACATTCTCTCATCAAAACATCCAAACCCTAACACTAACCCCCAAATTTTCGAAAATTTAGATTCTTGTCGGATCAGCGAGCGGCGGCTTCCCTAATTGCTTCCCTATATTGCGTGGGGTCTTTCGGGTACTCGATTTCACAACATCGATGGGTAACCTCTTTCCACTCTTCATATTTATTTCATTTTATATAATGACTTGAATTTGTATTTGCACACTTTATCTGCTTCATCATCTTCATAGACACCAGATCACGCCCCATCATTCTTCCCCGAGCCATCCCCATGTCTGGGAAAGGAAAGGAAATAGCCTCATCGTCATGCAGACATCCCCTATACGGCCCCTTTTCCCCATCTTTCCTCGGCATAAACCCTACGTCTGAGGAGCAATCCGATCGCTTACAAGCCCTCCTTCATCGCCCTATCCGACCTACTCTTTTCGTGGACTTCCCCACTCTACAATCCCTTGGACTCTTTAGGGGCGTATGTGCACTTTTTCGCTTCATAGGTTGTGATTATCTTCTGCGGACCCAAGCCAATACACACAGAAATCTCACACTTGAATTCCTCAGTTCTCTCGAGGTGTCTGATCATGGTTTCACCTTCCGGGCCTTCAATTATGATTTTTTGATGAGCTTCGTCCAGCTTAACAACAATCTACTCTTCCCTAACCTCGATTGCCATGTTGAATGGTCTACTTATGACCGATCTGACATCTTTTCTAACTTCCGGGATGATGGTGTTTGGCAACGATTCACCCGATACACCTCTTTTCCTGCGGTAGCCCTCGCCTCCTACATCATACACCCTTGCTACCGTTTCGCTCACTGCTTCCTTGCCAACACCATTTTTGCTCGTGTTGATGTATCCGCGGTGTCTAGGGATGAGCTGCTCTTTCTCTATGCCATGTCCCATGACCGGATTCATGGCGAAATCCCTTTTCCCCTAAACACCGCTCATTGGATCGTCCACGAGCTCTTATCCATCAGCTGCGCAGCTTCTGGCTCTATCTGCTGCGGGGGAATTATCACTCTTATTGTCAGCTGTGTCTTGAGGATGCCCACCGACCTCCCTATTGTCACGGGACATAACCGTATCGATCGCGACTACTTGATCTCTATCGGTATGCTTACTCCTTTTGGGGAGGACCGTGCAACCTACCTCTATAGCCCCGCCTGCACCCCTTTTGCCATCCTCCCACCCTCATCTTCGGAGCGTTTCCCCTTACGCCTTACACACCTACCCTGGGAGTTCTACCCAGATCATTGGTACGCTTCACTTGTTCACTTCCCACCCATAGACCCTCCCGATTGGCACCCGTGTGTCGGTCCATCCCGTCCCACCATCATCCACCACCATCCACTGATATTTCCCGATCCGCCGGTTGTCCTGCCTATTGCTCCTCCTTCTCCTATTCGCACACCCTCTCCTTCTTCCTCGGAGGATTCCTTCTACCATTATTCACCACCCTCCTCGCCATCCCCTTACCATTCTACCGCCAGCGACTCCGATTGACCTCCCCCCTTACATTTTTCTGTGTGCTGTCGTGTTTTATTTTTCTTTGTGTGTTTGCTTATTTGTCGTGTCGTGTGATTTTTTATTTCTTTCTTTTATTTTTATTTTTATTTTTATTTTTATTTTCTATTTTTATGTCGTGTGGCATGCTTTTTTATCTTTATTTCTTATTTTCATTTTTGTTTGTTTGATTTTCTTTTCTTTCGTGTGTTTTTGTGTCTGTGCGTATTTAATTCTATTGCATTGAGGGCAATGCAAGTTTCAGCTTGGGGGAGTCGCACTTCGTACGTCATTTGTTTCTTTTTCTTCGTTATTTGAGTCGTTTTCTCCATCTTTTTCTTTTTCTTTTTCTTTTTTTCTTTTCTTCTTTTTATCTCTTTCTTCTAGAGATGAACCCTATGATGAATTGCCACAAAATCAAACACACCTAGCATGGCATCGATAATCACACTCACTAGCCCTAGGATATCGAGTCCTCTTGCATTTCATGCATCGTGGGTCCACTTAGCTTTTTGTGAGTCGTGCGTCGTGCCTAGCTGTGTGGTGTGCTTCTACTTTGTGATTTTACTTTATATACATGTCCAGGAATGACCCCTAGATTATCATGCTTCGATTTGAATATGCGGTATTTATTTCTCATGTCTACTTCTGCATGCTATATATGTATCGTATACTTCATTTTGCATGTGTCAGGATTCCACAATTAAGGACTAGGATAACCCATTTAGCCCATGCTTTAACTAGCGAGAATAGTTTCCTTTACCCAAGTGTTTAGATTCTGATTTTTTTTACTTGGTGCAAATCCCCTCGTCGTGTACCGTTCTCCCACTTGGGAGAGTACACATGTGTATAGCCAAAAACCCAAAAATCCAAAAAAAAAAGAGAAGAGAAAAGAAAAACCCAAGAAGATGAGAAAAGAAAAGAAAGAAAAATTTGTATAACCAAAAATCCAAAAAATATACAAATACCCAAAACCAAAAAAAATCCCCGTGTGAATATTTTTTTCCTCCTTACCGAGAATAAAGGGAAGGCGAGAATTTGCACCGAGTGTTCTACTCCACATCATCTCAACCCCCATCGGTTTCGAAAACACTTGGCTTAGGAACTTTTTAGCTATTATCTAGGCTATAGTGTGGTGATTTCCTTAACCCTAGTTGTGGAGTCCCTGACGCATGATATGTTTCGATTCTCTCTCTATTCTCATGCATGCTTGAACTACATGTATTCACCGCTTTATTCAATTCGAATCGATATTTGGGTCATTTTCTGGATTTGTGTATATCGAGCTTTATCGCACATCGTAGATAGTGACACGGACTGCTAGCGCACGACCACACTCACTCGCGCTTCACCGCGTGGGCCCACGGCACTTGTATGGACTCGTATTCCTTGGTTTAGTGATGTGATTTGGCGTTTGCTTGCTTGGTGTGTCGTTTTTTATTTTTGTTGGCCCTGACGGGCGATCTAGGATATAGAGTTTTCTTTTTCTCTCTTTCTCTCTATTTTCTCTCTCCGAGCTCCTACTCTCACTCGTCTTCCTCGAGGACGAAAAAGAGTTCAGCTTGGGGGATTTTGACGTGCGTTTATATTTCATATATTTGCGCACGTTTTCTTCCGTATTTTTCCATTATTTACCGCCGTCTTATATTCGTTTTCTCGTGTTTTCTTGTTTTCTTTCACTTTTCCGTGTTTTCCGTATTTTGCAGGAGTTTACTGGCATAAGGGACATAAAACGACGATATCGTAAGTCCCCGGAGCAACGGGAGGAGTCACGCATGATCCAGGGGGTAAAACGACGATGATATCATCTTTCAGCCCCTCACCCGATCGGTTGGTCATCTTCAACCGATCGGGTGATGCACGCGTGCACCACCCGGACGCAGCTTGGGGCTCACAAGAAGTCACCCGGTCAGTCCGTAGGCCGGTTCAAAAGCTCAAAGTCTCTGGATTTTTATAGTGATTGCCAACCGATCGGGTGACCTTCACCCGATCGGTTCATCTGTAGCCGAATCTCCAGAGCCAAGACACGGTCAGCTCAACCAGCCTCCTCACCTGACGACACCAAGATCCAACCGGTCACATTCATATGTCAACCAACCGGGTGAAGATGACCGGGTGAAGTCCCGCATTGCGTTGTAAATGAGTGAAGAAGATCACCCGATCGGTTGACTTGTCAACCGATTGGGTGATAACATTTTCTATATATAGAACCCCTAGGTTTTCCAGAAACGGAAGTTGGTTATTTTTTACTGTTTTCTTCATTTTGTGACGGCTGCAATTTCCCAGTTTTTGTAAGTTTTCAGATCTTTGTCAAACTTTAGTATTATCTTAATTGCTTTACTACCATTGCATTTCTATTGTCTGATCATGATTTTTACGGTCGATTTCTGTTTAGATCGCTTTTTACTAAATATGTGTGAGTAGTTCCCAAATCTGGGATTTTGGCGGAAACCCCTTCGTGTGTTCTCCCCGATGCGTCCATAGGGCTAGGAAATTGATAGGGATTAGGAATCTAACGGTTACGCAGGGTGTTTTATTTTCATCGGCGGGAAAAAGACCACCTTTGACCGTTGGGCCAAGGGGGAATAAACTTGGCGGTTGACTCCCTAGCCATAGCTCACGCCCTTAGCGTAGACGCCGAATCCTAGCGCGCGGGAGCGGCAGGATGAGACGTTGGGAGTTATCGTTGTGAGCTTAGTGCTTCCGAAGTCGATCAGTGTTAATGGACACTGGAGTGCCCACTGATCGAACCCGGAAAGTCCGACGTATCATCCTGGGCACCGACCGGAATATCGGGCCCATGGGACGCTGGTACCACTCTTAGAGGCAAAGTCTCACCATTAGACTCTAATTCCGATCGCTATCCTACCCGTAGGCCGTATCGGCGAGAGTCGCTCGATAGGGTGGAAACCAAAGTCCCGGGTTTTTCCTTTATATTGTCTATACCTTGCTTTCCATTTACCGTGACAACCCATCATTCGATCCGGGCTAGCTCACCCATGGGGTGAATTTGATCCTCTTTGACACAAGCACATCCACGCCTCCCTGAGTTCGACCCCCTAGCCACACTACAACACAGTGCGCTTGCGGTTACAAATATTTAAATCTCACGCCCCCAATCGTATTATTGCACACATATAGCACACACTAGCGGGGGACGTCAACGGGCAAGAACATTGGGTTATCCAAGGTAAAACCAAGGTCGAAGACATGAGAACGAGGGATTTCGAGGACTGTGGTAAGAGACATGAGAACCAAGGTCGTGGCCCATGACAATGGTGTCAAAGAAGACATTGCCGTCATTGTAGGTTACCTCCATGTTGGCGTAGAATTCCTTAACTAGGCTTGGATAGTAAGGAACAACCTCAACATAACTCCAAAGATTGAGAAGGGCGGCACCATGAAGAAGATTGAAGATATCGTAGTTGAGGATTTCGGAATCGTTGAAGTCGATGAACGTTTCTGGATAAATTGGGGTATTGGCCATTGAATTGAATTTGGCGCAAGCTTCGTCGGAGTTGGAGATCAAGGGACGGCGCTCGGAAGGGTTTGGGCAACCGGAAGAGGAGGAGGCCATCTGAGATCGGTGTTGAATGATTGAGGAACGTTTGGACCAAGATGAAAGTGGTTTTTGCATGGTAGAAATGAAGAGGATCCATTGATTTAAATAGGGAAAATTTAGAGGGAATTTTTCGAAATTCGAAAGTAAAAACTGATTTGAAACCAATTGAAAACTTCCCTTAACTTCTCTAGAGGTTGAAGAACCGATTGGTGCGGAAAACGGTGGAAGAAAATGGTTGAAATCGCAGTTTTTCGGAAAAAAACTGTAATTTTATGGTTGACTAGTCAAAATGTCTGGTCGACTAAACGATGAGCAGAAAATTTTTGTAAAGAGAAGACGTGAAAACTGAGAATTTTTAACTAATATAGTCGGCCAAAATAGAGGACCTAACATCTGTTCAAGGGTTAGACTAGGTTGTACTTAAGTTTGTTGGATCCTGCCAAAACAGAGTTAGGATCGATAAATGAAGTTGAGACTTACGCTTGCGTATGCGGAACGGTAGTCTACGAACTTCGCCTTCGGATTCGCCACGACGGATCGAGTCTTCTCACGAACTGAGTAAGGCTACTAAATCCACAATCTAAATCTCTACTTTTAGATTAAGAACTTGGATAAAGGGAGAGGAAGTATTTCGGCAGAGCTTCGCTAGAATGAAAATGCATGCAAGAATGCCATGCAAAAGTGTAAGGAAATGGCTAACCCTTGGGTCTTATTTATAGCCCCCAAGGTAGTTATTTTAGGAGTAATTGTTCCTTTGGAACAATTTAACTAAGGTGTACTATCGTACATGGCATATTATAAGCTTAAGTTGTACCATATGCATGGTACAATATAAGCTTAAGATATTACCCCTTTATTAGCCATATGTCGCATGCACTTATGCACATATAATGTGACTTTCCCATCAATCTAGAGATCCTCTCCGCAAGGGAACATATTCCCTTTGCACACGACTTCGTGTACGCGACGTTCGAGGTCCGTATTCCCTCATACATCCCCTACAAGGGTGTACCAACGTCTTCCATATCCAACATCTCCCACTCACACTTGAGGGGATTGTAAGAGAACGTCTTTCTCTTAGTTCTTTCATCTATCATACCGAGAAATAGACCGTGCGACCGTCATGCGCGTAGAGTCTGTTGTTGTGCACTTGTTAGAGATACACAACGACCTCGAAGGTGCAAAGTTGAGTAGTTCAACGCATGCTTTACCCTAGATTATTTATTCACATTTCTTATACTTTATATTCAACAATTGAATCCCATCTGGATCACAATTGGCTGGCCAGCTTTGAATCATTAAAGTCCAAATGTGAATATGAAATCAATCTTCCTCTTCTTGCGAACCTTCTGATCTTGACTAGACTCGCTTTTCTAACGTGCCCCGCCGAGCCGAATTATCATAGCTCATAAGTAACACGCTAAGATAGCGATCATCTCGTCAAATCTAAAGGAACCAATTGGAGTCCTTGAGGGTAAGAGTTAAGGCCCATATGGCCTTTGAGTCTCACATAATAGCAAACACTATTGCTACTAACTCAGTGGTCGAAATGCATACGTGGTATGAACACGTATTACAACATCGCTCCTTTCCCAGGGAGTGTATGTCTCAATGATGTTGTAAGGATGATGATCAGACACCACAATGTCTGACTTTGAGTCCCTTATTCTACTCAAATAATCCTTTGGACTCACATCCCGCATTTAGACAGATAGGATTTAAAAAAAATCCTCTTAGATCTTTTGTAAGCATCCATATGATGCAGATCTTTCATGCGACCATTTTGTTTAAGTCATGACTCTTAAATCATCCGTCTGATGATTTTGACTTCAAACAGGTCTCATCTCTATTCCATCCGTCTGATAAAATAAGGCGGTTGCTCATGTGAGAGAGCCAACCTCAATCTGTCCGACATACTAGAATTCAGCTGAGATTTCAAAAATGTACACAAACATTTCTTAAGAGATTCATATGCAATGTTTGAAAAAGAACTTATTCTTTTATCAAATTTGATCTTTCTCAGACATGGGAATATATATTGGTACAACTCAGCTCTTTACGCAATGCTTGGGATGATAAGTGTTTATAAAACACATTTCTGGGGATCGCTTTCGTAAGCGAATCCTCTATCATCTCATGCGTAGATATGTACCTTATGTCTACCTTCTTGGTTTTATCATAGTCTTTTGCAAATTCGTATCGGATATCAATGTGTTTGATCTTACAAGACACATTATCCTCTTAACCGCTTTCCAGTGTACTTGCCCTGTATTGGATTGGTAACAGCTTACCATTTCCAACGGCAAAACAGATGTCCGGTCTCGTACACACCATAGCGTACATAAGACTATCAACTGTACTGGAATATGGAACTTTTTCCATAATTTCCTTTTCCTTTTGGTTCTTTGGACACGATTCCAGATATAAATTATCGCATATGCTTATATGAATATCAATTTGACTTGTAGTCCTACATATTAAACCGTTCTAGAACCTTCTTTATATAAGTCTCTTGTGAAAGAGAAAGAAGTTTCTTCGAACGATTCCTTGAAATCTTAATTCCAAGGATATATGTGACTTCCCCATGTCTTTCATCTTAAAACTGATGAAAGTCAAGCCTTGATATCCATCACAAAGCCCTTGTCATTTCTGGTTATTAAAATGTCATCTACATATAGAGACATAATAATATGCTTGCTTTTAATCCTCTTGATATATACGCAGTTATCTTCATCAATCATGCAAAATCCATTTGATAAGACAACTTCTTGAAATCGTATATACCATTGCCTCGAGGATTATTTAAGACCATATATGGACTTACGAAGTTTACAAACCTTATGTTTGTTTCCTTCTTTTACAAACCCTGTTGGTTGTTCCATATAGATCTCCTCGTCCAATTCTCCATTGAGAAAGGCAGTCTTTACATCCATCTGATGTAATTCGAGGTTTAAGCAAGCTACCATTGCCAGAATCAGGCGAATCGAGGTAAAACGCACAACAGGTGAGAAGGTCTCTTCGTAGTCTATCCCTTCCTGTTGCGTAAAACCTTTCACGACAAGGCGAGCTTTATATCTATTTATAGAGCCATCAGCCTTATGCTTGATCTTGAGAACCCATTTGTTCCCAATTGCTCTATATCCTCTGGGTAAGTTAACTAAGTCCCAGACTTGGTTAACTTTCATGGATTTCAATTCCTCCTTCATCGCTTCCATCCATTTGTCTTTTGCAGGGCATGATACGGCCTGTTTGAAAGTAGCAGGCTCGTCATCATCTTGTAGTAAAGTCATAAAGGTTTGCGGAAATTCGTCCTCAAATCTTAGAGGAGCCAACCTTGTACGACTACTACGTCGTATTTGAGATTCTTCAAGTCCTTGTTGACTCGAATTTAGATCAATTCTAATATCACTCCCACTTGGAATGTCGTTAGAATTGCTCCCACTTGGATCATTATTCCCGTATGGAATAGGATAATCGTCATTCGTATAATCCATTGGTGAAGGTTGAAACGTATTTTCATTTTCACCAAGAATTCTCCCACTGTAATGAGGTAATCCTTCTTGATCATAAATCTCAAATAGAGATAAGTCCTGACTTATCTCGCCAGGTCTTGGAAACTCGTTTTCCAAGAAAGTGACATCCCTCGACTTAAACTCAATTAGCCCACCATTGTCTTCCTGACTAACAAAAAACATAACCTTTGGAGTTTTCTGTGTATCGTATAAAGATACATTTCCTTCCCTTTGGCCCAAGTTTGCCATACTTATGGGAGGAAATATGTGTGTAGAATGCACAACCCCAAGGTTTCAAAATGTTTTAAGTCAGGGAACCTTTGGTTCCACAACTAACAAGGAGTGGAGTCTAACTGATTTCGAGGGTACGCGGTTTAAAATGAAAGCGGCCGTTAATAATGCATCACCCCAAAAGGTGATTGGCAAGTTAGCTTGCGCCATCATTGAACGGACCATTTTCATTAAAGTCCTATTTCTCCTTTCTGCAACACCGTTTTGTTGAGGAGTATAAGGCATAGTTACCTGATGTACTATGCCTTTTTCATCACAAAGTTCCTTAAAACTTGTTGATTGATATTCACCGCCCCTATCGGTTCGCAAGATCTTAACCTTGCGATCTAATTGATTCTCCACTAAACTCATATAGTTTTTAAAGCAAGCCAAAGATTCACTTTTGTGGGATATCAAATAGATATGTCCGAAAAGGTGAAATCATCAATAAAAGTGATGAAATAGGACTTTCCGCGTCTTGTCTTGACATTCATCGGACCTCATATGTCCGAATGGATAAGCTGTAATGGAACCTCGGCCCTTGTGCCGGTTCCAAACGGCTAGCGACAAGATTTCCCCACAAGGCAATGTACGCAGGTCGACATTTCAACCTTTGAAACATTTGATAGAAGGCCACGTTTGGCAAATCTATCTATACGCGTTGGTCCAATATGACCAAGCCTTGTGTGCCAACAAATTATATTAGACTCATTAGTCAAAGAATTTTTCACAAGGAAATATTCATTACATGAGGAATCATACATTGTACTTATTACAATAAATCCTTTGAAATACAAACCCAGTACCAATAAAGGAATTATTACAAAATAGGTCCATATTACAATCATGAAGGAACCAACTATAACCAAGACCCATTAAATTGACCACAATTTTAATATTCCTTTGAATATATGGAATGAAGAGAACATCATGAAGTAGGAGAGTGCGGCCGTTGTCCAAGACTAGCTTGCGAGTCCCAACGCCTTTCACTTCAACACGTGTGTTGTTTCCTACATTGATCCACTTCATTCCTTGGGGTATCCGTTGATACTCCACGAAGGACCGTCTGTCCTTTGCTATGTGGTCGGTGGCACCTCATCACTTACACTCGTACACGAACGAGCATAGTGACCGAGCTTGTTGCATTTGAAGCACTTGATCCTTTTCAAGTCTTTCTTCTTGTGCCATTTCTTGTGCCCACCCTTATGTTTGGGTTCCTTGGTAGACTCAGGTTGCTTATTACATTCATTAGAAGACTTCGAACGATCTTTACGTTTCTTTCCCCCGTGTGAGGAACTAGCAACCATGTGCACTTCTGCACTTGGCTTGGCAGCCGCAAGCCGCTCTTCCTCTAATTCGAGGTGCTTGGAAACATCGTTGAAGGTATTGATGCTCTCATTATGAGTGAGATGCATCTTCATCTGATCCCACCCATTTGGTAGGGAACGTATGACTGCTTGGATTTGTTGCTCATCTGTGAGCACATGACCTGCATCCTTTAACTCCGAGATAAGGTTCGCCATATGTCGCAGATGTTTCCCCATGGAATGATCTGGACGTTTCTTATATGAATCGAACCTTATAGTTAAGGAGCGAAGTTTGGACACCGATGTGCCACCGAACTTCTCCTCTAGCTTGGACCATATGTCCATGGCTAGGTCATGTTCTCGGAAGATGCGCATTATGTCATCAGCCATACTGCTTAATAACGTAATGCGTGCTATCTTGTTCTTCCGAGACCAAGCATCAAAAGCTTCCTTGTCTCGTCGGTGTTGGGCCGTAGTGCCCAACTCGGGTTCAATCATAACGTTCTTTAGAGTTTCGAGCACTTCTTGCTCCTCTAGAACGTATTGTATCTTGATGGACCAAAGTTTGTAATTATCGCCGTTGAGTTTTTCACCTCTGTTTAACTCAGCGACGATATTCTTTGAAGCGGAAGACATTTTACTTTTAAAATGCTGCAAAAGACACAAAACCGAAAGTTTGATCAAAACATTGCATAAAAATTCTTAAAATATAACTCCCACTTGAAATGATAATAGAATATCCCATTTGGATAGTTCTAAAAATTCAAATCCCACTTGGAATTATATTATATTTGATAAGTTACTTTCGAAAAATATTGAAGATGTTGTTCTAGAATCGAAAAGGTCTCTATGATTCCAATCACCATCTAGAACAACCTTCAATATCCCCCCATCACTTATCAAACAATTGTACTCTTATAGTACTTCGCAGCGGAAAATTACTTTTGAAAAACATATCTTTCAAAATGGAATAGGTGAGAGTTTGCGCAAAGAATTTTAGCGCAACAATTGCCAAGCCACGAGACCTGTTCTACACACCCATGGGTTAGATAACCATGGCCGGATCGTGGTAGGACTTGGAATTCTAAATGGCGCTATCCCGATTAAGGACGGGACATAACCTATTTGAAAACATATTTTTCAAAAAAAATTTAAAATACATTGGCTAATCTCCGTAGAGTAGAGCACAACGTCACAAGTACATTGGCTAATCTCCGTAGAGTAGAGCACAATGACATGGCTAATCTCGCATGAAGTAGAGCACTATGGCTAATCTTCAAGGAGTAGAGCCCAAGGAAAAACTTCATTAAAATGTTAGCCCCGTATGGGCTAGTCGGCACTGTGGTTAGCCCCGTATGGGCTAATCGGCACATTCGAGTTTGACCAAGGCCTTTTGTCACCCCGTATGGGTCAGTCGACAAGTTTGCGATCGACCAAGACCTTCTGCCGGATTGGTCGACCAAAACAACCAAATTGGTTGACCAATTATTTGGTCTGCTACTTCTCCCGGCCAGGGCCTATGCCCTGGCCGAGGCTTGGCCACGGGCCGGCCAGGGCCTCTGCCCTGGCCGGCCAGGGCCTCTGCCCTGGCCGAGGTCGGCCAGGGCCGGCAAGGCCCTGGCCTCTGCCAGGGTCGGCCGGCCGGCCCTGGCCACTGCCAGGGCCGGCCAGGCCGTGGCCGAGGCCAGGGCGCCAGCCCTGGCCTCTGCCAGGGCCGGCCAGGCCCTGGTAGTGGCCAGGGCGCCGACCCTGGCCTCTGCCAGGGCCGGCCAGGCCGGCCACTGCCGGACTGGCCATGGCCGGTCATGGCCAAGGCCATTTTTTTTTGCCTTGGCTGGCCATGGCCCTTTGGCCATGGCCGGCCTCCCCTTGTGTGGGGTGGCCGCACACCCCCGCCGGTGGGGGTTGCCGCGGTGGTTATTGGCCGTAGCCAACCCCCTCTGCATGGGGAGGGGGGTGCATGGCCTTCATAGCCCATTTGGCCATGGTGCACATGCACTAAAATTCATCTTCCCCGATGGGAATAACCACCACCTTCTTCCTCGATGAAGCACCCGTCCGTCGATGAAGCACCCGTTCGTCGAGAAAGTGGTTATTTTCTAATGGCCGTGTGCCAAAAATGAAAAATAACATACTACGTGAACGGTCGGTTCTTCCCGTCACGGAGAGTTCCTACCATATCCGTAATGATAGGAGACCCTAACGTGAAAAGAACAACCGCTGCGTTCTCTCCGTCACGAAGCGTTCCTACCATATCCGTAATGGTAGGATACCCATTCGTGAAAAAGACAACGACTCGTTCATAGTTTCGACGGGGCGGCGGTTTGACCGGGGCGAACCCGTATGGCTCTGATACCATTGTTGGATCCTGCCAAAACAGAGTTAGGATCGATAAATGAAGTTGAGACTTACGCTTGCGTATGCGGCATGGTAGTCTACGAACTTCGCCTTCGGATTCGCCACGACGGATCGAGTCTTCTCACGAACGGAGTAAGGCTACTAAATCCACAATCTAAATCTCTACTTTTAGATTAAGAACTTGGATAAAGGGAGAGGAAGTATTTCGGCAGAGCTTCGCTAGAATGAAAATGCATGCAAGAATGCCATGCAAAAGTGTAAGGAAATGGCTAACCCTTGGGTCTTATTTATAGCCCCCAAGGTAGTTATTTTAGGAGTAATTGTTCCTTTGGAACAATTTAACTAAGGTGTACCATCGTACATGGCATATTATAAGCTTAAGTTGTACCATATGCATGGTACAATATAAGCTTAAGATATTACCCCTTTATTAGCCATATGTCGCATGCACTTATGCACATATAATGCGACTTTCCCATCAATCTAGAGATCCTCTCCGCAAGGGAACATATTCCCTTTGCACACGACTTCGTGTACGCGACGTTCGAGGTTCGTATTCCCTCATACATCCCCTACAAGGGTGTACCAACGTCTTCCATATCCAACAAAGTTTGACTTGGAAAAGCCCCTTTCCAAGGAGATGTGTACCTGACTAGTTATCTTTCCCATGTGGTTTAAAAGTTGGAGTGAAAACCAAAAAATAAAGGTTTTTTGTTTTTAGTGGTTTCAAAAGATTGTTGACTGACCAAGTTAAAAAAATATTAATATGATAATAATAATATATGTATATATAAGATATATGCATATCTAACAGGTTAGTCGACCAGAACTATCTGCTAGTCGACTAATAAAAATATAAAATAATTCTGAAAATTCCAAAAAATTCTATATTGATATTACATAATATGTAACTATAATCTATATTTAAGATTCTGATTCACTAACTATACCAAGTTCTCTTCTAAGTTTTGGAAAAGTCTCTTCTTTAAGAGGCTTAGTCAGGATATCGGCTATTTGATTCTTATTATCTTTATACTTAAGAATAATATCACCTTTTTGGACATGATCATCTAAGAAATGGTGATGTATATCTATGTGCTTAGTACGTGCATGATGTACCGGATTTTTGGATAAATTTTTAGCACTAGTGTTATCACAAATGATTGGACATGTGTTACATTTAATGCCATAATCTAGTATCGTTTATTTCATCCATAAAATCTGTGCACATGCTAGACCAGCAGAAATATATTCTGCTTCGATGGTAGATAAAGAAACAGAGTTTTGTTTCTTACTAAACCATGATACTAATGCATCCTAAAAAGTGACAAGTTCCACTTGTACTTTTACGATCAGTTTTGCAACCAGCAAAATCTGCGTCACTAAATGAAACTAAATCAAATGAATTTGATTTTGGATAATAAAACCAAAATCAGATGTTTGTTTAAAATATCTAATTATCCTTTTGACAGCAGTCAAATGAGATAACTTAGGATCATACTGATACCTAGCACATATGCAAACAAAAAACATAATATATGTATAATGATAACATCAAAATCTATATGTTTGGTAAATAAAGTAGAATCTTTCTTTCTTTTATGAGTACCTGAGAGATAAACAATAAATATTGGTACCCTTTTTATATGGGTCCTTAGGATTAGCCCTTAGGAAACCAAACCCAAGTGGAATTTGGTTTCTTTAAATAATTTGGAGAAAGAAAAACATTTTTCATAAAGTTAGAAACTTATGTATCCTTATCATATAAAAAATATCTTTGGGAACCCTATTATGCATGATTGTTTTCTTAGAAGATGTAATAAAATTGGTCTTCTTTTGAATATGAATAATATCCTTTTCCATAATATTAGAAGAATCAGTTTTCTTTGCATTAATAAATACATGCTTTTTCTTTTCTAAAATAGTATTACCAAGAATATTGGATTTGGGAGTATTCTCATAACCCAATCCTTGTCAATGATTTGCAGGATGTTGTATTTTAAGTAAACTATGTAAATTATTCTTTCCTTTATTGAATTTGCTAACATTAGAAGATATGTTATCATATTTCAATTTTAAAGAAGAAATATCTTTATCTAAAGTAGAAATACGTGTAACCATATTATGACTCTCAGATTTGAGAATCTCATTTTCATGTATTAACTTATTATTTTGAGAAGATAATGAATCTTTCTCGATTTTAATACTATCTAATGAAGAAGATGAAGATGTTAGTTCTTGATGAGAAAGAACTAATGCCTTATGACGAGAATTCAATTTCTTGAATCTCATATATAAATCATTAAAGGCTTCCAGTAATTCTTCATTATTTACAACACCTACCTCATTATCATCTTGTGCCATAAAGCACATATGGGCATTTTCTTCATTAGATTGATTGTTGACTTCTTCTTCTTCGTCTGAAGATGAAGAGTCCCATGTTGTTGCTAGTGCCTTCTTTCTTTTTTCGAACTTCTTATCCTTTTCGGAGTTATTGAATGTCCTTTCTTTAGGCTTAAGAAGTGGACAATCCTTTTTCATATGTCCTGGCATGTTGCATTGAAAACACAAAGAAGCATCAATAGTTTTAGACTTAAAACTTTTAAACTTACTTCTTCGTAGAAACTTCTTGAAGTTTCTAGCTATCAGTGCCATGTCTTCATCGTCCATGTCTGAATCATCGGTGTCTGATGAAGCGGCGAAGGTAAGAGTTTTCTTCTTTGTATCTGCTTGTTCTTTGCGATCTTGAAGTTGTACTTCATAGGCCATCAGGTTACTTACCAAGCTTTCAACGGTGAGATTTGACAAGTTATTGGCTTCTTCTATGGTTGTAGTCTTCTTCTCCCACTCTGACGTTAAGGCTCGAAGAATCTTCCGTACTTGTTCTGTTTGAGAGTAGGTTTTGCCAAGGGCAATTAAGGAGTTGACAATGTCGGTGAAACAAATGATCATTTCTTCAATTGGTTCATTCTCCTTCATTCTGAATAACTGAAACCTGTGAACAAGAATAGAGATTTTAGTTTCCTTAACTTTATTAGTTCTTTCATGTGTTACCTGGAGTTTATGTCGGATGTCATATGTAGTTTTGGCCTGGGAGACACGGTTGAACTCATTTTTGTCCATAGCGCAGAATAGTGCATTCATTGCTTTAGAGCTGCGGGTCATTAGTGGTCCATTGGTCATATGGAGTTGTAGGCTTCTCATACTGAGTTTCCAACATGTCCCAAAGTTCGTAGTCGATGCTTTGAAGATAGATTGTCATCCTTGTCTTCCAATAGAAGTAGTTGGAACCATTGAATAGTGGAGGCCTTGTATTAGAGTGTCCTTCTGGAAATTGTGATGAAGATGTTGATGTGTTCGTCGGATAGGTGTAGGCCATCTCAACCATATAGCTCCGATACCAAATGTTGGATCTCCTGGCATACCAAATACACTAGAAAGGGGTGAATAGTGTAAATCACGACGATATTGCAAAATTAAAAGTTAATAAAAATTGCAATAAGAGTGCGGAAATAAAAGATCACAATCCAGAAAATTCCAAAGCAAACATAGAGATTTTTATCCTGGTTCGGATCCTTGTGATCCTACGTCCAGTCCTCTACCCCATAGAGATTTGAATCCACTAAACCACTTGCTCCCCGCAAGTAATCAACATACAAAGATGCCAACACTCTCCGTGTTGCAAACTTGTACAATCTCTACAACAAGAGATTCACCAAATAAAATAAAGAAAGAGTATGAAACAATATCACCTATAGCCTTAATAATATCGGAATTATAGCGCAATGTTGGTGATGGAATCTCGAAGGTTCAAGATGTGAATTATGGTAGAACACTCTTAGAAATTGGACTTTCTAAAGGGGCAAGATTTCTGCAAAGGTTCCATACGGAAATCTGAAAATCACACACTTTCTAGAGAGAGAAAGAAAACTTAAGAAAAGAGAAAGTGATAGAATTTTCGTGTTATTTAGGCAGGGGTCTGGGGGTCTATTTATAGTCCAAAAGTTATTTTTCGAACGTTGGACAACTGCCTAAATTTTCAAAAAAAATCTGAGCCAATTTTCCAAATATTAGTCGACTAGTCAAAACTATTAGTCGACTAATAGTGTTGCCAAGTCAGAAAATGGCTGTTGAAGTGTCCTTTGATAGAATAACGGAAATAAACTTCCACAAATGGACAAAACAGCTAGGAACTAACAAAGTGACGTTTGAAAGAAGTTTGTAACTGCCATTAAATAATTATAAAAAATTATTAAATAGAAATCAGTTATAAAAATTGATGTTATAACGATATGAAAAACTGTATAGCAGACTAGGGAAATCTATTAGTCGAATAAGAACAAAATTTTGAGAAAATTTCAGAATTTGATCCTTATGATTGGAAAATATATTTTGACTAAAAATTATTTTGTTTTCTTAATAAAATAAGAAAAAGTACATTAGTCGACTAGGAGAAGGTGTTGGTCTGCTAATTTTTCTGAAGTTTGGATTTTGAGGCTGAGTCCTAAAGAACTAAGATAGAGTATTATCAAGGCTTTAACAATCTAAAGTTTTGCAAGAATAAAAAGTAAAATTACATCATCTTTCTCAAGATATAAGAATTCATGCTTGAGCTTCATTGTGCATTCTGATGCGTTTTCTTGCAACGTAGCTTTGACGATTGTTATATGTGATAGTTTAAGCTTGATAATCTGCATCCAAAGAGTTAGTATACACACATATATATAAATGATTGTATCATCAAAAACTTTATGGGAAGAGAAACTTTATGTTTCCAACACGTGTTAGGTATTGTGGTTGACCTGTTGATATAGTACTTGGGCAAGTTACACTTGTGTTGTGGCAAATTACCCTTGCAATTGCTCTTGTAAAGTGTTGAATGCTTCCAATATCACATACCCTCGTGGTGGGAGGGAGGCATTGGTGGAGAGCCACGTTGTCCACCATTCCTCTTCCTCATAAGGTTGTAGTTGGCGTGCTCCTCTCCATTTGCTTGGGCCCTTCCTCAAGTGTTCTGTGTATTGTACATGGTGATTTTCACATTCGCTGGAAATGACACTAAATTGTCGTGGTGCACAATTGGGTCGGAATGACTCTTCCTTAACCTACCTATAACTCCCAGTTTCAGATATATGAGGTGTTACACTATGTATTTTGATTGTATTTGATATGCATATATTTTTCATGTATTTTAAGAATTTTTCCATAATTTTAAACCATTATAATAATATTGATTACTATGTTTATACATGGTTATATTAACTTAATATGTATCTTTCTTATATGCTACATGTATCTTTCTTATATGCTACATGATATACTATATGGATACTTCATGATATTAAATTAAATACTAGTATTAATATATTTTTTATAAAGAACATCCTAATTTTTCCTCCATTGCCACATCATCATCCTTGTGTCATCACCCTGCTTAATCCCACCTACTGCTCTCCACTAAGCATGATAGTTAGCTAGGCTTAAGACATCTTATACAACACTTCTCATGCTCTCATTTAATCTCATTAAGATTAGAAAATTTAAATGAGAAAAAAAATGAGAAAAGGTAAGAAGGCAATAAATGGAAAAAAATTCATCTCTCTCCCCCTCCTACCTCCACTAGGCTGGCCCCCTTTCCCTCTTCCTCCACCTTGGCTGAACACCACCACCATCTTCCTTCTTCCTCTCTTGGCTGGCCACACCCACACCCTTACTCCTTGGGGTGCTTCAAGATAAAAGAAGGTAGAAACCGTACAAGGAGAAGGGTGTAAATGATTAGAGTAAGAGGAGAATCTTCATGACGTAGGAATTCACAACCCTAGATGTAGTATCAGGCTAGGATGTCTTATGACATGAGTAGCACGTTTAGTATGTATTATGTTAATGAAGTTACTCTATGCTTCTATGTTTGTATGTTACATGCTTCTATATGTAGGATCATTTTAGTATGTTTCATGCTTCTATGTTAGTATATTTCATGATTCTATGTTTAGGATCATCTATTATACAAATGAAGGCTTTTTTTGAATGTTGTCCCAGTCAAAAGTGCAGTCATATTTTGCTTGCTAACTATGTTGATGACTATGACAATGAATTGGGAAGAGAAATTTTGGGTGGAACTTTGAAATTTTGAGGGGGAAACTATTGTGGGAACTTTAAAATTTTGTTAAAACAAAAATTTAGGGGGAATTTTGAAATTTGAAGTTGAAAGCATTGATAGCTATAGAAGGCATTGATAGCTCAGAATTGAAGGCACCCCGTTCTCTCCCTCTCCCTCTCCTTCTCCATCTACATCTCCCTCGAGGTCCCAAACAAAAGGAGCAGCACCTCTCGAGATCAAAAGTCCCGACTCAAGCTTGCCAAAGCTCAAGGAACATGGCGGCCAATGGCGAGGCTGATGGAAATGAAGTACCAAAGAGGAAGAAGAAGTGAAGGCCTCCCCCTCCCTCTCTTTCCCTCTCTTCCACCTCCAACCGAGATTTTGAAATTCTAAGGGGGGAAAGATCAACCCCCAAAAACATGTGATCTCTTCCCCCTCCACACATGCACACACGCACACGCACACACGCACGCACGCACGCACGCACACACACACACACACACACGCACGCACGCACGCACGCACGCACACGCACACACACACACACACACTCTCTCTCTCTATCTATCTATCTATCTCTCTCTCTCTCTCTCTCTCTCTCTCCCCTCCCCCTCCATCCCTCCCTCTTGCCACTCTCTGTTGGTACCTCGGCTCCAGCCACCGCCTAGCCCTTGATGGGTCTTCAACACACCGCCCCCAGTTTAAGAAGAGCGGTGGTAGATTTTGTGGTGGAAACCAAAACGCCTTGAGATCAATGCGGAAAACCAATCCTAATAAACTGATCAAGAATATAGGGCTAGAAAAAATCTAATCTCAAAGTCCCAACAAAATTCCCAATTGACCTTGCAATAGGAAGTAGCAAACGAATCACAACAACAAATAAATCAATCGTAGACACAAGAGAATTTACCCTGGTTCGGTTGTAAACAACCTACATCCAGCAATCCAATCCGAGACGATTCCACTAGAAGAGATAACCAAACAATTAGGGTTACAAAACGCTTCCTCACGCATGAGTAATAACTTGTCAACGGAACAAGCCCTCACGAATCCACTCAAGAGGAAGAAATCAATGGAAGAAGAAGAGAAGGAAAAACCAAACCTTTCTCCCAAGAACACAAACCCTAAAACTCTCTCCAATCTCCAATGGGGTAGCAAGAGGCTCTCTAAAAACTCAATGGAGGCTTAACCTAATCTAAAACAATAGATAGGTTAAATACAAAACCAAAACAAAGGAGAAAACCCCCATCCAGCCTTCGGATTTCGTGCATGGGCCCGTGACGACTCAGCCCGAGTCGGTTGTTAGCTCAGTCGAGCTGACAAGCGCAAGGTGGAGGCGAGTCTACTCGGTCGAGTTGCCTAGCTACTCGGCCCGAGTGTCAGTATCCCTCTTTAAGCCGCATGCCCTCGGGCTGCTCGGGCAAACAAAGCCTTCAAGCTGCTCGGTCGAGCAGCTTGCTGCTCGGTCGAGCAGAGCCTCCTACTCGACCGAATAGGAATCACCCGAGTCAAAGAGAAAACTTCCTCAAATTCTCTGCCTGTTCGGTCTGTCAGAGACTTCATGCTGCTCGGTCGAGCAGCTTGCTGCTCGACCGAGCAGCCTCCTGCTCGACCGAGTCACCCAGGAAAACTACTTCACGGGATTTGAATCACAAAAAATAACACTCTACCTCGATTTAAATCTCATCACCAATGACTCCAGCACCTCCATGCTGTACGACATGATCCACTCTCTAGAACTATCATCGTCTCGAAAAACACGCCCTCTAGCCACCTAAGCCAATAAGAAAATTAGCTCCATGCAAACTTGGAGCTTGACTGTGGGATCTGGCTTGGTAAACATGTCTGTGGGGTTCAAATTAGTTGGGATCTTCTGAAGCTCTATCTTCTTCTTCTCCAACTCAAGAAAGGAATCACGCACCTCAATATACTTTGTCCTCGAACTGAATGCATAGTGCTTCGCCAGATGAATGGCACTCTAGCTGTCACAATGCACATGTGACGAACTCTGCGGCACCCCCAAATCTCTCAGCAGACTCCTCAAGTACTTGGCCTCCTTCACAGCTTCCACCGCTACAATCAACTCTGCATCTGTGGTCGATAGCGCAACCACAGACTGTAAGACCGACCTCCATCTCCATGATACTGCGGCAGTGCCCAAACTGAACACATACCCCGTAGTAGATCGTTGCCTGTCTCTATCACCTATATATTCACTATAGCAGTAACCTATCAGCACCTTTCCGTCTCCACTCCCATATAGGATCCCGACACTCGTTTTGCCTTGCAGATATCTCAGAATCCACTTGACAGCCTGTCAATGCTCCTTACCAGTATTAGCCATATATCTGATAACCACTCTGGCGGCCTGTGCAATATCTGGATGTGTGCAAACCATCGCATACATCAAACTTCCCACTACACTTGCATATGGCACCTGAGACATGTAAGTTTTCTCCTTATCAGTGCTTGGCGACTGACTCGTCGACAGCTAAAAATGAGCTCCTAAAGGTGTTGTTACGGGCTTCGCACTATCCATCCCAATCAGTGCTAGTAACTTCTGAATATACCCCTTATGTGACAATCTAAGCTCATGCTTCTTTCGATCTCGAACAATCTCCATTCCGAGAATCTTCTTTGCGTGCCCCAAATCCTTTATTAGGGAGAGATTATCGCATCTAAGATGTAGAACTCATGGCTCTCACGTCACTCGTCTAACGTATCCCGTGTTAGCCCCACCTCATGGATAGACTCTCACACAATACGTGCATTACGATCGATAACTATACTCAATCTCTGCTCATACCAACTCGTAGGAATTAGAGCTTCGATCTGTGACTTGGTGGCTCTCATTGATGCTACTATCGTAGGTCATCAATTAGTAATATAGGAATGTCGGTAGATCCCGTCAGAAGTTTGCCCAACTCGTGGGAATACAAACCCTAATTGGATCCCCTAATATACCTAATTAAGTCCATAGGATATCCGTCAGAAGTTTGCATCACCTTGTGGGAATACAAACCTTATAAGGAATCTCCTACAAATTTGGCTAGATCAACCAAATCACATCCCTTTTATACAAAGACACTCTAAAAATCCTAACTTTACATCTAAATCCTAAGATCATAGGGCTAATCCATTAGCCCTGGGTAAGATTACTCATAGATTATAGAAATAGACATTGAATCGATAAACTTCATTGCATGCATTAAAGAGGGATAAACAATAAGCAATCACAAAGAAATAACAATGGAATTAACGAGAAAAAAAATACTTATCTTGATACAAGGGAGGGGCCTATGACATGCCCAAACTCCAAAAGATAGTCTCCACAAAGTTTCAAAGAAAATAAGCTCTCCACTTATAATGACGGCTACAATCCCTATATAGTCCACTTAAACCCTAGCAAATAACCCTAGAAACCCCCAGTAAAACCCCTCTGAAATTCGGCCCAAATCTGCCTCTGGCTGCAACTTATTGGTGGACCCCAGCTGGCTCAGCTCGAGTAGAAGCAGCATTCGGTCGAGTTCAGCACTGCATCGTCAACTTGCAGAAATTCCCCAGGTTTCATCTAACCTCCGATTGATGCGTTCTTGGCGGTGTTGGAACCGTCATGAAGTCTACTATCCATAAACAATATGAGAAAAATACTTTGCCAACTAAAATGATAGAAGATCTCAAAAGAGTGAGATGTTGTCTGAAAATCTGGGCATCTCACCTCGCTCGGCCAAGTGCGGTTGCATTCGGTCGAGCAGCCTTCACGCTCGGTCGAGCTATAATGGGCTTAAAAAGACCCTCAAAGTATTGCTCTGTTATGTATTCCACTCGGCCGAGTAGATGTGTACTCGATCGAGTCGCTGATCTACTCGGTCGAGCTATACTAGGTTGGGGAAGCCTTCAAAATCGTTGCTCTGTTTGGATTCAGCTCGATCGAGCAACTGCCCCGCTCGATTAAGTGTGGCGTATCTGTTCGGGTTCTTGATTCTAAGTATCAGCTCGCTCCAGTGCTGATGCACTCGATCGAGTAGCCAGGGAAAACAGACTATTCTTTCTTTGTGCTTCTTTTCTTCATCTCTCCTCCTCTTCTCCTCCAATCTCCTTCTTCACCTTGTCGAACACCTAGGAGACGACACCATGGATGCTCTGGCGATCTCGGATGTGTCCATAACTCCAATTTGCTCCAAATCGCCTCAAAACTCCTGAAAATGAGAATAAACATCCGAAAGTGATATAATACAATAAACAATCAAATGAGCAACAAATATGAGTTTTGAGCGACTAAAACGGCATGAAATGATGCGATAAAATCATGGAAAATATGGACACATCAAAATCCTCCAAGCTTACCTCTTACTCATCCTCGAGGAAGACGAATACGAAGTTCACCGGGGGGTAAAACTAAGAAAATGAAAAAGAATTCAAAGAGGAGGGGGTCACTAGATTATTCTCTCGGGTCTTAAGTCATTCGCCACACATCACGGTAACTAAGAAAATGGGTCGTAAGCTATAAAGAGAATTCATATCTTACATGAATATAGTACTTGCAAGCTTATGATCAACAAAAGGGACTTCTCTAAAGCTCATATAATCAACTCATATCTACGTCATGCAATTCATAGTATTTAATATACAAAACATTTGCAATGAACTTCTCAATCAAAAGCTATAACTGAAACATATAAGAATTACACCAAGCATGCAATAAAGAATGGGATAAGAGTCATGTCATTCACATATTCATGTCAAATCATAAGAAATCTCCATAGCTAAACTATCTTGCCAAGTTTCAGCATTATCAAATATTCCCATTCATGCACAACTCCACTCTAATGTCATACTAACTCATATGGTCAAATGAATTCACCCTCCGAGCTTAGCTTGAGGCGTCTCATCCAAAAGGAATAATAGTGGAATTTTGTTTTGGTTTTCCCAAGTATATTTGTTGCTCCAAATAGTGAAACTGAGATTTTTTTCTCTCTTTTATTTTTGAACTTTTAAACCTTTGTTTCTCATTTATCTTTTTGGACTTTTGTATGAGCAATAGGATTTTTTATTTTTTTTATTTTTGGCTCCTTTTTGGCTTTTTGTACTTTTGGAGCTAACTTTTTCTTTTGCAAAGGATTTTTGGGAATGGATGCAGTACAAGTAGCTTTAGGAGGTGAACTCAATTGACAAGTAGAGAATAAAAGATATATGTGGAGAAAGAAATAATGTAACACTCGGTTCACTCATAAGATGTGCACAAATGATTCAATAAGGTAATACATCAACTAAACTCATATGCAGGTATGGATATTCTTAAACATTTCAACAAATATTGAAGTCAAGCGGTAAAGTGTACAATCTTTGTGCATTTCTAATAAAAGCATACTAGACACTAATCCATACATTCTGCTTCAATAAATATCATGCACTCACTTAGAGAAATCGTCAAAAGAAACATATTTTGCAAGCACATATGAATAGCAAGATAATGAAATAACTCTAAGTAGCATGGTATGGAATATAAGCATCATGATGGCTACAAAAGAAATAAGAGATATCATCATAAAGAAGTCATCTAGCAAAAGAAAGAAAAGAAAATAGAGAAATAAAAATGAAAGAAAGAAAAGAAAAAATATGATGCATGAACACACATAAAAGGAAAATAAGATGGAAAAATTGAAAAGATGATGCAAATATTTTGGAAGGAGTTCTAAAAATCCTAAAATAAAAGTAAAAATGCAACTAATGCAACTAAATGGCATGGAAATGCACTCTCCCAAGCTTAAACTTCACATTGTCCTCAATGTGATCATAAAAACTAATTATGAGGAGCAACGATAAATGTGAGGGGGTGAATGATAAAATGATGATATGAATGACATGAAATCCTAATGCAACAACATGCACATTCAATGATGCATGCGAGCAGTTTCCCCCAAGCTTAAACCGAAAAATCATATTCAAATGAGTCGATCAAAAATGTCACAATTTCAGTAAGCGAGATCAAGTCAAACGAATGAGAAAGTAAGATTTCACTTGAGAGAAATGCTCGATGGTGGTGAGCAAAATGGTGGGACATATCAAAATGTGAAGATGGAAGTCAAATCAAATAATGGGTTTGGGGTGTAAAATATTTTTGTTGTCGTCATATAGGGTGATATTTATTCTAAACTGACTAATCAAGCAAATCTATATGGTCCTCTTGCTGTCGAGAGGATTCCTATTTATTGAAAGCATAAAATGCTACACTACTAGGATTAGAATACACCTGGTTCAAACGGCGGATCCAATATCGTCAGCGGTGCATTGATAGGCTCATATTTTACACTTTATTTCTGTATTTTTACATGCTATTTCGATTGCTCATATCGTGATTTTCCTGATTATACGATGATTTTGCGACACTTTTTACTATTTCTTGGTTTGGTCAGATTTCAAGAGATATGGAGCAATCGGGAGCGATTTGAAGCCATGAGCGCATACACACATCCCGGAGAGTCATTGATGACGATATCGGAGAGCTAACGACGATGGAGGATGAGTAGAAGAGGAAGAGAGGTGAAGGAATCTACGAGAAGGCAAGAAGAAGGATTTTTGAGAAGATTTACATGCTACTCAGCCGAGTGACACAGCTTACTCGACCGAGTGAAGCGGCTCACTTGACCGAGTGAAGATGATACGATGAATCAAGCCTGATTGAGAGCTGAAAGGTACTCGGCTGAGTGGGACTTTCCACTCGACCAAGTGAGGATTCCACTCGACCGAATGGAGCAAAATTTTGTGAATAAAATCTTTGACACTTCTCTGTTTTTTGGAGGATCTGCAGAAGACTCCACTCGACCGAGTAGAAACTCCACTCGATCGAGTGAGCAGACTACTCGACCGAGTGGTCTGAGGAGCCCAGAACACTGATATTCCTATTCCGATGCAGATTCCACACTCGATCGAGTGATCTGTTCACTCGACCGAGTGGCACCGACAGCCCAGATTGCAAACTAGGGTTTGAGGCTGACCAGGGGCGGAATTGTCAGGATTTTTGCATCTTTTAGGCACATATAAATAGCCAGATCTGGGGGTAGCCTAAGTGGGGACTCCATAATTTTATTTTCAAAGTTTTAGTTTTAATTTAGAGAGTTCTTTTGACGAGAGATTAAAGACTTGGATTGTCACGCCCCGCTTCCCAAGTACAGAAGGCGAGACGCGAAGAGGTCCATTCAGACTGAAGCTATGAAGTCACGGTCTGATAAGCGTCTGTGTGTTCATCCATTCATAGATCCTTGCATTGCATAAAGAAACAACAACAATAATAATAGAAATGAAATCAGGCAAAATTAACCAGCATTCAACAACATCCATTCTTTATTCAAAAACATTTAGAGATGTTGTCATAAAAGAAAAGTACAGAGTCTAAAAAAGAAGGCCTAGGCATGGCCGAAACTAAAACAAGTAATAGTGCTACGCATCAAACAACCTAACAGAAGCTACTACGAAAAACAAATACCAACTAAGAAATAGTCACCAGCTGAACTAGGATGGGACTGGTATCCTCGAACTGTACGTCAGCAACTGTCGTCCTCAGCAACTAACTCAGGCTTAAAACCTGACATGTGACACCCAAAGAGAAAAGGGCACATATCAGCAAAAATCTCCAAAAAGGAAAGGGAGACTTTTGTGCAAGGAAACGTAAAGTAAAAGAATGCAACTAGCAGTTCTAAAATGAGATGACATGGCATAATAATTCAATGAATGCAGCAGTTAAAATGAGATGACATGGCATATTATTTCAATGAATGCAGCAGTTAAAAAGAACATGATACTTGCAATGCATGACACGTCGTAGCGAGAGCTACTAAACAATATTCACGATTTCGCGATTAACTTGTATTCACGATATGCACAGGGTTTCCGTCTTTTGGCTGAAGTGGCTGTACGGGCACACTTCTATGCCCAAGTGACCGATTAACGGTACCCCTTTACGTGTATCGAGCGTTGGTTCTTCACCAACACACTATGCTCGCTTCTAGATCACGAGCCAGGAAGTGTTTTTATCGTATGGTTGTACCCGGCATGCAGGTGCCTAGCCTCAATCATTATGTAGGAGTAAAATCCTACTTGTCGCAGCTTACATTTCAATAGTAGCGTGTGCTACGCAATCATGACAAATATTCAATGCATGAAATGACATGGCAATTTGCAACATGATAGTATAAAAAGCAGTTAATGCATGTGTACCATTTATCAAAATTAAACATGGCATGTGAGATGCATGATTCATGGCAAGGGTGTCGGATCTAGCTTCCTTGTCAAGCTCAAGTATGGGTGTCGGATCTAGCTTCGTTGTCAAGCTAAATCAAATATGGCGTCTAGGCGACTATCATTTCACCGCCTAGTCTTTTTCACACAAAAATCATATAATAGCCTAAACATGGCCTAAAAAATTACGGTGCAAGTTTCACTTGCCTGAAATAACGTCCACAAGTGCACAAATCAACGGGTCCAGAAACTCTTCCTACGTGCTCAATCACCAATCACCAATCCTACAGTCCCACATTATTAATCTTCAATTAGTGACTTAACCAAACAATAAAACTTACAATTTTTATCTTGATTAAACATGCGGGGTTTGGGTTTCCTACGGTTCGGGATTTACCCCAATACGACGCGAGAGCTACACTGCGTCAGGTAGCGACGTCAGGTGTTGGATTCCGGTAGCGAGCGAGGTACGACATGTGCTATGGCGAAGTTGGCCACGGGACGATTAACACGGCATGGGGAGATGCGGCCTAGGGCCCATCAAGAGGAAGAGGAGATGTTTTGAGGGTGTGAGTGCCCAGCAAGATAGGGACGACAGGTTGAGGGCTGTGAGTGTTGAAGAAGGAATGTGGATCGGCAGCTTGAGGGGTGGAGCCATGGGGATCTTGCGACAAATGGGGAGGAGGCCAGATGTGGACAGATCTTAGGGGAAGTGGGCTGGATCTATGCAGCTAGGGGAAGAGGGGAAGTGCTCGTGGGGGAGCCTGGCCGGAGCAAGGCAAGGGGTGGCCGGAGCTAGGGAGATAGGGCTGGAGCAAGAGGGTTATTCGGTAAAAGAGAGGGAAGCTGTGGGTTTTAGGGCTGTGTGCAAGGTGATGCACAGGTGGTGGTTGCCGCGGCCTGGAGGAGTTCGAGGAGGCGTGGTAGCCGGAAGCAAGAGGAGGCGCCGGCTGTGTATAACAACAAGGGGAGAGTTTCTGTGGTCTGCCGGAATCAATGGGGATGCGGCCGTTCTTTTTTTGGTGGAGGAGGATCCCAAGGGAGCAGCAGGTAGGGGAGAGGCACAGATTCGACAAGGGGGTGGCCGGACGGCCGGTGGTCGCAGAGGGGGCCGGCAGTAAATGGGCAGGAGGCAGTGAGCTTTGGGATGTGGGTTTTGGCAGTATTTTTAGAGGATGGGGAGGTGTTTATGTGGAGGAGGGGGAGAGATAGGTGGTTGCCGAGGGGAGATGGTCGGAGGCCAGGGGTGCCGACGAGATGGGTGGTCGTGGGTTTAATTTGATGATGGCGGCTGGGAAAGAGAGAACCCCAAAAACCCTAGGTGAGATGATGCGTTAGTTGTTTGGTGAAGGGTTAGTTTTGCTAAAATGGGTAGAAAAGGGGTGCAAATAGGGGTGATTGGAGAGTGTGTGTGTGTGAGGGAGGGGTAGATATAGTATGGCATATAGTTAGAGAATATAAATCAACATCTGATACGTATGGTTACCATAGGAGTAGATTAGATTAGATTAATTAGAGTTAGGATTTGAATTAATTAGGCTAGGTGTAGGTTGAAAGTGATTAGGGTTAAAGGTCAACTAAACGGTGTCTGAAAAGTATGAGAAAAATATCAGGACGACGTGTCGACGAGAGGATCGAGACTAAGATGATCGGTCACGGGCTAGGGTAACGAAAAATGGAACTAAAAATAAAAAGGTCAAACATCGAAGTCTAAAGTTATGACACCCCTTCAAACAAAGCTAATTTGTGGAAGAATGAGGCGTGAAATGACGTTCATGAAAAATTCCACAAATAAATACTCTCGAAGAGGGTCACAACGACATATAACTTCGCGCGTTCGGGATACAAGAGGAGGCAACTAAAAATACGCGTATGGAAAGAAAGTACGTGCACTAAAAACATACGATCGAAAAGCGACCGTGACATGGATCCTGATTTTATTATTGAAGCTTGTAATCGACATTGTTATCTCTAAAACTTATGCAAGTTTATATTTTTATGATCTATCTCTTCTTAGATCTGAGTTTTGCAATGAATTCTCTTGTGAATTTTATTTCTCTTGTGATTTTCATGATGATTTGTGAGTAATTCACTTGTTCTAGGGCAAAGGGACGAACCCTATGGATCTACAGTAAGATTTGTGATATTTGTTGGATTTCAATGTTGCTAGAATTGCTAAATATTAGATTATGATTGGATTACTACGGATAGCTAGGGATTTCCATCGGATCTTGAGAGCTCAAGAGAGGATCTTGATCTATAGGAAGCACTAGATATTCGATTTAGATATATAATCGAGATTCATTAGATTTGGTACGCGAGAGCGACCAAAGCTAGCATCTTTATTATATTTCTATACTTATATTCATTTGCACGATGGTGAAACGAGTACGAACTATCACGATATAGATCCGAACTTAAGTTGCACGAGAGCGAGCTTGAGTTGGGATTGGATATAATTGTCGATCTTAATGCTAGTATTTTGAACTAGGCTTGTACGAGAGCAAGGCTCTAGTTTATATTGCTATAGACTTGCATAACGCGAGAGCGTGCGTTGGTTCTCTATTTAGTTACGATAAGTTCACCTTAAACCCAAGTTTAGTAACATTGTGATTCATAATTCGCATTGATTGCTTGAGATCTATAGTGGGGATTCCCAAGCCCTAGACATCTTTATATATTGAATTTACATCGATACTTGAACGATTGTGATGTCAACTCTTTCAAAGCTAATTTTCCACCAATAGCTTAATAAATCATATAGATTACCATTATTAGTTCCTCCCATTGATCGATACCGGCTTACCACTTAACCGTGCGCTTGCAGTAAAGCTACATGTTTTCAGAGTTGTATTCCAGGACGACCAAGTTTTTGGCATCTTGCCAGGGATTCATCTCTGTGTAATTCTCACCGTAACAAGGTTGCTTCGGAGTTACTTTTTGGATAGACCAAGTTTTTTGCGCCGTTGCCGGGGAGGCTACGATTTTCTACATCTTTACTTAGCAATTTCTTTTCCATTTTCTTTATTTCCTATTATTCCTCTATTGTGCTAATAGTAATCTCTTTTTCTATGCCTATACACACGATTGAGGGCGACTGAGGATGATATATTATTTGGTCCCGAGATCGAGCGCTCGGCAAGGAGTTTAAGAGCAGAAAAGAGACAAATTCTAGAGGAAGATCAAATGGTGGAGTAGAATGTTCACCAAAGGCCCGTTAGGTATATTTCCATCCGGGATAGGCTTACTCCAAACAACTCGATTACTACATCTTCCATACGCATGTCAGAATTGTTGGGGTTTTGGCTGACCCCCAGAGCTCGGATCTGTGTCCGTCCTAAGTCGGACGGACCACATGGGCACAAAACGCAGCAAAAATAGAAAATCAAAATTTTCTAGACTAGCTAAACTATTTAGCTAGGCTCTGAGGGAGCCAGAACCTAGCCCGATCTAAGCCAACTTGGGGTGGATCTGACCACCCCAAGAGGGATCTACTCTAAAGCGACTAATTAAATCTACACTAAAAACTACTTAACCACATACCTGGAATCTTGGCCCTGGAGCAGGCAAGATGTACCGCACCATCTTCAGAAGATCCTTGTAGCCGAGCCTCTTTGACTCGATTCGCCTGAGCCGCCTCGCACCCTCGAACCGATCCGCCCGAACCGACTTTCGCCTCCGAGCCGATCACACGCGGTAGAAAGTTTCACTTGAGAAGAACTCGCGTCTTAGATGTCCGGATCAAGATCCAAACCCCCTTCGTAGTCTTGCTAGGACTACTCCGGAGAACAGGAAGAGAGAGAGAGAATAATTTAGTCGCCGATCGAGCTTGCTCTAAAAGTCTGGAGCTACTCGATCGATGACTTGGTGTGTTTTTCAACGAAGAGAGTGCACCTCTATTTATATAGGGAGTCGGCACTCACTCCTTCGTTGCGAGCAATGTGGGGCATTCGTAAAATGGGAGAAAAAACAATTAAGCCAATTTGGCTTAATTTCTAGTTTAAGTGAGCTTTTCATAAAAGCAAACTTTAACTAATTAATTCCCTTTGCACATTAAACCTTAGACACCAAACAAGCTATCAATCCGAAAAGCTTCGAATGGTGAACGCGTAGGAACCGACGGCGACGAATTTCGACTTCGTTTGGCCCCTCAAACAATTGCTCAAAGTTGGGCAAATTATCGAAATTCGTAGCCGTCATTTGGGGTTTCAAAACCCCCTAAATTGACTTAAGTTACGGGCGCGCCCGCTAAGCTTAGCGGGCGCGCCAGCCCAAGGGGGCAAAGGCGGGCCGCACGTCCGCTGGGCAGCGGGCGTGCGCCCGCTGCAGCCAGCGGGCTGTGCCCGTTTGCCTTTGCCTATGAGCTTATTAGCCCAGTGGGTCTAACCCACTTCGCCTTGGACTGTTTTCGTGTTTCCGGGCTCATTTGAGCTTCGATTTGGACACGGTTTGAACCTGTGTTTAGACCAGGACAATCCCGTCATCCAGGTAACCCCTTCCAATATATTTGTTCCTACTAAATTTGTCGTAACCAATTTACGACACGTTTAATCATAGTTTGCATCAAATACAACATTTGTCCCTATTTCTATTGCGACTAACTTTCACAACAAGCTTTGTGATATCATCAAACGATATCTCTCTCTATTCTATCTTCCTATTACTAAGACACGAACACTACTCGGTGTGAGACCCTACAGCCTGACCTTACTACAGGTTGGGGCTCGGAACCCCTAGACGACGGTCACTACGAGCAGTAGCTGTCGTCCCTGTTTCAGAATCATCATAACGTGATCGACCCTTTGACAAAAGCATCATTGTGTTTACATTGGCTGTGTCAGTGATGAACTTCGTTAGCCGTAGTCCCTTCGTCAAGACTGTGTTCTTGTTGGCTTAGGGTATGGTATACTGTCAACCCTATTAGACAACATTGGTCAGTATACGGCGGTCTTTATTGTATACACGTTGTACTTCTTACAACGCACCCCAGTCGAGGATTAACATAAAGACTGTACTGAGCCTGTAACACTAACTTCCCTTTAACGGAAGTGACGAATCCCATCTTAGTCATCTACTCGCCTCGAGAGCTTCGGGTGCAGCTTAACCTAAGATCTTTCAGCAGGCCTAGCCTCGAAGCTAGATCATAGGTCTAAGCTACACCGTTCACTCACAGGTTTGTACAAATGACTTCAGGTCTTTAAGGACCAGCTAACCTATCATCACCCGAGAGTTATTAAAGACAGTTCAGTTAAAGTCAACCATTTAATAACTCTTATGTTGTCGTTCAGTGAACTCATTCTCCAATGAGCACATGTGTCTCGTCTCCGACTTCACCAAGTCGAATGACTATGAGATCATCATTACCCTAAGGTAAGACTAACTATGACCACGAACCGTTTAAGACTTGCGTTTATATATTCGGTCGCTTACTTACTCATAATCGAGATCTCATCTAGATACGTAAGGACCTAACTATAAGTCTATGGATATTATCTAAGTACATTAATATGAACTATTTATACTTATAATAATAGGTACCATATACGGTATGAACAAGACGTATACTTTAGGATAAATTGCCTTATGGGCATATATTCTCCTACATCTCCAACTTGCACTTAGGCTATTTATCTCGGTATCTCATACCGTTATAGCATATCAGTCACATTGACGTTTATATGACAAACCTAAGAGTGGTTTTACTAACGAGTATATACAACTAATTTTAATGGATTAAATAATACATCTCTTAATCACATAGGGTTGATCCTTTGGAAAAAAAGATCTGGATCAATTTTTCCTATCTTTGTATATCTAACAATTAGCTAATACAACCTAGATGTAGGGTCTAACATTATAATCTATAAGTCAGTCTCAGTTCATTCCACTTTTCTTGTGTCAATATGTCAAGTACATGCATAACATTACGATTAAATCAAAACAATTTTTGATTCAATGTTTTATATAGATGATTTATTTAAGGTGGAAATCCTTTTTACTTAGTCCGAAAGATCGGAACCAAGTATACGAGCTGGCTCCCACTGACTTTAAGAATTACTTGGTTGAATACTTCAATATTATATCTAAATCATATTTAGATTATATATACGAAGATATAACCATTTTATAAGTGCTTCTGATGGAATGTACTAGCGTCAGGTTTTGTTTGACGAATGAGTCAAGTCAAGATCGGTTTAAGGAGTCTTGACATTGACTCGCTCAATCAAAACATCCTACACTGTACTTTTCCCTTAACCACATTTAATATTAACACTTTAATAACTAAATGCAGTTTATTATGAATAAATCTTAATATGCGTATAATTGTGATCGCACACAATTTGTACGTCCTTGGAACCTATACTTAACTACCAATTGACTATAACATTAAGTCAGCTCAAAAATCAACATTTTCCGAAGCTTCACATCATCATTCGAGAATTTCGCAACCATCTCAGAAAGCCACAATCACAAAAAATTTAAGCCAATCAAATTTCAACTCAGCATAAACGTAATTTCCGAGACATTCATTAAAACAACGGATTCATTAAGATGAACCGTAATTTGTTTATCCCATAAACTTTGAGTGCGGAATACTCAATCATTATTTTCAACTTTCAAGAAATGATACAATTTATTTCACTAAGATTAGTATCATCTCCTTCTTGATCATGTCTCTTGAAGTCGTTGAACGGCCCTAGCAACAACGATTGCTCAGATTGCCGACCGTCCTCCGTACTTCTCCCAATCTCCGCTTCATATCAGCCACCTGTATAAATTACACAGATGTCTTTTAGTATCTCATACTATATGATTGGAAATAATTACGTTTTATTGAATTGAATTTGTACCTGAGGTGGAGGCATCCGTATGCCCCTTCTTCTTCTCTGTAAGATAGATCTTACAGTTCCTCTTCCAGTGGCCAATCTTGTGGCAATGGAAGCACTCAGATTTCGACGGGGCCCCTTTTGTCTTTTTCTTCCCTTTCTTTGCCTTCGCAGGTTGCGGGACCTGCCTCTTCTTACCCTTGCCTTTCGGCTGGTCGGAAGAAGCAGAGCTAACAACCAATGCAGTCGGCTTCTTCTCAATCTCCTCAAATTGCCTAAGCATATTGAGGAGACCAGGAAGATCCGCTTCAAGACTGTTCATTATAAAACCAGTGATGAAAGGCTTAAACTCAGGAGTCAAAGACTTTAGGATAATGTCTATGGACATCTCATTGTCCAGGACAAATCCTAACTGGGCGGCGTCCTCTACGTACCCGATCATCTTGATAACATGATCCTGTACGGGCCCTGCTCCCATCTTTGTGCCCCAGAGGTTGTTGGTGGCTTCGAACTTGGCAGCTCGAGATCGCTTGCCGTATAACTCTTGTGCATTGAGAAGCATACTTTGAACATCCATATGTTCATGCTTCCTCTGCAGCTCGTTACTCATCGAAGCCAGAGTAAGGCACCTGGCCTTCTCTGCATCCCTCTGGTACAATTTGTAGGCTTCCTTTTTCTCGAAGGTCGAATCTTCTTCGGGCTTATCCGGAGCATCCTCGAACAGTACGTATCCTATCTCGGCTAGGGAAAGGACCAACTTGATGTTCCTAAGCCAGTCTTTGTAGTTCGTTCCATCGAGCACGTTCTTCTCAACCATATATCTAAGACCGGAATCCATTCTGCATTTTATAGATACTTTAGTTAGTATTAGTTCGTAGTATAGTTTTAATGGTTTTTATAAAACTATATGCTCCCACTAAATTTATTAAAGCCATAATAATAAACAATTTATTATAAAATAACATTTGTGAGAGAGGGATCCGACTACCCCGAGTCTGACAACCTTGAGTGTATCTCAACAAGTTGTCCGACTCTGCAGTCGGTAGACGAACTCGTCGTCAATCAAATTAACTATGATTCCCTATCGATTTTTACCCCTAGTCATTTGTGATCATGAGTGTGCTCAACCGGATCACAATGGCTAGCCTAGTCGGTCCCTTGTTTTCGTGTCTAGCCTGACTTGCCCCGCCGCTCGGTGTATGCATAACACATTGGTTTGGGTCAGGACTTAGACTACATTCTTAGTTAGACTTATGCCGATGCTCGAAGGATGAGACAACGGTTTCAGTCAGGTCAAGATGTCAATCAAGAAATCGGTTTCTATAAGATTGACATGTCACGGCTTGAGTGTAGCTCAGCAACCGTAACATGTTTCTTACAGTTGCCAACTCCTAAAACAAGGAGGGCTATGATTTATCTTGAACAAGATTATTATCGTATTGACTTAGGTATAGTCGATGGACTTACATAGTCATGAATCGACTCCTTGCGGTCCAGTAGATGCGGCCAGGAAATTGACTAAGCCAGGACCACTTGTTACCCAGTCTAGCTAGGTTGGTCCAACAAACTTAGCCAAGCACATTGACCGACATCATGATCCATTGAAGGAGTTTTCATCAATTCTATGTTTTCCAAACAACTAAATGGCTTTTAATTAAGAAGACTAGTTAATCCTTATCAACTAGTGGATCCTAAAATTCGAAATTTTATGCATTGGTTGAACAATTTTTATTAAGTCCTTATCAACTATAAGGTCTATTCGTTCAACGTGCTACCCCAATCTAATTAGGATTTTATAAAACAATTCAACATTCGTCTTTTATGAAAATCATCAATTAAACGTTTTAATGAAATGATTGACAATCAAAGGGACTAACCTAATCTGGTATTAGATTTGATGTTGTTTTGTTTTATCAAACATGACATGTCACTTAGTTAATAAAATTTCATCTCATAAAATTTTAAACATTTAATGGATAACCTAATAAGGTTTATGAATACATTATTCAATATGTCCATTAAAGAATTTGAAACAACTAATTTATCCGCATAAATGAAAGTTTCATATTTGTGACATATAACGAGTATTTGCAAGTTTAAAATTATCTACATAATAAAACCACGCAAATCTAGAATTTAACAATTTAAATTCGAAGATAAAATTTTTAAAGCTCCAAAACATTTTATCACATAAAACTAGGTATAAAATTATCAAATAATTCTAAACCCTAGGCTTTAAAATTTTAATCAATTATTTCTAAAATCGAAATATCACATAAATAATTTTAGAAACTTATATGTAAAAAGAAACTAATTTATCTTTAATCTCATGAAAACAAAATATTTCTATAATTACATATTATCTAAAAAATTTTAAAACACTTTTAAAATCATTAGAAATACATTTAAAAGCTTTCAAATAAAGTTGTTAAAATTTCTAATCTTTATGTAACTTAAGAAAAATTAAATTTCAAAAATAAAATATTTCTTAAAATTACATAAACAATTAAATGCTCTTAAAAATATTTATATCTCATAAAAAAATAATTTTATAAAGCATTTGAGATTCATTTAAAATTATCGCATAAAATTAAATCGTCTCAAAAAATTTCCGTGTTGTAAAAACGATTTTTAAAACACAAAACATTTTTAAAACTAACTTTAGCATAAAGCTAAAATATTCTGTATGTTTAAAAAGTAATTTTTAAAGATTTTAAAAGTCGCTATAATAGATCTATAGCAAAAACAGTGCCTCTGATACCACTGTTGGGGTTTTGGCGGACCCCCAGAGCTCGGATTTGTGTCCGTCCTAAGTCGGACGGACCACAGGGGCACAAAAACGCAGCGGAAATAGAAAATCGAAATTTTCTAGACTAGCTAAACTATTTAGCTAGGCTCTGAGGGAGCTAGAACCTAGCCCGATCTAAGCCAACTTGGGATGGATCTGACCACCCCAAGAGGGATCTACTCTAAAGCGACTAATTAAATCTACACTAAAAACTACTTAACCACATACCCGGAATCTTGGCCCTGGAGCAGGCAAGATGTACCGCACCGTCTTCAGAAGCTCCTTGTAGCCGAGCCTCTTTGACTCGATCCGCCTGAGCCGCCTCGCACCCTCGAACCGATCCGCCCGAACCGACTTTCGCCTCCGAGCCGATCACACGCGATAGAAAGTTTCACTTGAGAAGAACCCACGTCTTAGACGTCCGGATCAAGATCCAAACCTCCTTCGTAGTCTTGCTAGGACTACTCCGGAGAACAGGAAGAGAGAGAGAGAGAGGATAATTTAGTCGCCGATCGAGCTTGCTCTAAAAGTCTGGAGCTACTCGATCAATGACTTGGTGTGTTTTTCAACGAAGAGAGTGCACCCCTATTTATATAGGGAGTAGGCACTCACTCCTTCGTTGCGAGCAATGTGGGACATTCGCAAAATGGGAGAAAAAACAATTAAGCCAATTTGGCTTAATTTCTAGTTTAAGTGAGCTTTTCATAAAAGCAAACTTTAACTAATTAATTCTCTTTGCACATTAAACCTTAGACACCAAACAAGCTATCAATCCGAAAAGCTTCGAATGGTGAACGTGTAGGAACCGACGGCAACGAATTTCGACTTCGTTTGACCCCTCAAACAATTGCTCAAAGTTGGGCAAATTATCGAAATTCGTAGCCGTCATTTGGGGTTTCAAAAAACCCTAAATTGACTTAAGTTGCGGGCGCGTCCGCTAAGCTTAGCGGGCACGCCCACCCAAGGAGGCAAAGGCGGGCCGCACGCCCGCTGGGCAGCGGGCGTGTGCCCGCTGCATGCAGCGGGCGCTGGCCCGCTGTGCAGCGGGCCACGCCCGCTGTGCAGCGGGCCACGCCCGCTGCTGCAGCAGGCCGCGCCCGTTTGCCTTTGCCTATGGGCTTATTAGCCCAGTGGGTCTAACCCACTTCACCTTGGACTGTTTTCGCGTTTCCGGGCTCGTTTGAGCTCCGATTTGGACACGGTTTGAACCTGTGTTTAGACCGGGACGATTTCGTCATCCAGGTAACCCCTTCCAATATATTTATTCCTACTAAATTTGTCGTAACCAATTTACGACACGTTTAATCATAGTTTGCATCAAATGCAACGTTTGTCCCTATTGCTATTGTGACTAACTTTCACAACAAGCTTTGTGAATATCATCAAATGATATCTCTCTCTATTCTATCTTCCTATTATTAAGACACAAACACGACTCAGTGTGAGACCCTACAGCCTGACCTTACTACAGGTTGGGGCTCGGAACCCCTAGACGACGGTCACTACGAGCATTAGCTGTCGTCCCTGTTTCAGAATCATCATAACGTGATCGACCCTCTGATAAAAGCATCATTGGGTTTACATTGGCTGTGTCAGTGATGAACTTTGTTATCTGTAGTCCCTTCGTCAAGACTGTGTTCTTGTTGGCCTAGGGTATGGTATACTGTCAACCCTATTAGACAACATTGGTCAGTATACGGCGGTCTTTATTGTATACATGTTGTACTTCTTACAACGCACCCCGGCCGAGGATTAACATAAAGACCGTACTGAGCCTGTAACACTAACTTCCCTTTAACAGAAGTGATGAATCCCATCTTAGTCATCTACTCGCCTCGAGAGCTTTGGGTGCAGCTCAACCTAAGATCTTTCAGCAGGCCTAGCCTTGAAGCTAGATCATAGGTCTAAGCTACACCGTTCACTCACAGGTTTGTACAAATGACTTCAGTTCTTTAAGGACCAGCTAACATATCATCACCCTAGAGTTATTAAAGACAGTTCAGTTAAAGTCAACCATTTAATAACTCTTATGTGGTCGTTCAGTGAACTCATTCTCCAATGAGCACCTGTGTCTCGTCTCCGACTTCACCAAGTCGAATGACTATGAGATCATCATTACCCTTAGGTAAGACTAAGACACAGTGGTCTATCCGATGTGTCGATATCCAGTTCTCGACACATCTATGACCACGAACCGTTTAAGACTTACTTTTATATATTCGGTTGCTTACTTATTCATAATCGAGATCTCATCTAGATACGTAAGGACTTAACTATAAGTCTATGGATATTATCTAAGTACATTAATACGAACTATTTATACTTAGAATAATAGGTACCATATACGGTATGAACAAGACATATACTTTAGGATAAATTGCCTTATGGGCATATATTCTCCTACAAGAATTGCCGCCAGATAAAAAATTCGAGCTGAAGACAGGACTCGTTATGCTGATGCGACAAGAATCCTTCCATGGGAATGCGCATTAAAATTCGTATTACCATCTCCGGATGTTATTGGCAAAGTGTGCCACATTTCATATCCCCAATGTACCAGAGGACGCCATCCGTCTGCGCCTTTTCCCCTTCACTCTCTGAGATAAAGCGCAATATTGGTTGAGGACGCAAGCACATGGCACCTTCACTACTTGGGACGAGCTGGCGCATTTGTTAACCATTTCTATCCGTCGTCGAAGACAGTGAAGATAAGAAATTCCTTGATGTATTTTAAGCAGGGGCCCCAAAAATCTTTATATGAGGCGTGGGAGCGCTTCAAAGATCTACAACACCAATGCCTCCATTATAGAATCGATGATTGGGAGCTCGTGCACAGTTTTTACAATGGCTTGAGGGCGGATACAAAGATGATTATCGACGCCACCGCCAATGAAGCTATATTGTCAAAAATGCCAGAGGATGTTACGGTGTTATTAGAGGAGATGGCCTCTAACAATCAGCAGTGGGCTGATGAGAGGGGCCAAACATCATCATCCGTGAAGCCGCCAAGTATCTACATAGAAAAGGCTATGGCGAAGTTAGCGACGAAGTTTGACTCTCTATCTAGAATGGTAGAGAGACTTGAGAAGAAGATATGCGAACCTCATGTTACACCTGACACATATACATCTAATGATTGGCAAGGCCAGTTATGTATGTTGGCGACGAGGCTAGTGAGGAAGCTATGAAGCAAGTTCAGTATGTTCGAGGTGGAGCTAATAATGGATCTTCGGTGAATCCGGCTTGGAAGAGTCACCCCGGATTTTCATATGCTAACAACAGTGGAGCCTTAACCCTTCCTCAACAACCACAACAACAACAACAACAACAAATCCGGCCACCACCTCAACAACAAACCCAGCCACCACCTCAACAACAACCATACCAACAAGGGTCGTCGCAACAACAACAATTCCAGCAGAGGCAACAGCCGGGGCCTTATAGACCCTCCGGATTCAATCAAGGATGGAGGCCCTAAAATCCACCGCCGACACCACAGAGGTCAGAGCATAAGACTAGAGTTGAAGAATTTATAACAGAGCAGAAGAAAATCAATTCTAGATTGGCAGGCCAAGATAGTCTCAATACTATAGTGTCGCAATTGGCGAAACAGATTACCTTGCCTAATAAAGCCCAACATCAATTGCCGGCTCAACCGGAGCCAAATCCTAGGAGCAACACCGGTCACATCAATGCAGTAGTGGCGGTCACTACTGGAGGCAGGAAGGACACCACTCTCGTCATGGTCCAAACTAGAAACTCAAGGGATGAAGCCTCGGCTGAGAAGGAGGGAAGTAATGAAGAGAAGGAGCCCACGATGACAACAAACAATGAAGAAAAATCTAAAATTGAGGAGCCACAGAAGGAGCGAACATATATGCCATCGGTACCATTTCATCAACGGTTGTCAAAGGCTAAATTGGAGAAGAAGTTCGCCAAATTTCTGGAGTACTTGAGAGGTATTAGCATGAACATCATGTTCCTTAATGCAATTATTGAAATCTCAACATATCCTAAGTTTCTCAAAGATTTGATCACGAGAAGAAAAATAATGGAGAAGGTCATGCTCATCGAACAAGGTACTTGGTTCATTAATGAAAATAAGTTTCCGAAGAAGCTAAAGGATCCTGGAAGTTTTAGGATTCCATGCACTTTTGGTGGAGTCCCCCTACAAAAAGCTTTGGAAGATTTGGGTGTAAGCGTGAGCCTCATGCCTCTTACCATGTTCAAGAAGCTTAATACGGGGACCGACCTCAAGGCCACGGATATGAAGATTCAACTTGCCAATGGGCAGATTATTAGGCCGGTGGGGATCGCTGGGAACGTGCCATTGCAAATACCAGGAGGACTATGCATACTATGTGACTTTGTCATCGTGGACATGAAAGAAGAGGGTGATACATCTCTTATACTTGGGTGCCCCTTCTTAGCTACAGCTGGAGTTATTGTTGACGTGAGGGAGGGAACATTGTCACTCAATGTTGGTAATATTGAAGTCTAGTTCCACCTCCTATGAGCCATGAAGAATAGATCCTCACTGGAGGAAGGCGATTATGTGGACCTTCTTGACGAGGTCATCGATGAAGCCATGCCACGTGCCATTGGAGCTTTGCACGCAGATAGTCTTGATGGAGTGCCAATTTCTAAAAATGGTGCTCCAATTGGACATACACTGAATCCTCTTATCGAGGAAGAGGAGAACGAAGCTGATGTCATATGGATTAGAGAGCTCTGCAAGCTCTATATGGTGAAGCAAAGAAAGAAAGTGCCACTGGCGAACATATCTTCACTGTCAAAAAAGCCAAAGGAAGCCAAGAACAAAAGCTTGGAGGAGTCATCCCTCAATACCATTATAGAGGAAGCATGCTTTAAGGAGGCCAAGCAAGACGAAGCGCAACATCTGAACCCTCACGGCCTCCCAAGAAGTTTGACACGCGCATCTCCTATGCACCAAACATCACGCGATAAACGAAGAAATCTTAAGGGGTCGAGCTCAAGACCTTAAACGAGCGCGTATCGGGAGGCAACCCGAAGTTCTATCTTAGTTCTTTTAGTTGAATTTTCGTTTTCATTTTCGTTTTAAATTTTTAAAGTTTTGAGAGTCAAGAGTCTAATAAAAATCTGACAATGGGCAACGTTTTTCATTGCTGGAAGAAGATATGAGGAAACCATTCAATGAAGGGTAGCCATGGCGATGGAGAGCAGCTCTAGGGACACCCTTAAATGCAAAAGGAAGGAAGAAACTGATGGGAGAGGAAGAAACAGCAGCTGAAAGAAAACAGAGAGTTTGGAGCTGAAAAGAGCAACCCACTCGGCCGAGTGATATTCTCACTCGGTCGAATGAAGATCTCACACAACCGAGTGGGATACTGTACATGGAAGCTTCAAATCCCCGCTCTGAAAATTATATGCCACTCAACCGAGTGACTTTGGCACTAGACCGGGTGAATTCTAGGTCAAATAGCTCTAAAATGCTCTGTGAGGCCTGTTTACTCGGCCGAGTGGATTAGTTCACTCGACCGAGTGACTATTTCTACTCGACCGAGTAGGAGACTATAGCAGAACTTTCGAAAAATCCAATCTTTGTTTTTGTTTGCCACTCGCCTGAGTGGGACTTGTCACTCGCCCGAGTGGAACTTGTCACTCGCCCGAGTGACTCGAACCACTCGGCGAGTCACTCGACTCAGCCGAAGCGCACAGATTCGAGATTTTTAAGATTAAGCCACTCAACCAAGTAACGATCGTCACTCGGCCGAGTCACTTAAGCAGGCCATCTTTATAAAAATCAATAACTCACTCGCCTGAACCGATGTACGATTCGAAATCCCCAAATCCCCAAACCCTTCCATCTTCCCTCCGGCTCGACTGAAGGCAATCCCCACTCGCCTGAGCCGAACTCACCGCACCCGAGTAGCTCCGACCCGAGCCACCTCCAGCGATCTCTGGCGCCTCCTTTCTGGTGTCGATCGATGGCTACACACCCTTCATTTTGCCTATTTTCCCCCTTTCTTCTCATATTCTCTTCGTAAGTCCAAATCCAACCACATTCCTTTTTCAACCCTATTTCTCCCCTAATACTCTTGATTAACCCCAAAATTTTATGAGATTCATTGCTAATTCATCTTTTTTGTGCTTCAGGATAGCTTGGGGGAGATCAAACGCTGATTTGGAGTTTAGGGGAGGTGCCTCTCGCTCATCTGCTCGTGTGGAGTCACATCGTGCTTGGTACACTCGTTCCCTGTTTTATTTTGAGCACCTTGTGACTGTTACACATCTCACGGCATTTACTCATGCCCACATGCACCCCACGATGCACTAGGTCTAGCGCGCAGGAGCCCACTGCCAAGCAGAAGAGGACCGGTGACCCGGCTCTTCTTTCTCTAGAGCGGAGTCCCCGTCGCATAGCGAACTGTAATGCCCTACAAGCTACTGCACAAGTACTAGAGGGGGGTGAATAGTACTTTAAAAATAACAAGGAGTATAATTCATAATTATCGTGAAAACAACTACCAAATCAATTTGCGGAAGCTTAAATTGATGACTACAACAAAATTTATAATGCTAACAATAGATATTACTGGGTTCGGATCCACCCAAGTCTCCCCGACTTGTTCCCGGTGATCCTACGTCCCAACCACCCGGATCCCCTCCGGATACTTAGGTTAGAAACCCTAACCCAAGATTTCCACTATGATATCGTGTGAAAAACCTTCACAAGATCAAATCATACATGCAATGGCAATAGTGAATCCCACAACCCGGGATCACAACCTTCTCTCACAACCGAGAGAATCAATAAGCAATATAAATGAGTTTATAATGAAATAAACAATCTTACCACAAAATCCTATACCTTGAGTATTCTTACCAAATAGGTGCAAGGAGGGATTTGAGGAAGAGGAAGTCACCAAGACCTAGCACCACTGAAATGAGCAGCAATGGGTGCCTAGGAGTGATTTGGAGACTTGAATCAAGCTAGAGCTTGAATGGCTCACCAAGAACAAACTTCTCTCAAGATGGATTCTAGATCTAGAATGTGAGAGAATGGGTTTCTTGTGAGGTAGAGAGCTTTGGAAATGAGTGAGAATCTCTAACTCTTTCAATCTCAATGAATCTCTTAATAGCAGCTCTAACCTAGAAAGAAATGACCAATCTTCGTATTTATAGGGTCCCATAAAAACGAGTTAGGTCAAATCCCAACGGATAGAAATCTGAAGCAGTTAGTCGGTCAAAGAATAACCATTGACCGACTAGTTCATCAACTAGTCAGTCGGTCAAACAACATGGACCGACTAAGTGAAGAACAGTGAAGAGATTGAATTTCAGACCTAGAAATCTAGTCGGTCCAAGAAGACTGTCTGACCGACTAGTTTCACAACTAGTCGGTCGTTCAGTGAACTTAGACCGACTAAGAGTCAAAAACTATTAGTCTGAATACAAATTGATTTAGTCGGTCCAAGAACAAATGTTGACCGACTAGATCATCAACTAGTCGGTCGCCAAACGTTCTTAGACCGACTAACGATAAACAGTAGCTTAGGAAAAAAATTGGCATGTACAGTAAAGCTCAACTAGTCGGTTAAAGAAGCATCACTGACCGACTAGTTCACAAACTAGTCGGTCGGTGAGTCAACGTAGACCGACTAACTGTAAACAGTACTGAGCAAGAAAATACAAACTGAAACTAGTCGGTCCAAGAAGCTTTGCCGACCGACTAGATCACTATCTAGTCGGTCAGTTCTTCTTCTTGAACCAACTAACATGCACAATAAAGTCCGAATCGAAGCACGATGCTTCGAGGAAGTTAGAATGGACTTCTACTAAGATCCTAGAGCTAAGATATGAGTGTTATGAAGATGGAAATGTAAGATATACTCAAGGCTTAACATTCTATAGATCGAAACTAAAAGACTATAAATAAAACCTTAAAGAACGGTCTTCGAGAGCTTCGATCAAATCTTCATGACTTCCAAAATGGTCCAAAAGCTTCAACGAAGCTTTAGGCATTGAATACGAGCTTTGAGAAGTCTTGAGATGTCGCTTTGAGTGTTCTCGTGAATTTGGCGACGATCTCCATAACTGCGCTCACAAATTGTTAGTTCATGAATTATTTATGTTTGCTCATCATCCAAAACCAAATCCGAGGAGTCCAATACTCAACATTCTCCCCCTTTTTGGTGATGACAAACCAACATAAATAATAATAAAAAATAATGATTCAAATGTAAAATACTTACTCCCCCTGCATTGATGACACGTTAATTCCAAATTGAATATATATAAATTGCATCAATCAGACGAGTAAGATATATAATGAGAATCGAATTTTGAAATATCGGATTTGAAAATCCTTATATATATCTTAACTCCCCCTAAATCTAACATATCAAATTAGATTTTTGGAAATTGAGTTAAATTTTCATTTGCCCTAATCATTATCATTATCTCTCCCCCTTTGGCATTATCCCAAAAATGGGGGGCATACAACGACAACAACAAGGATAAAGAAAATCCAACGTCGGGAGTCGTAGACTATGATGATGGACCAAATTGACACCAAGGAAAATAGTCGAAATACCAAATTGTCCATTTTCATAAAACGAAAATTAAAATCATCAAAATACCAAATTTAAATTCACTTATTGAATAAAGAAACGTACTCTTCAATACTCAATATTCTTGGTTAAATTTGTGCATGGAAAACAATTCTATGCAATCATAGAAATAAAATCTATTTAACCAAGTTTATAAGCGTCAGGCGACGAAATCACATATTATAGACATTGAATGAATATTAAATGTGCACGACGAAGTAAAAGAGAACATCGATGTATATATATTAGAATATCATGAGTACATGCACAAATACATCGACTACATCATATAAAGTGCAACATCTATATCAACATCAAAAAGATACAACATAATCATCGAAACACCATCATCAAACATCCAACAAAATGAAAGTACAACAAGTACACCGACATCCAAAATCCAAAATACACCAAAACACCGCCAAAACTCCATCCTAACCCAAAACACTCTCAAAAAGATGTATCATCCAATGATCACAGGAGAGGCCTCGAAACGGACGATCACGAGGAAGTGGCAGGATCAGCAGTCTCCGTGGGTCCAGTCGAGGGAGTGGACTCAGGCTCTGCTGCAAGGAGTGGTGTGTGAACTGAAGGGATCGTCGGGGCAGGAGTGGAGACATCGACGACTGGCTCAACGGCAGGAGTATCAGTAGGAACATCAGCAGGCACGACTGGGTCAGGGATATCAGCAGGAACATCAACAGGCACGACTGGGTCAGGGATATCAGCAGGAGTAGCAGCAGCATCAACAGGAGTCTGATCCACTGGTGCAGAAGACTCTGGAGCACCGGAAGAAGTGGCAGCACCAGCAGCAGATGAGGTAGCAGCAGCAGCAGCAGCAGTGGCCTCAGCGCCACGAGCTAAAGAGGTGACAAGCTCATCAATCTCCTCGTCATCTATCTCCTCATCCTCAGAAACAGGAGGAGGAAGATGAATACCCATCATACTAGCCATACGGCACACAACCTCCTCGGTACGAGCCAAACGAGACTCGTGACGACGAAGTAAGCGAACAACATCATCAAGTGTGGTGGTAGGAGGAGGGGCTGCAGTAGCTGAAGGTGTGGCCTGGGATGCAGAAGGAGTCGACCGCTGCACGTGACGGAGTGCCGCAAGAGATTTCTTTACGGCCGTCGCGTTCAGTGGAGGACCAAGGGGACGCTCATCGTCAGGAGGCAAAGGCACGCGAAAATGACAGAACACCAAAGTCAACAGACAAGGATAAGGGATATGCGCCGATTTACTAGACTTGCGAACACACTCGAAAGAATCCATCTTGTCGAGTATGATGCGAGCCCAGTTAATCGAGCTACCCATAAAAAGAGCGTAAATCAACTTTAGGAACGGTTGGGATGGCAGAGAAGATGAGCCGTACTTGGGAAGCAAGCACGACTTCAGAATGAGATTGAGGACCCATGCATTTGGCTTAAATGATTTGGATGGAACACCAATGAAAGCAGGAGGGATCACATGGAAGATATCAGCTAGAACAGACTGATCCAAAGAGGAGATATCATCAACTGAGATGTCAGACAGGAGGAGACCAGACGAAGAACAACCAAGCAACTCCCCCAAGATTTCTGCCGTGAGGACTATAGGAGTCCCCAAGAAAGTAGTCTCGATGGAGTGGCTCTCATCGTAGTGGCCTCGGACACGATTTGCATAGAATAGTTTGACCAGGCGAGGATATGGTCAAGGGTTCGCCTTTGGGTCATATCTAAGATAGTCCAAAAGACCGTTGTAGGATAAAAGATCCGTAAGGCCAAGAAAGTCAGAGAACTGAACGTAATGCTCCAATAACAGTGGGCAGTGCTCTATACAGTTGTAAGCCGCTAGACACAGAGGGTCGTCACGACACAACGATATATCCACACCGCCTACTGGCATTTGGGCTTTACCCTTAGCCTTACGGGTCTTAGGAGGAGGTGAAGGAGGGGGTTCCTGATGGGTAGGCTGCTCCTCAGGACTAAAATCAGCGTCAGAATTAGAGGTGGTGTCCTGAAAAGAGGAAGGGGAAGCGACAGTCTTTCTAGGTTTAGGTTTCGGTTGGGCTGAAGAAGCTTGGGCTTGGGAAGCTTGGGTTTTGGCTTTGGGCTTGGAAGTCCTCTTCCTCTTCAACGGTGGTGAAGACGAAGAGGGGGCACGAGTGGTCTTGGCCCTACGCTTAGGTGGGGTCGATGCGGTCGCGGGTTCTACGTTCATGGGGGATGGCCCAGAGGAAATAATAGGGATCCTCGTTCTTGCCATGATCACGGCAGAACGAGTTCAATCAATCGATACAACCCTAAGCAACAAAACCTAACATCTGAAAGAAATTTCGAAATTAACAAACCCTAGATCAGAAATTCGAAACCCTAGCCCTAGAAAAGGAAAATAGACCTAGGAGGAAACCCTAGAATAGGAATCGAGACCTAGGAGGAGGAGATATACCTAGGAGGAGTGATCGACGACGGCGGATGATCGGAAGATGGCCGGAGTTGATCGGAAGAAGAAGAGATTCGAGCGGGGGTTTGGGGGTTTTCGAGCTGGAGGGAAGTAGAGACCGACTAAAATGAGAAAGAATCGATTAGATTGAACTTAAGTCGATCGAAATCGTGAAATGACGTGACTGCCCCTGAGCACTTAGTCGGTCTATGTTCAAAAGCTGACCGACTAGACGATAATCTAGTCGGTCGGTTAACGAGCTTGAACCGACTAAGTGGAAACAGAGACCAGTCGAAGATTTCCTGAACGAGAATTAGTCGGTCTACGCTCAAATACTGACCGACTAGATCTAAATCTAGTCGGTCTGTAAGTAAACTTGAACCGACTAAAGGAGTTAAACTGGAGAGGAAATCCTAATAGCTTGAATTAGTCGGTCTAAGTTCTTTTACTAACCGACTAGATACGAATCTAGTCGGTTGGTGATTGAACTGATACCGACTAAATGAGTCCAAAAGTTTAGAGATAGAGCTAGTCGGTCTAAGTTCATTAGCTGACCGACTAGATGGGAATCTAGTCGGTTGGTTGATGAACTGAGACCGACTAGATGAGTCCAAAAATTGATAATTAAGTTCTCTCCTCAATACACTTGGACGATACATCGTAATCCTCTCAAAAATCATCTAAACTACCCCATTAAACATCGAAATCTCAAATACGACATTCAAACATGAATTCGAGCAAAAATTCAAAATATCACATAAAATCCCGAAAAATCCAATAAGTCTAGCATGAACAAAATATAGCGAAATATAATAGCATGCAAGATTATTAAATGAAACATGAATACTATATCTCGGATTCACCCATAATCCCCAATTCTCGATGCAACCGCACAAAGGAGTCCTCCTTTAGGGGTTTCGTGAAAATATCGGCGATTTTCTTTTGGGTTTCAACATACACTAAAATGATGTCCTTTTTAGCAACATGATCATCTAAAAAGTGGCGTCGGACATCTATGTGTTTCGAACAGGAATGGTGTACCGGGTTCTTGGAAAGACATATTGCACTTTGGTTGTCAACCATGATAGGGCAAGTATCACAGTTTATACCAAAGTCTTTAAGTGTGTGTCTCATCCAAAGAACTTGAGCACACGCGACACCGCCGGCAATATATTCTGCCTCGGTGGTTGAAAGTGATACCGAATTTTGCTTCTTGGAAAACCAAGAGACAAGGGAATTTCCTATAAAATGGCAAGTGCCACTAGTACTTTTCCTGTCGGATTTGCATCCCGCATAATCAGCGTCACTATATGAGACTAACTCATATGTGCTAGATTTCGGATAAAGTAATCCAAAATCTAAAGTGTAACTTAGATAGCGAAAAATACGTTTTACCACTACTAAGTGAGAATCCTTAGGTTGAGACTGATAACGAGCACAAATACACACGGCAAACATGATATCGGGCCTACTAGCGGTAAGATAAAGTAAACTACCTATCATACCTCGATATAGACGAATGTCTACATCTTTTCCTCCCGTATCTTTATCAAGATGCGTAGTCGTGCTCATAGGAGTCTTTTTCCCGGAGGCACTCTCCATTCCAAATTGCTTTAGCAACTCCACAGTATACTTCGTTTGGTGGATGAAGATTGCATCGTCCATTTGGCGAATTTGGAGACCTAAGAAATACTTGAGCTCACCCATGTGGCTCATCTCAAATTGTTCCTTCATAACATTAGAAAACTCTTCGCAAAGAGCAAAGTTAGTAGCACCGAAAATGATATCATCAACATAAATTTGAACTAAAATTATATCATTATTCGAATGCTTAACAAAAAGTGTTGGATCGGCTTCGCCCATTTTAAAATTCAAATCCAAAAGAAAATTCTTTAGGCGATCATACCAAGCTCGAGGAGCTTGTCTCAAACCGTAAAGAGCTTTCTTTAGTTTAAAAACATGATTTGGAAATTTTTCATTTACGAAGCCCGGAGGTTGAGAAACGTAAACTTCCTCAACAACATCTCCGTTTAAAAAAGCACTTTTGTAACGACTGGTTTTCATGTAATTGGATTATCTATATTAAAATATATGCTTGGTGGATTTTCTCCTTGGATGTGTGGTTTTCGTCGCCATAGCTTTCACTTTCGATCGTTTCGTCGTGATTTTCTAGCTTCTTCCTTCGATCGTCGATTTCGGAGTAAGTCATTCGTGACGAGCTTCAAATCGCTCATATCTTAGAGTATAAATCGATCCTAGAAGCCATAGAAATCTTCCTGAAGCTTCGCGTTTCGAATCGACACTTTTCGTGCACGTTAGTTGGTTCAAGAAGGAGAACCAACCGACTAGATTTCAATCTAGTCGGTCGGAAATCCTTAATGGACCAACTAGTGGGCTTTGATTATAATTCAGGAGTTACTGTATCTGTTTAGTCGGTCTAAGTTCATCTTTCGACCGACTAGTTGTCAAACTAGTCGGTTAAGTTATGTACTCAGACCGACTAATTCTTCGTTCTTCTGAACAGTCGAGTACTGTTCATTCTTAGTCGGTCTAAGAACGTTCATCGACCGACTAGATGAGGAACTAGTCGGTCAGCATTTGTTCATCGACCGACTAAATCCAAATCCTATTTTCGTTCAGAAGTTACTGTTTACACTTAGTCGGTCTGCGTTGGTCGATCGATCGACTAGTTGCCAAACTAGTCGGTCAGTGGTTGCTCTTTGACCGACTAGTCTGTGTTAAAACCCTAATTTCTGGGCAGCCGCCAGCCCAACCTATTTATACCCCTCCCAAACGTTTTCTTCTTCCTCCACTCGACCCAAAACCCTAGTTTCTCCTCCATTGAGCCCCCATCTTCCTCCAAGCCTTATTCCTTCATTCCAAGCCCAAGATCCATCATCTAAACCCTCCATCAACTCATTCCACCTCTCATCTTCCCCAACATCTCATCAAATCCCCAAAATCCCCCAAAAACCCTAGTTCTCCAAACTTCTCCATCCTTTCCAGATCTGATCCATAGGTTCTCCGGAGTGTTTCTTCCGCCACCTCTCGGTAAGAAATCGATCTCCCGATGTTTTCATAACCTATTTGTATTTTTTATGAAACCCTAATGAATGAATGTTGTTTTGATGGTTGTCTCCCCATAACAGCGATTTCCCCGTAGATTAGCATCCGCGAGACGAACCTTCGTGATCATCATCCCCGGTGCTAGGCAAGTGAAACTTGCATCTCTTGATTTGGGCCATGTCTTAGGCCATTTCCTTGTTTTAGCGTAAAAGAGACTAGACGGCGAAAGGATAGCCGTCTAGACGCCATTGACCTAGCTTGACAACGAAGCTTGGTCCGTCACCCTTATCATGCTTGTATGTCATGTTTAATTACAATTAACGGTACGTGAATATTGTTCATGTCATTGCATTTTGCCTGTCACGTTTAAATACAATTAACAGTACGCGAATATCTATTCATGACATTGCATACATCGATTGTTCATCGTGAATGTGTAGCTCACGCTACAAAACTGATAGTTCCTGGCTCGTGACCAGAAGCGAGCATAATGAGTTGCTAACCCCAACGCTCGATATTGAATTGTGAACTAAGAAACAAGCTCCCGTGCGGGGCAACCCTGGCTCACTTGATGGGCTCATGTACAGGGACCCTGGCTTGTTTACGTGTGGGATGGGGTAAGGGTTAAGCGGCCATTTAACTGGGAGTCTGCCCGATCAGCAACTGCAGTTGTAAGGCGTAAACTCTGGGGTGGGGTAGTGTTTAGTGCCGATCGGTGTGAATGATGTACCATTCAGCTGAAGGGCGTAAACATCTACAAACAACAGTGAAACGTGAATAGTGTTTAGTGCCGATCGGTGTGAATGATGTACCATTCAGCTGAAGGGCGTAAACATCTACAAAACAACGTGAAATGATTGAGATTGTTAGTAGCTTGGCTACTCTTGTCTTGTCCCGATAATTGTTCTCTTGTACTTATTGTCTCGCCATGTCTTGCTTGTGCACTCATGTTATAACTGCCATGTCATGCATACTATAATTGCTAGGTTGCTAGTTTACCTTCCTTTCAGATTCCTTGCTCAAGTCTTTTCAGACTTGCTGACATGTGCCCCTTTCTCTTTGGGTGTCGCATGTTAGTCGCCGAGCCAGAGCTTATTGCAGAGGACGTTGTGTTTGCTGAGGAGGAGTCTTGTGGACACCGGTGACTTGTTGAGTTTTCCTTCATGTTTTAGGATTCCTGTTAGTTGTCGGTGCGTGGCACCCTTGTATGTATGTTATTCCTTGTTGGCCATATTTAGGCCTTAGACTCTTTTTCCTTTAGCCTGGTGGCTTTTCTGCGATATTGTAATTTGTTTATAGACATTTGGAGATTCAATAAAATGTCGTCTCATTTCCTTATTATCATTGTTGTTTCGTTTCGCTTTGCAAGGACTTGCCATAATAAGTGTTTTTTTACGCTTATTAGACTTGGAGCTTCACAGCTTCAAGTTTGTGCGGACCTTCTCACGTCTCGCTCCACATTTTTGGGAAGCGGGGCGTGACAGGTTTTAGTGGTGGCCCATGCAGGTCCATTTGCAAATGCGAACTATCGGAACAACAATAATAATTATAGAATGTCCATTAAATAAATTAGAACATCCAAGTTATAAGCCCGGAGTCTAGGTTTTTAGCGTTCCTATGTCTTAGGTGGCTAGTAGGCGTGCTAGAGCACCTGTCCCAGCTTGATAGGAAATCCATTAGGTCCGGACTATAGTGAGACTTAGTTAGAAGTTTGTGCTTGCTAGTTAGGGATCCTTGATTGTTAGTTAGACTCCATGCTAGTGATCGCTATGATAGTCTTAAGAATTACCTTAGTGGTTTCTGTCTAGCCCTGACCATGATAGATTCCTAGGATTTCTTTAGCCGTTCGCTTGGGTTCATCGATTTTGGACCCAGCTGGACTCATTTCATCGATGTCTAGCCCTAGAGAGTCTTAGCGCTTAGTTCCAAAATCCTTGGTTGGTTGACCGTAGGAGTTTCCGTAGATTTTCCTAAGTCATAACCTAGGCGTATTTATGTTTTGATCATCCGACCAAAATCCCTTGGCCTTTAGTAACCCGATGATTAGAACCCCCCCCCCCTGATTCAATCTTTCCTGGTCACTACACTTTGGTGTTACTGACCGTAGATCTTCATCATGGTTTTCTTGCATTGTGATTTAGGTGCATGCCTCACACAACCACGTTCATTGCCCTTGATTCACATGATCCCCTTCTTACTATTATCGTTGACCCTTCAAATCTTTCCCGTTGCAAATCTTGATTCTCCCAAAGTCGTTTTCAAATTTTCCCTTATTAAAAGTTTCCACTTGATTTTAAACTTTGTTTTAAACCTTCTTTCAATATATTTCCATTACTTCCATTTGAGCTAAAAGTTGTTCTTAGATTTTGAAAAACTATTTGGCCGTAATTTTAAATTACTATCTTGTAACCATTTTCTAACCTATATCTTCGCTTCTCGATCTCAAAACTTTACTACTATTTCGATGATTCGATATACCACCTCTCCTACTATCGCGAAATTCATTTTAGCTATTTACCGTACGTACTTCAAAATACTTCTTTCAAGATAAATAGAACTCCAATTAATTTATAAATATATACTAATTACAAGTTTGTCGTACCCATACTTCAAGTCTTTTACCAACCTATTCTTGCGGCAAATCCTTGTTTCCCCTAAAAGTATTTTCGATGTTCCTCTTTCGCTAAGTTTGAATTTGCTCGCGAACTTTTAATGCATATATTAGGTTTCGTACTCTTTCGCGACTTAAAATTTATTTGTTCTTTTCTGAACATTGAAACTTTTGTCGAGATTTTTTGATTATTGGTTTATAATATTCTTCAGCCTATATTTTCATATCAATATAAATGACTTGCCTCCTTTCATATACCAATTTTCTTCTGAACCGTACTTTTGTTTTTCCTAACCTGAATTATAAATTTATTTTCTTACTTATGCCATTAAAACTTATTCGAATACCGCATCATGTTTGCTTCTTATATGCCTTTCAAGTCACATGGGACTTCAGCTTTCAGCGAGTCGATTTTATGCTCAACTTTTTCCATAGTTCAGATTTTTGTAAAATTACTTTTCGAAACCCTTTCCTGATTTAGACCTCCAAAATTCGGTTTCAAAGTTTACTACCAATTTAATAATCCTATATATGTATATATTTTCCCCCACTTACTTCCATACCACTAAGATGTTATTATCTTTCCATTTGCCATACATATTTCTAAAAATGATTTCTAAAAGTAGAGCTTCAATTAATTTTTATATATCAGTACTACGACCGTTATGCTCCTCGTTTACCCTATTTCAGATTTTTGTAAAAATCATTATTTCATAACCTTTTTCTGATCTAGACCCTCCATAAATTTGATTTTTAAGTTTCACTACAAATTTTGATAATACTACTAATAGCTAGTGTTATCTTTCCGTTCACCATACATGCCTTTAGAATAATTTCTAACCTAAATGGAATTTCGATTATTTTTATATCAGCACCAGGCTCGTGGTGCTCGTATGTTAAGAGCTTTGTGTAAAGCAGTCTCTTTGTGGCAAATCCTGATTCCTCTAAAAGTAGTTTCAATATTGATTACTTTAAATTTTCCCTGGCTCAAGGATTTTGAAAGCATTCAATCTGAGTTTAAACTTTTTTCAATTAATTTCATTTCCAACTTTGCGAACGTTATTAAGTTACTACCGTGTGATATTTTCTAAACTACAACCTCAAAATTCGTGTGAATGATTCACTTTCTTTTAATGACCTTACGTGAGCCAATGAACCGTTTTCTCCTATTATGTATATTCGACTCAAACTTATTTCAAACAATTTGTTTTGTCGACCTCTAAATATTTTTATACGGAAAAGGACTCCAACTTTGAAGTATAACGGTTTTCAAACTTTTCGTATTTTAGAATATGTTATTTACACTATTTTCCATGTGTCCTAATGGAGCATCATTACATCATTGCACAACCGTTTTCATGCTTTTCGATCCTTCTATTCATTACGCTCTTGATTTCAATTTCTTTCCTTTTGTCTAGCCAATAGAGCTTGTCGTCGCAGTGTCAACCTTGATATAGTTTGGTGGCCCCCATTAGTGTAATTTGATGTTTCGTCGTTGTGTATTTGATTTCATGGTGCCTATGAAGTTGTGTGTGTGTTGGTATTGGTATATTGTGTGTAGGTAGTTATGTACTAGCTGCATGAGTGTAAGTGTGATAAACATATGATAGTAGGATTATAATGTTTGATTGGTATTACTTGTTTTTATGAGATGTCGTATGCGTGTATACCTTGAGGTATACCCGACTACTGCATATCTTAACTTATGTATGAAGTGAATGTGTATTGATGTACCAATTCAAGGTGGATGGATATGGTATGAATATATACGATGCTTGGGTGTGACTATAGGTAAATACTTTTATTAGGGAGAGTATTGTAATTATAGGTGCTGATGTTTGTAATAATATCATGGTATATGAAGTGATCGAAATATGTGATGTTACCTGGTTAGATATTGAGGGTGTTTGACATTTAGATATGTATGTGGTTATGTTGGTAGACGTGTATGCATTAGCTAGTATTGGCATATATATGGATGCTATGTTACGTATATGGAATTATTCCGCTATGATTTTGAGTCTCACTCAAGCTTGAGTGGGTACACTCTATGTACATTGGTGTATTGTATGTGGTTGGTGTATAGTGATGGATGATGTATGTATAATGTTTGGATTGTTTGTGCCTGGTTGTGTTACGCACACGACTGTAGGTGGCTATACCAATATATAGTTATGTGAGTTGGTCTTGTGGTGTAGTTATTCACTAAGGATTTGGTTGCGTGAATATATGTGTGTTAGCTAAACTAGGTGCGTGGATGTGCTAAGCATATAGTGGTGTGATTGGTGTATATATGAATGAAATATTAGCGTGTGTGGGTGTGCACCATGCACGGGTAAATATGTGATAATTATAGGAATTGGTGACTATGGTATGTGTGGTGTGACGTGATTATAGCTATAGGACTATATATGGAGTGATAATATGGTGAAATGTGTGCATGCATTTGAATGACTATAAATTGTGAAATTATAATGATTGTGAATGTATATTAGATATAGTGAACTTGTTTTAACAATCGTATGTTGTGATTTCGCATGTTGATTGTTTGGCGCATACTAGGAGATATAGGGACTAGTGTATTCTTATTGTCTTGTCCATAGGTAGTTACTTATACGTGTAGATTCCGATGGTATTTTCTAGTGTGAAATTATTTTCTAATAAGTAAGAGACTTGGTTATTTTCATATAGTGTGTAATAAGTGTTTTATAGTTATATGGAATATACTTGCCTATATGAATGATTTGAATACGTGAATGGAGTTGTTTGATTATAATAAGTATAAGTGTACTATGTGCGTGAATATATATTTACTTCCGTGGTGTTAATAATTGACTACCTAGAGTATATATATAAGCACTTGAAATGAATGTACTTGGTTGAAATTTTGATGTGATATTGATTGAGGGTAGTTACTAGGGTGACTAGATATAGCTATAGTTAGAAAGTCCGAGGACGGACTTTATTCTAAGGTGGGTAGGATGTAACGACTGGTTTTCATGTAATTGGATTATCTATATTAAAATATATGCTTGGTGGATTTTCTCCTTGGATGTGTGGTTTTCGTCGCCATAGCTTTCACTTTCGATCGTTTCGTCGTGATTTTCTAGCTTCTTCCTTCGATCGTCGATTTCGGAGTAAGTCATTCGTGACGGGCTTCAAATCGCTCATATCTTAGAGTATAAATCGATCCTAGAAGCCATAGAAATCTTCCCGAAGCTTCGCGTTTCGAATCGACACTTTTCGTGCATGTTAGTTGGTTCAAGAAGGAGAACCAACCGACTAGATTCCAATCTAGTCGGTCGGCAATCCTTAATGGACCGACTAGTGGGCTTTGATTATAATTCAGGAGTTACTGTATCTGTTTAGTCGGTCTAAGTTCATCTTTCGACCGACTAGTTGTCAAACTAGTCGGTTAAGTTATGTACTCAGACCGACTAATTCTTCGTTCTTCTGAACAGTCGAGTACTGTTCATTCTTAGTCGGTCTAAGAACGTTCATCGACCGACTAGATGAGGAACTAGTCGGTCAGCATTTGTTCATCGACCGACTAAATCCAAATCCTATTTTCGTTCAGAAGTTACTGTTTACACTTAGTCGGTCTGCGTTGGTCGATCGATCGACTAGTTGCCAAACTAGTCGGTCAGTGGTTGCTCTTTGACCGACTAGTCTGTGTTAAAACCCTAATTTCTGGGCAGCCGCCAGCCCAACCTATTTATACCCCTCCCAAACGTTTTCTTCTTCCTCCACTCGACCCAAAACCCTAGTTTCTCCTCCATTGAGCCCCCATCTTCCTCCAAGCCTTATTCCTTCATTCCAAGCCCAAGATCCATCATCTAAACCCTCCATCAACTCATTCCACCTCTCATCTTCCCCAACATCTCATCAAATCCCCAAAATCCCCCAAAACCCCTAGTTCTCCAAACTTCTCCATCCTTTCCAGATCTGATCCATAGGTTATCCGGAGTGTTTCTTCCGCCACCTCTCGGTAAGAAATCGATCTCCCGATGTTTTCATAACCTATTTGTATTTTTTATGAAACCCTAATGAATGAATGTTATTTTGATGGTTGTCTCCCTATAACAGTGATTTCCCCGTAGATTAGCATCCGCGAGACGAACCTTCGTGATCATCATCCCCGGTGCTAGGCAAGTGAAACTTGCATCTCTTGATTTGGGCCATGGCTTAGGCCATTTCCTTGTTTTAGCGTAAAAGAGACTAGACGGTGAAAGGATAGCCGTCTAGACGCCATTGACCTAGCTTGACAACGAAGCTTGGTCCGTCACCCTTATCATGCTTGTATGTCATGTTTAATTACAATTAACGGTACATGAATATTGTTCATGTCATTGCATTTTGCCTGTCACATTTAAATACAATTAACGGTACGCGAATATCTGTTCATGACATTGCATACATCGATTGTTCATCGTGAATGTGTAGCTCACGCTACAAAACTGATAGTTCCTGGCTCGTGAACAGAAGCGAGCATAATGAGTTGCTAACCCCAACGCTCGATATTGAATTGTGAACTAAGAAACAAGCTCCCGTGCGGGGCAACCCTGGCTCACTTGCTGGGCTCATGTACAGGGACCCTGGCTTGTTTACGTGTGGGATGGGGTAAGGGTTAAGCGGCCATTCAACTGGGAGTCTGCCCGATCAGCAACTGCAGTTGTAAGGCGTAAACTCTGGGGTGGGGTAGTGTTTAGTGCCGATCGGTGTGAATGATGTACCATTCAGCTGAAGGGCGTAAACATCTACAAACAACGGTGAAACGTGAATAGTGTTTAGTGCCGATCGGTGTGAATGATGTACCATTCAGCTGAAGGGCGTAAACATCTACAAAACAACGTGAAATGATTGAGATTGTTAGTAGCTTGGCTACTCTTGTCTTGTCCCGATAATTGTTCTCTTGTACTTATTGTCTCGCCATGTCTTGCTTGTGCACTCATGTTATAACTGCCATGTCATGCATACTATAACTGCTAGGTTGCTAGTTTACCTTTCTTTCAGTTTCCTTGCTCAAGTCTTTTCAGACTTGCTGACATGTGCCCCTTTCTCTTTGGGTGTCGCATGTTAGTCGCCGAGCCAGAGCTTATTGCAGAGGACGTTGTGTTTGCTGAGGAGGAGTCTTGTGGACACCGGTGACTTGTTGAGTTTTCCTTCATGTTTTAGGATTCCTGTTAGTTGTCGGTGCGTGGCACCCTTGTATGTATGTTATTCCTTGTTGGCCATATTTAGGCCTTAGACTCTTTTTCCTTTAGCCTGGTGGCTTTTCTGCGATATTGTAATTTGTTTATGGACATTTGGAGATTCAATAAAATGTCGTCTCATTTCCTTATTATCATTGTTGTTTCGTTTCGCTTTGCAAGGACTTGCCATAATAAGTGTTTTTTTACGCTTATTAGACTTGGAGCTTCACAGCTTCAAGTTTGTGCGGACCTTCTCACGTCTCGCTCCACATTTTTAGGAAGCGGGGCGTGACAGGTTTTAGTAATGGCCCATGCAGGTCCATTTGCAAATGCGAACTATCGGAACAACAATAATAATTATAGAATGTCCATTAAATAAATTAGAACATCCAAGTTATAAGCCCGGAGTCTAGGTTTTTAGCGTTCCTATGTCTTAGGTGGCTAGTAGGCGTGCTAGAGCACCTGTCCCAGCTTGATAGGAAATCCATTAGGTCAGGACTATAGTGAGACTTAGTTAGAAGTTTGTGCTTGCTAGTTAGGGATCCTTGATTGTTAGTTAGACTCCATGCTAGTGATCGCTATGATAGTCTTAAGAATTACCTTAGTGGTTTCTGTCTAGCCCTGACCATGATAGATTCCTAGGATTTCTTTAGCCGTTCGCTTGGGTTCATCGATTTCGGACCCAGCTGGACTCATTTCATCGATGTCTAGCCCTAGAGAGTCTTAGCGCTTAGTTCCAAAATCCTTGGTTGGTTGACCGTAGGAGTTTCCGTAGATTTTCCTAAGTCATAACCTAGGCGTATTTATGTTTTGATCATCCGACCAAAATCCCTTGGCCTTTAGTAACCCGATGATTAGAACCCCCCCCCCCCTGATTCAATCTTTCCTGGTCATTACACTTTGGTGTTACTGACCGTAGATCTTCATCATGGTTTTCTTGCATTGTGATTTAGGTGCATGCCTCACACAACCACGTTCATTGCCCTTGATTCACATGATCCCCTTCTTACTATTATCGTTGACCCTTCAAATCTTTCCCGTTGCAAATCTTGATTCTCCCAAAGTCGTTTTCAAATTTTCCCTTATTAAAAGTTTCCACTTGATTTTAAACTTTGTTTTAAACCTTCTTTCAATATATTTCCATTACTTCCATTTGAGCTAAAAGTTGTTCTTAGATTTTGAAAAACTATTTGGCCGTAATTTTAAATTACTATCTTGTAACCATTTTCTAACCTATATCTTCGCTTCTCGATCTCAAAACTTTACTACTATTTCGATGATTCGATATACCACCTCTCCTACTATCGCGAAATTCATTTTAGCTATTTACCGTACGTACTTCAAAATACTTCTTTCAAGATAAATAGAACTCCAATTAATTTATAAATATATACTAATTACAAGTTTGTCGTACCCATACTTCAAGTCTTTTACCAACCTATTCGTGCGGCAAATCCTTGTTTCCCCTAAAAGTATTTTCGATGTTCCTCTTTCGCTAAGTTTGAATTTGCTCGCGAACTTTTAATGCATATATTAGGTTTCGTACTCTTTCACGACTTAAAATTTATTTGTTCTTTTCTGAACATTGAAACTTTTGTCGAGATTTTTGATTATTGGTTTATAATATTCTTCAGCCTATATTTTCATATCAATATAAATGACTTGCCTCCTTTCATATACCAATTTTCTTCTGAACCGTACTTTTGTTTTTCCTAACCTGAATTATAAATTTATTTTCTTACTTATGCCATTAAAACTTATTCGAATACCGCATCATGTTTGCTTCTTATATGCCTTTCAAGTCACATGGGACTTCAGCTTTCAGCGAGTCGATTTTATGCTCAACTTTTTCCATAGTTCAGATTTTTGTAAAATTACTTTTCGAAACCCTTTCCTGATTTAGACCTCCAAAATTCGGTTTCAAAGTTTACTACCAATTTAATAATCCTATATATGTATATATTTTCCCCCACTTACTTCCATACCACTAAGATGTTATTATCTTTCCATTTGCCATACATATTTCTAAAAATGATTTCTAAAAGTAGAGCTTCAATTAATTTTTATATATCAGTACTACGACCGTTATGCTCCTCGTTTACCCTATTTCAGATTTTTGTAAAAATCATTATTTCATAACCTTTTTCTGATCTAGACCCTCCATAAATTTGATTTTTAAGTTTCACTACAAATTTTGATAATACTACTAATAGCTAGTGTTATCTTTCCGTTCACCATACATGCCTTTAGAATAATTTCTAACCTAAATGGAATTTCGATTATTTTTATATCAGCACCAGGCTCGTGGTGCTCGTATGTTAAGAGCTTTGTGTAAAGCAGTCTCTTTGTGGCAAATCCTGATTCCTCTAAAAGTAGTTTCAATATTGATTACTTTAAATTTTCCCTGGCTCAAGGATTTTGAAAGCATTCAATCTGAGTTTAAACTTTTTTCAATTAATTTCATTTCCAACTTTGCGAACGTTATTAAGTTACTACCGTGTGATATTTTCTAAACTACAACCTCAAAATTCGTGTGAATGATTCACTTTCTTTTAATGACCTTACGTGAGCCAATGAACCGTTTTCTCCTATTATGTATATTCGACTCAAACTAATTTCAAACAATTTGTTTTGTCGACCTCTAAATATTTTTATACGGAAAAGGACTCCAACTTTGAAGTATAACGGTTTTCAAACTTTTCGTATTTTAGAATATGTTATTTACACTATTTTCCATGTGTCCTAATGGAGCATCATTACATCATTGCACAACCGTTTTCATGCTTTTCGATCCTTCTATTCATTACGCTCTTGATTTCAATTTCTTTCCTTTTGTCTAGCCAATAGAGCTTGTCGTCGCAGTGTCAACCTTGATATAGTTTGGTGGCCCCCATTAGTGTAATTTGATGTTTCATCATTGTGTATTTGATTTCATGGTGCCTATGAAGTTGTGTGTGTGTTGGTATTGGTATATTGTGTGTAGGTAGTTATGTACTAGCTGCATGAGTGTAAGTGTGATAAACATATGATAGTAGGATTATAATGTTTGATTGGTATTACTTGTTTTTATGAGATGTCGTATGCGTGTATACCTTGAGGTATACCCGACTACTGCATATCTTAACTTATGTATGAAGTGAATGTGTATTGATGTACCAATTCAAGGTGGATGGATATGGTATGAATATATACGATGCTTGGGTGTGACTATAGGTAAATACTTTTATTAGGGAGAGTATTGTAATTATAGGTGCTGATGTTTGTAATAATATCATGGTATATGAAGTGATCGAAATATGTGATGTTACCTGGTTAGATATTGAGGGTGTTTGACATTTAGATATGTATGTGGTTATGTTGGTAGACGTGTATGCATTAGCTAGTATTGGCATATATATGGATGCTATGTTACGTATATGGAATTATTCCGCTATGATTTTGAGTCTCACTCAAGCTTGAGTGGGTACACTCTATGTACATTGGTGTATTGTATGTGGTTGGTGTATAGTGATGGATGATGTATGTATAATGTTTGGATTGTTTGTGCCTGGTTGTGTTACGCACACGACTGTGGGTGGCTATACCAATATATAGTTATGTGAGTTGGTCTTGTGGTGTAGTTATTCACTAAGGATTTGGTTGCGTGAATATATGTGTGTTAGCTAAACTAGGTGCGTGTATGTGCTAAGCATATAGTGGTGTGATTGGTGTATATATGAATGAAATATTAGCGTGTGTGGGTGTGCACCATGCACGGGTAAATATGTGATAATTATAGGAATTGGTGACTATGGTATGTGTGGTGTGACGTGATTATAGCTATAGGACTATATATGGAGTGATAATATGGTGAAATGTGTGCATGCATTTGAATGACTATAAATTGTGAAATTATAATGATTGTGAATGTATATTAGATATAGTGAACTTGTTTTAACAATCGTATGTTGTGATTTCGCATGTTGATTGTTTGGCGCATACTAGGAGATATAGGGACTAGTGTATTCTTATTGTCTTGTCCATAGGTAGTTACTTATACGTGTAGATTCCGATGGTATTTTCTAGTGTGAAATTATTTTCTAATAAGTAAGAGACTTGGTTATTTTCATATAGTGTGTAATAAGTGTTTTATAGTTATATGGAATATACTTGCCTATATGAATGATTTGAATACGTGAATGGAGTTGTTTGATTATAATAAGTATAAGTGTACTATGTGCGTGAATATATATTTACTTCCGTGGTGTTAATAATTGACTACCTAGAGTATATATATAAGCACTTGAAATGAATGTACTTGGTTGAAATTTTGATGTGATATTGATTGAGGGTAGTAACTAGGGTGACTAGATATAGCTATAGTTAGAAAGTCCGAGGACGGACTTTATTCTAAGGTGGGTAGGATGTAACGACTGGTTTTCATGTAATTGGATTATCTATATTAAAATATATGCTTGGTGGATTTTCTCCTTGGATGTGTGGTTTTCGTCGCCATAGCTTTCACTTTCGATCGTTTCGTCGTGATTTTCTAGCTTCTTCCTTCGATCGTCGATTTCGGAGTAAGTCATTCGTGACGGGCTTCAAATCGCTCATATCTTAGAGTATAAATCGATCCTAGAAGCCATAGAAATCTTCCCGAAGCTTCGCGTTTCGAATCGACACTTTTCGTGCACGTTAGTTGGTTCAAGAAGGAGAACCAACCGACTAGATTTCAATCTAGTCGGTCGGCAATCCTTAATGGACCGACTAGTGGGCTTTGATTATAATTCAGGAGTTACTGTATCTGTTTAGTCGGTCTAAGTTCATCTTTCGACCGACTAGTTGTCAAACTAGTCGGTTAAGTTATGTACTCAGACCGACTAATTCTTCGTTCTTCTGAACAGTCGAGTACTGTTCATTCTTAGTCGGTCTAAGAACGTTCATCGACCGACTAGATGAGGAACTAGTCGGTCAGCATTTGTTCATCGACCGACTAAATCCAAATCCTATTTTCGTTCAGAAGTTACTGTTTACACTTAGTCGGTCTGCGTTGGTCGACCGACCGACTAGTTGCCAAACTAGTCGGTCAGTGGTTGCTCTTTGACGGACTAGTCTGTGTTAAAACCCTAATTTCTGGGCAGCCGCCAGCCCAACCTATTTATACCCCTCCCAAACGTTTTCTTCTTCATCCACTCGACCCAAAACCCTAGTTTCTCCTCCATTGAGCCCCCATCTTCCTCCAAGCCTTATTCCTTCATTCCAAGCCCAAGATCCATCATCTAAACCCTCCATCAACTCATTCCACCTCTCATCTTCCCCAACATCTCATCAAATCCCCAAAATCCCCCAAAACCCCTAGTTCTCCAAACTTCTCCATCCTTTCCAGATCTGATCCATAGGTTCTCCGGAGTGTTTCTTCCGCCACCTCTCGGTAAGAAATCGATCTCCCGATGTTTTCATAACCTATTTGTATTTTTTATGAAACCCGAATGAATGAATGTTGTTTTGATGGTTGTCTCCCCATAACAGCGATTTCCCCGTAGATTAGCATCCGCGAGACGAACCTTCGTGATCATCATCCCCGGTGCTAGGCAAGTGAAACTTGCATCTCTTGATTTGGGCCATGTCTTAGGCCATTTCCTTGTTTTAGCGTAAAAGAGACTAGACGGTGAAAGGATAGCCGTCTAGACGCCATTGACCTAGCTTGACAACGAAGCTTGGTCCGTCACCCTTATCATGCTTGTATGTGATGTTTAATTACAATTAACGGTACGTGAATATTGTTCATGTCATTGCATTTTGCCTGTCACGTTTAAATACAATTAACGGTACGCGAATATCTGTTCATGACATTGCATACATCGATTGTTCATCGTGAATGTGTAGCTCACGCTACAAAACTGATAGTTCCTGGCTCGTGAACAGAAGCGAGCATAATGAGTTGCTAACCCCCACGCTCGATATTGAATTGTGAACTAAGAAACAAGCTCCCGTGCGGGGCAACCCTGGCTCACTTGCTGGGCTCATGTACAGGGACCCTGCTTGTTTACGTGTGGGATGGGGTAAGGGTTAAGCGGCCATTCAACTGGGAGTCTGCCCGATCAGCAACTGCAGTTGTAAGGCGTAAACTCTGGGGTGGGGTAGTGTTTAGTGCCGATCGGTGTGAATGATGTACCATTCAGCTGAAGGGCGTAAACATCTACAAACAACAGTGAAACGTGAATAGTGTTTAGTGCCGATCGATGTGAATGATGTACCATTCAGCTGAAGGGCGTAAACATCTACAAAACAACGTGAAATGATTGAGATTGTTAGTAGCTTGGCTACTCTTGTCTTGTCCCGATAATTGTTCTCTTGTACTTATTATCTCGCCATGTCTTGCTTGTGCACTCATGTTATAACTGCCATGTCATGCATACTATAACTGCTAGGTTGCTAGTTTACCTTCCTTTCAGTTTCCTTGCTCAAGTCTTTTCAGACTTGCTGACATGTGCCCCTTTCTCTTTGGGTGTCGCATGTTAGTCGCCGAGCCAGAGCTTATTGCAGAGGACGTTGTGTTTGCTGAGGAGGAGTCTTGCGGACACCGGTGACTTGTTGAGTTTTCCTTCATATTTTAGGATTCCTGTTAGTTGTCGGTGCGTGGCACCCTTGTATGTATGTTATTCCTTGTTGGCCATGTTTAGGCCTTAGACTCTTTTTCCTTTAGCCTGGTGGCTTTTCTGCGATATTGTAATTTGTTTATGGACATTTGGAGATTCAATAAAATGTCGTCTCATTTCCTTATTATCATTGTTGTTTCGTTTTGCTTTGCAAGGACTTGCCATAATAAGTGTTTTTTTACGCTTATCAGACTTGGAGCTTCACCGCTTCAAGTTTGTGTGGACCTTCTCACGTCTCGCTCCACATTTTTGGGAAGCGGGGCGTGACAACTTTTAACATCCATTTGAAATAATTTGAAATTTTTATGGCATGCAAAAGACAATAACAATCTAATTGATTCTAATCTAGCTACCGGAGCGAAGGATTCTTCGAAATCAATACCTTCCTCTTGTCGATAGCATTGAGCTACTAACCGAGCTTTGTTCCGGACGACGACTTGGTTTTCGTCGGTTTTGTTCTTGAAGATCCACTTTGTCCCTATGATGGTGTGGTTCTTCGATGGCAATGGAACAAGCTCCCAAACTTCATTCCTCTCGAATTGAATGAGTTCCTCCTCCATGGCTAAGATCCAAGCGCTATCTTCGCATGCTTCATTAACATTCTTTGGCTCTATCGAGGAGGCAAAGGCACAATGAGCGAAGTAGTTCACTTGCGATCTCGTCTTGACACTATCATGGATATTGCCAATGACTTGCTCATGAGGATGGTCACGAACGGTATGAAGCCGTTTGGGAATACCTTGGTCACTAGGAACATTCTCAACAACTTCATTAGACGGGTTAGTCTCAATAGAATCAATAGAATCATTAGAGTTAGAATTACCAATTGAATCACATAAGACATCCATAGAGTCATCATCATTAGTAATTCTAGTTGGAACAAATCCTTCATTAAATGACACATGAAGCGACTCCTCGATCGTTGAGGTTCGTTTGTTGTATATCCGGTAGGCTTTGCTACGGAAGGAATATCCAACAAATATCCCCTCATCGGATCTTGGATCGAATTTGTCCAAACTACCATACGTGTTTTTAATAAAACATTTTGCACCGAAAACACGAAAATGTTTAACTTGAGGCAACCTACCAAACAACAATTCATAACAAGTTTGTTTAGTGCCGGGCCTCAAAAGTATCTTATTAAACACATAGCAAGCGGTATGTACCGCTTCCACCCAAAATTGATGGCCAAGTTGGCTATCATCAAGCATAGTGCGAGCACACTCCACTAGCATCCTATTCTTTCTCTCAACAACACCATTTTGAGGAGGTGCACGAGGGAAAGAGAAGGTGTGTGTAATACCAACTTCATCACAAAATGTCTCAAAAGACTCATTCTCAAATTCCCATCCATGATCACTACGAATAGTGACAATGGTGGTTCCAATGAGATTTTGTACTTTCTTAACAAAAATTGTGAAGTTTTCAAAAGCTTCATTTTTATTACACAATGAAAATACCCAAGTAAACCTAGAAAAGTCATCAACGATGACAAGTCCATATCTAGCATTACCTAATGAAGCAACTCTAGTTGGCCCAAATAAATCTAGATGTAATAGCTCTAGAGGCCGCTTAGAAGAAATGCTTTTCTTAGGTTTAAATGAAGATTTTGGAAGCTTGCCTCGTTGACACGAGTCACAAAAGCTTTTCTTTTGAAAGACAAGTTTAGGGAAGCCTCTAATAGAATTTAACTTGGAAAGCTTGAAAAGTGTTCCAAAGTTCACATGACCAAAACGACGATGCCATAAGTGTTGTTCACTTGTGTTGGTAATAAGACATTGTTCATGTGATCTTAGAAGATCTAGGATATATATATCCTTATGGCGTGTGCTGGAAAATAATAATTCATTATTATCTTTTCTTAAAATATGGCACATTCCTTTCGCAAAGTTAACTTTGTAACGTTTGTCACAAAGTTGACTTATTGAAATAAGATTGTTGTTTAATCCTTTAACAAGGTAAACATCACATATAATGGGTTTAGAAGGATTACCCACTTTACCAACACCTATGATGGTTCCGCTCTCGTTGCCTCCAAATATGACGCGGTTTCCATTTGCGATGGGAACCACTCCGGAGAGCAATTGAGCGTCACCCGTCATGTGTTTTGAACACCCGCTATCGAGTATCCAATTTCTCTTGGAGCTAAATTTAAATTTGTTGCTCTGTTCCTGTTTCTTGAGTACCTATAGATATGAAATGTCGTATCATGGTACCCAAGGTCATTGGGTCCAAAAGATTAGACCTTTGGAAGCCAAGTCCAATTGGACTTAGACTTCCCCACATAATCACTACTATGCACAACATTCGAAAAATAAGTATTCATATAAACTTGTTTTTCATCCATGCTTGTGTCCTTTGGGCTCCAAATAGTGAAAATCTTAGGAGCCCTCATCCTATTGGGTGCATGCATGCGTTGTTGGTTTCTACGTGATGCATGTCGTGGATAGGCATAAGGAACATGATGGAATGGTGCATGCGGATAATTATTCATATGATGTTGTGGGTGAACATATGCATATGAGGGAACACGTGTGTGAGGGTGTCTCACATGGTGTGCACATGCCCGTGAATGCGTTGCATAAAAATCATCATATGTGTGAGCCGGTGGAGTAGGACGTGTGTTCCTACGTGGCATAGTATTTGTGTACATGTAGGCATGACCCTTCTTCGGAGGTCCACCCAAAGTGGGTTTCTTTCCGAAAGAGGGTGTGTGCGAAGTGAAAGCACCATTGGTAGATGAACTATCAATAGAGTGTTTGCTCCCACTCGGTGAGGCATCGGAAGTAGGCCTAACAAAAGTAGTGGCCGATTTGGATGAACTCCATATCTTATACTCCAAGCCAATGTGGTGATTGCCCGGAAGTAAATCATTTAGGATGTTATCCAAATGGTCTTTACCCTTATTGAATTTATTAATTCGGCCTATCGTGCACTCATATTTCTCGGTGAGAGAATGCATCGAAGCACCCAAAGTGGATATTTGCGATGTGAGCACATAAACACGAGACTTGAGATTTTCATTCTCAATACTCAAAGTTGAGTTTTGAGAAGTCAAATCCGCTATCCTATGTTCTTCCGAATCCTCAACACTAACATGTTCAAGTTTAGATTTGAGATTAACAATCTCATTTCTTAACTCTTCAACAACGGTGTCGTTGTTGGTGATGATAGTCTTAGGCGAGGTTTGAATACTAGCTAGGTCATCTTTTACCTTAGTATATCTATTTACTAATTTAGTGTATTTAGACCATAATTGAGAATTAGCATTCCTAAGGTCATCCATAGTTACCTCATCACCTTCATCGTCACTATCATCGGAAGAGGAGGATCCTTGATCATGCTCCTCTCTTGCCATGAAGCACATGTGCGCTTGCTCCACTTTCTCATCATCCGACTCTCTGCTTGAGGAATCCTCGGAGTCGGTGAATGTTGCTCCGACAAGTCCCTTTTTGTACCCCTTTTTGTACTTCTTGGACTAATCGAATTTCGGCGCCTTCCACTTCTCCTTTTGCTTATTTAGAGGACACTCCGCTTTCATGTGTCCTGGCTTATTGCACTTGAAACACAAAGGAGAGGAGGAGGAGTTAGAAGAACCAAATTTAGCTTTGTTCTTATAGTTACCTTTTCGAAAGAAACGGTTGAACTTCTTGGCCATAAGTGCCATGGACTCCAAGTCCAACTCGTTTTCCGAATCTTCATCATCGGTTGATGTGGATGTGGATGGATCGGCCTTGAAAGCAATAGCCTTCTTCTTTGGCTCGTCTTGCTTTAGGTAGGACTTCATCTTTTCCTGCAATTTTAACTTGCTATCCTTGCGTACCTCGTATGACATTAAAGTACCCATTAGTTGAACTACGGTGTACTTATTCATATCATTACCTTCCTCAATGGCGAAGGTACGCTTTTCCCAAGAAGAAGGAAGTCCTTCGATAAGCTTCGAACACTTCTCCTTTTGGGTGTAGGTTTTGCCAAGAGCCTCCAACTCGTTTATGATGTCGACGAAGCGAGCATAATACTCCTTCATCTTCTCACCCTGTTGCATATGAAACATTTCGTAATCTTTGTTAACAACTACGAGTTTAGAGTCTCTTACCCTACTCGTCCCTTCATGTAATATGAGGAGGGAGTTCCAAATTTGATATGCACTCTTACATGTGCATATCTTATTGAAGTCCTCGGGCTCCAATGCGCATTGCAAGACGTTCATTGCCTTGGCATTGCTTACCTCCGCATCGACCTCCGCGGTTGTCCATTTCTCAAAGTCTTCTTCGGCGGGCTCGACGTATTCCTTCATCGTGGTCCTCCATAGAGATGCACTCCGGAGGAAAGTTTCCATCCGGCATTTCCAGTACCCGTAGTTGGTACCGTTGAAGAATGGAGGCCTCGTTGAGGAATGTCCTTCCATCACCGAAGATGCTCCTTCACGGTTCCTGAAGGTGCCATAGTCGGAAGGTGGACGCACGGTCTTGTTGTCGTTTGCAGACATAGCTAAGTATCTGGCTCTGATACCAAATGTAATGCCCTACAAGCTACTGCATAAGTACTATAGGGGGGTGAATAGTACTTTAAAAATAACAAGGAGTATAATTCCTAATTATCGTGCAAACAACTACCAAATCAATTTACGGAAGCTTAAATTGATGACTACAACAAAATTAACAATGCTAACAACAGATATTACTGGGTTCGGATCCACCCAAGTCTCCCCGACTTGTTCCCGGTGATCCTACGTCCCAACCACCTGGATCCCCTCCGGATACTTAGGTTAGAAACCCTAACCCAAGATTTCCACTATGATATCTTGTGAAAAACCTTCACAAGATCAAATCATACATGCAATGGCAATAGTGAATCCCACAACCCGGGATCACAACCTTCTCTCACAACCGAGAGAATCAATAAGCAATATAAATGAGTTTATAATGAAATAAACAATCTTACCACAAAATCCTATACCTTGAGTATTCTTACCAAATAGGTGCAAGGAGGGATTTGAGGAAGAGGAAGTCACCAAGACCTAGCATCACTGAAATGAGCAGCAATGGGTGCCTAGGAGTGATTTGGAGACTTGAATCAAGCTAGAGCTTGAATGGCTCACCAAGAACAAACTTCTCTCAAGATGGATTCTAGATCTAGAATGTGAGAGAATGGGTTTCTTGTGAGGTAGAGAGCTTTGGAAATGAGTGAGAATCTCTAACTCTTTCAATCTCAATGAATCTCTTAATAGCAGCTCTAACCTAGAAAGAAATGACCAAGCTTCGTATTTTATAGGGTCCCATAAAAACGAGTTAGGTCAAATCCCAACGGATAGAAATCTGAAGCAGTTAGTCGGTCAAAGAACAACCACTGACCGACTAGTTCATCAACTAGTCGGTCGGTCAAACAACATGGACCGACTAAGTGAAGAACAGTGAAGAGATTGAATTTCAGACCTAGAAATCTAGTCAGTCCAAGAAGACTGTCTGACCGACTAGTTTCACAACTAGTCGGTCGTCCAGTGAACTTAGACCGACTAAGAGTCAAAAACTATTAGTCTGAATACAAATTGATTTAGTCAGTCCAAGAACAAATGTTGACCGACTAGATCATCAACTAGTCGGTCGCCAAACGTTCTTAGACCGACTAACGATAAACAGTAGCTTAGGAAAAAAAATTGGCATGTACAGTAAAGCTCAACTAGTCGGTCAAAGAAGCATCACTGACCGACTAGTTCACAAACTAGTTGGTCGGTGAGTCAACGTAGACCGACTAACTGTAAACAGTACTGAGCAAGAAAATACAAACTAAAACTAGTCGGTCCAAGAAGCTTTACCGACCGACTAGATCACTATCTAGTCGGTCAGTTCTTCTTCTTGAACCAACTAACATGCACAATAAAGTCAGAATCGAAGCGCGATGCTTCGAGGAAGTTAGAATGGACTTCTACTAAGATCCTAGAGCTAAGATATGAGTGTTATGAAGATGGAAATGTAAGATATACTCAAGCCTTAACATTCTATAGATCAAAACTAAAAGACTATAAATAAAACCTTAAAGAACGGTCTTCGAGAGCTTCGATCAAATCTTCATGACTTCCAAAATGGTCCAAAAGCTTCAACAAAGCTTTAGGCATTGAATACGAGCTTTGAGAAGTCTTGAGATGTCGCTTTGAGTGTTCTCGTGAATTTGGCGACGATCTCCATAACTGCGCTCACAAATTGTTACTTCATGAATTATTTATGTTTGCTCATCATCCAAAACCAAATTCGGGCAGTCCAATACTCAACACGATCCACCTCCCATGCTCCCAGCTTCCACTGCACCTATTCCACCTCCCACACTCCCAGCTTCCACTGCACATATTCCACCTCCTACACTCTCATCTTCCACTGCACCTATTCCACCCCCACTAGCACAGCCTGCCCCTATGATCGACACGCTTTGGATCACCTTCAGAGATGACACACACCGTGTCAACTTTGAGGGGATCTCCAAGCGTCAAATCGTACCCACCAGGTTCACACATATCGACACACTCGAGAGCCTAGGTGTACCATAGGCCATGCTCCAGTTGTATGACAACGTGGGGTGGGCCGACTTTTTGTCGATGTCGACGAACACCTTTGTCCAACTGACCCTCGAGGTCTTGAGTTCTATTCGTCGAACTCTCAGGGGATATTATTTTAGGCTTATGGATCGTGAGTGCGAGATCTCGCACGACATGCTCCAAGCTTCCTTTCACTGGCCCCCTGTCCCAGACCCCGACTGAGCTTACGGTCCCACGCACCACACCCCGTCTGTCTTTGCTTCTAATGCTTTCTGGGACATGATCACTAGCACGCACCACTTTGACCCTAGCCGGGCCAAGGCCTCCTCCATAGTCCACCCTTGCCTGCGGATTGCACAATGCCTTTTGGCGACTACCATTTTAGCCAGGCCAGAAGTTGGAACGGTGTCCATGCCAGAGCTCTTCATTCTCTACGCGATGACTAGGGAGAGAACCTTAGAGGGCGACGTGGATGTCTTAGTCCCCACCAATTCTATAGATGTAGCTAGGTGGTATTTAGACCGCATAATTTCCACGGTCGTCTCTACGAAAGGATATGTTATGGCAGTCTGATTACTCTCCTAGCTCCCATTTTTGGGATTGAGCTCCCTGCTGGTTTCATCGTCCTACGGGCCCCACTTCACTATCTCTCGATGTATTGGTCTGTATGAAGATGCTCCGTCCCCATGGTCAGCGACATTGGGTCTGACTACAGAGTCCATTTTCTGCAGATTATCTGGTGCTTCCAAGTCCTGCTCGGACCCACATTGGACCCACATGTGGGTAGTGGAGGCCTGCGATGGACCTCCTCTTCCCAGCTGTCTACGTGCTAGAGCTCGATGGCGACCAGCTAGAGCCCTTTCTCGACCATCTTGCCCCTGAGATTTAGATTCCTCACCATGTCTCTGATCTGATCCCTGAGACCGGCACATCTGTCCCCACTTCTGCTCGTGCCGAGAGCTCTTCCATTACTGTGTCTGTTCCCACCTCCACCTCCGCACCACTAAGAGTTGATCTCGTTTCGTATATGAGCTTTGAGAGGACCGACCCCATCACTTTTGAGAGTGGCGAGCCTTCTTTCTCTGCGACCGCCAAGACCCTATCCACCCCTGATTTTTCGACAACTGGGGAGTCATTCTCTGCTGATTTCACGACCCCCCAGCTGTCGATGCCTCTGTCTCTGCCGCCGCCATATATACCAAGAGCATCGTGGTGTCTGTCACTATAGCTGTTGACACGACCTCTACGCCTACCTCGTCCTCTGTTGATGTACCATCCTTCTCAGCTGCTGCACATGCTTCTGAGAGCGTTCCTGCATCTCAGCCTCCACTAGAGGCTGAGTGTCTTGTTGTGAGCACCGCACCACACACACACACATCCAATAGTGGCCCCACTTGTTTTTGGAGGCCGTGTGATATACCCCCACCAACCACCTGTTTGACCCTCTACCCCCACTCTCGACGTCGTTGACTTGCACCTCAGCACAGTCGAGATGGCAGTGACCAGGCTTAGAGTGGATTTTAGGGCTATCGCAACTACCGTTGCTTCCCGGTAGGCCCATGTCGACATGATTACTGATATTTACCTCACACTAAACCGGATTCTTCAGCACCTATAGCAGCAGCAGCAGTCGGCACCCCAGTCTGTCCCTTAGCAGTCTGCACCACCTCCACCATCGACCCCTCCACAAAGAGGTGATGACACTGCACCACCAGCTTAAGCACGTACTTCTGATGCCTGTCATATTTTTGCCTCACCCCTCACCCCATTATTTTGTTTGCCCAGCTGTCTTCACCATTTTGCAAGGCACTATATATATATATATATATATATATATATATATATATATATATATATATATATATATATATATATATATATATATATATATATATATATATATATATATATATATATATATATATATATATATATATATATAGAGTGTATTTCTAGGCCACCATCTTGTATCCATCTTGCATATATCATCTACCGTGATGCATCCATTCATCACTTTGCATGCTTGTTTGCATATACCATTCGCATACATCATCATCTTTTATTTTCTTTATTTTTTTTATTTTGCATCATACATGCCTCACCCCCACCCACCCCTATCTTATATGTCCTTGTGCCACACTTTGCACATTGAGGACAATGTGATGTTTTAGCTTGGGGAGTGAGTGTACACACACACTTTTTATTTTCTTTATTTTTATCTTTATTTTTTCACTTTTCTTTATTTTTTTGCTTATTTCCATGGCCTTTTTCATTTTTATTTAGATGCATCATGTTTTCTTTATTTTTGGAGTGTTTTGCATGTGTATAGTTAGTTTTATTTTATCTTTATTTCTTTTACTTTCTTTGCTAGAGATGAATTCCTTATGATGATTATAGCTTGGAGTCGCTTTACTCATATGCACGTATCTCTTGCCGTGCTATTGCTTTTATTTCTGATGTCATATGCAATATATTGTCGTGCAGTTGAGAAAAAGAACTTCCGTCGTGTTTTATTTGTTTATGAATGAATTTTAGCGTTGGCTAAGTCTGGGAATTACATTATCGTATGATTTTTATAGAAAACACACCAAGCTTCACGCATTAATTGCCAATACTTGGAGTACTGCTTTGCATCTTATTATCACTTCTTATATGCATGAAATGTGTATTGAACTTCCAGAATGAATGATTTGATTGTCGTTTGGTATGATTAGATTAGTTTACTTTTTGATATCAAACTGAATAGATTACATTACCCTGCTGAAGTTGTTGTGCACATATAAAAGAGTGAACCAAGCATTACCTTATATTCTTTCTCGATACATTTCTATACTTATAATCATTGGTGAATCTTCACTTTAGTGAGCCTTATATTTGCATCTTCCCCATGCTAAAAAGAATAAGCTCCATGAATCCCAAAATCTCAATAGAAAAGAAAATTTTCTATCTTTGTATCTTTATCTCGGATTGCTCATGTGTATATATAAATAAATAAAAAGAAATGAAAGAAAGGAAAAAGGATAAAAGGAAAAAAAGAAAGAAAAGAAAGTTCTATTGTATATACACAATCCCTTCTTATTTCATTCTTATTTTCCTTTTATTCATATGGAGCTACAAATATATGCGAATAATTTGCATTTTCTATTTGATGCAACCACGCATATAGATAAGCTTTGGGGAAGGGATCCAATGACATGTGAGAGAGTGGCTACCTGTATGTGCATGACGACCTAAGCTAGGTAATTTTTGATACTTAGGGAGATGACTTAGAGTATAACGAAGTCTATGAATTGATAAATCGGCATGAAATTCATGAAAACCATCTCTTTTTATTCTTTTTTATTTGAAATGTGTGATATCTCTTATACTCCAATTAGACGCAGTCAATTGAAAATTGTGTGTTTATAATCACGTGTATCGATTTATATGCCTCAGACGATGCTGATACTAAAATGATTTCATACTTCAGATGACTCACGGTGTTCTTAGTTTTTTCTATCAAATGCACACATGTGATGTGATATCGAAATAAAAGCTTTAGCTATGTTTCTTATTTATCGCTCGTGCTATTTGAGTAAGCAAATCTGAGTTCTGAGAGAATGATCTAGCACTTTTCCATCTTCATCTTCTTTTTCTTCTTCTTTGATTTATCTTTATTTTCATTTGCCAAGTTCACTTTTTACTCATCTTCCTCGAGGAAGAGTAACAGGTAGGCTTGGGGGATTTTGATAGGCTCATATTTTACACTTTATTTCTGTATTTTTGCATTCCATTTCGATTGCTCATATCGCAATTTTCACGATTATACGACGATTTTGGGACACTTTTTACTATATCTTGGTTTCGTCGGATTTTAGGAGATATGGAGCAATTGGGAGCGATTTGGAGCCATGAGCATATACACACGTCCCAGAGCATCATTGATGATGATATCAGAGAGCTAACGGCACTGGAGGATGAGTAGAAGAGGAAGAGAGGCGAATGAATCGACGAGGAAGCCTCGGCGGCTGATGAGAATTTGTTGCGACCAGCACTTGAAATAATGACGAAACTTGGTGGCTTGATGGTGTAGCAATCAACTAGGTCGTCAATGGCAAGATGTGCAGCTGATGTAGGATAAAGCTTGATATGCTTTGGCCTTGGTAGATTGTTAGGTGTATATGGCTCTAGGATTGTGAAGTTTTTGACTTGAAGGAGGCTTGCAACTATTAATATGTTGGGGGGAATTGAACCTTTCAATCTTGCGGCTATGAGGGGATGTTGAAGATTGGCTTGCGGTTATATGGTTTATTTTGCCTTTCTAGCTTGCCGCAAGGGGTCTAAGTATTAGGGTTTTGGCCGACTATTTTTTGTTTGTTGCCCCCACACCCTTGTTCCCTTTGGCACAAGGGTATATATAGGAGAAGGGTTTGAAAGCAATGCGGCTAGGAATAGAACCCCCTAGGAGTAGGGGGTGGCCTTGATACCCATGTGCAAGGATGGTACCAAATCTCCTAAGAGATAGGGATGGCAAGCTATTAGATATTTCGGAGGATTTTACAAAGAGTTTGAATAGGAAATGGGTAGCAACAAATCTCCCTAATTGATTTGAATCAATCCAATCTCTTTAGTCAATTTGACTTGGTCCACGTCTCTTTTCCTGACTTGACTAAGTCAACTTTGCTTTGTGCACACCACTTCCTTTCTCTCCCAGAGTCCTATATGAATAGCAATTTCTCCAACACTTAGAATAACGACTTTGCCATTCCTGAAACACACTTAGCACACTCGTTAAATAGTTCTCACATGTTTGTCATCATCAAAATAGAGATCCTAGATCGTTGCTTCCAACAATCTCCCCCTTTTGATGATGACAAACCAATGAAAGATTTGAGCAATTAGATAGGTGTGTGTGAAGTGTGATGCTTATGATTGTTAGAGGCATTCATTACTAGCATGCACAACTATAACATGTATATATCATAGAGCAAGCTCCCACTTCAACAAATATCCACCATTTGATATCAAATCTTTCCAACACTTTTTCTCCCCCTTTTGTTATCATCAAAAGTGGATTATTGAAGTCATCAAATATCGCATGCACAAATAAAGTATTATAGATTATATCTATCACTGGCATGTCATTTTCCATAAAGTATGCGATTCAAGTTCATAGAAAATCATAATTTAGACTTCACCAACATTGTGTAAGTGTGAAAATATAAACATTGAAGTACAAGGGGAGATTCAATTTAGAATATCAACCAAATCAATCCACATTTTCCAATTAACATGAATTTCACTAGGATTGATTTTCCCACCTCATTAAAAATGAGTTCAAGTTACCAAACCCCAAAACATAGCCTATAAGGACTCTTAGATGTGTGGTTGGCTTTGCTTAACGAGTAATATACACCAACGCTAAAAATTACCCATAAAGCATATGTTGGATACTCGTGGGTAGTGTATTTGCCATGAATTGTATCCATTTTACATACGGAGCAATTTTCATGTAAAATTTTTTTCATATTCATTTTGTGCTCAATTTTTATTCATGGTAATACACATCATATCCCTTAGATAATTCAGTTTTCATTCATCCTACATTCACTTTCCAACGTTCATCAAAAGAATCTCCAAAAGTACTCAAAGTTTAGTATTTGTGGAAGTGCGTATGTAGGTGTAGAAATCAAATTAATCATTTCATGAAGCATGTCATGGCTACCAAATAGTTTCTAATATGCGCATGTAGCTATAACAATAATACAATGATTTCTACAAAAAGCAAACAAACAAGCACACAAACAAAAATTAAATCAAGCACACACACACACAAAACTATGAAGGTATGCAATGAATGCAAAGAGGGAAAAGAAATATACATTCGCGTCGCTATTTGACTAAGGAGCTAAAAGAATGAAACTTTCAATTTATTGCTCCTCGCCAAATCTCCACCTCACCTACATGAAAGGTGTTAAGTGTGACCTTGGAATCCAATAAGGTCCACTAGACTTATTTGAACTCTATGTTTGTGTTCCTAAACTTACAATAATAGGATGTGTGACCAACACTATCACAAGTAAAGCACTTTGCATGCATATTTTTCACTATAGAAGGCACATTGTGGAGTTTCTTAAATTTGGGTGTTTCAACATTTTTCAAACCAAATCCAAGTCCTCTTCTATTGTTGCCATATAATATATTTTTCACTATAGAAGGCACATTGTCACAGTTTTCTTTTTGTAATTTAAAGCTAGCATCCCTATAGCCATTCAACGTGAGTTCTAGCTCATTAATCTCATTTTGCATTCCTTTACAAACATCTAACAATTTAGCTTTAGTAAAGGAATTTACCTCATCGTTATTTGCCATTAAACAGATGACAGCGGAGTGGGCTACCACCTCTTCATCTTTATCCTCAGCTTTGATGTCCCTGTCCCAAGTTAGCATCTTGTCTTTTCCTTTATCTTTAGCAACCTAAGCAGTCTCGTGTCTGCATTGCTTCGCAAAGTGTCCCTTTTTCCTGCATTTGAAGCATTCAACTCTATTAGCAGAATCTTGTTCAGAAGAATTTTTATCATAATTAAAAGTGTTAGAGCGAATGAACCTTCTATACATTTCTAATCTTCCTTGAGGAGTTCTGATGTACTTTCTGAAATTTCTAACCATTAGCGCTATATCCTCATCATCATCTTCATCCTCGCTAGCTTTCAGAGCAAGTGGCTTTGAGGCTTTTTCCTTCTCCTGAGGTTTCTCTCTTTCTTCAATATTTTGCAATTCAAGCTCATGGGACATTAGATTACATATCAAGTCCTCCACCCTCATCTGCGATCGCTTCTTGGATGGCGGTGACTTAGGTCTGAAAGAGCTTGGCAGTGCTCTTAATATCTTCCTCACCTGTTCAAGGCTAGATATGGCTTACCCAGCGAGTTAGACTTGTAGACGATGTTGGTGAACCTCGCAAACATCTCTGATATGGTCTCTGATGGTAGCATTCGAAATCCCTCGTACTCTGTGCTCAGAAGTGCAAGTCTAGACTCCTTCACATGTGACGTTCCCTCATGCGTCACCTCGAATGTATGCCATATTTCCTGCGCAGTTAGATAATGTGAGATACGATTGAATTCAAATTTATCTAATGAACAAATGAGAGCATTCAAAGCTTTATCATTAAGAGAATAGAGTCTCCAATCATTATCATCCCATTTAACATCATGTTTAAGCATCTCAACATTTTCAATTTTAATGACAGGTGGTTTATATCCTTTTTCAACAATTTGCCAAGCTTTATAATCAATAGAAATTAAGTAGATTCTCATTCGATTTTTCCAATAAGCATAATCTACTCCATTAAACCTAGGGGACGTGATATGGACTGACCCTCAGTAAAAGCACTATCAATGGAATCCATGGTCAATCCTAGGCTAGATCCTAAAACCTGCTCTGATACCGCTTGTTGGATTTGGATCTTAGCCTAGAGGATGGTGAATAGGCTTAAAAATATCTCGTGCAACCCACGAGAAATCACACGTATTTAAAATCACAAGAAGAGTAAATAAGAGACAATCACAGAGTACGCACAGATTTACCCTGGTTCGGTCGCATCAACTACGTCCAGCCCCAAGCAAATAGTAGCATTAATAAATTCCTTCTGTACACGTATAATGGGGTCCTAGCTCCAACTCCCCAACTTGACTGTACCACACTCACCAAAGTGCAGAACTCTATCAACCTAGTAAATGCGTATCTTGACTACACCAAGTCAAGACCCTCTTGTCTAGTCCTAACCAGACAAGTTCCAAAATAGTACACAAAAAGCTGGTAAAGTTTTTCCTACAGAGATCGTTACACTAATACACGAATATAAAGAGTAAAGGGTTTAGAATTTGTGTCCGTGTAGTCGTTTCTGTCAATCAGCAAGTTGTCAGCTCCAGTCTGACGCAAATGGTGTCTTGATCTGATGTCTCAATCTGTGGCTCCTGGAAGTAGAATAGCTTTCTGTCTGTGTGTATAGCAGATCTAGTTCAAATTAAATAAATCTTGGTCTGTGCACAAAGAAATCCCATTAAGAACTTTTCCACCTCAGCGAGAAAATTTCTCTCTTTAATTTTCTCGCATGCTTCTCAAACCATGAATCCACGTCAGTAAATGCAAACTTCATTTGCTTCGTTTCTTTCCCTTCTCCGATCAGTCCTAGGGCATGCAACTTCATCTTCAACAACAACTCGTCGTCTACGACTCGATGGCGGCGTGATCAGCTCAGGAGACCTCTCTGACTTCGCTTCGACGACGGTTCATCGTCAACGGAGATCTCAGCTTCAACTCCAACGGTGACTGCTCCAAGCGACGTGTGGCTCTCATGCAACCTAAAGCAACGAATCTCCTTGGCACGACGGTGGGATCTAGGCGTTCTCTGACTTCAGCGGGTGTTTCGAACCCTGCGATGACCCAACTCCGACAAGCGACGTGATCGGCGACTTCGACTTAATCAGCAGCTTCGTCAGCAGGTTCTCGTCCTCTCCGACTGCACTGCGACTTATTCACGTGCACTCCTCCGACTCCGGTAACGACAGCACATGCAGCGAGGGCTCAGGTCTCTTCAACTTCGACTTTGATGCTAGGGACTCGAGCTCCGGTGTGCTTCGGCAACTTCAGCGACGTCTTCGATGACGGGAAGATAATGTGGATGGTAGAACCTTGAAGGTGGTGTCGAGTCGAGAGCTACGGTAGCGAAGAACTCGATGGTGCTTAGATGGAGTCACACAGCTTGACGATGATGAACTCGACGGAGCACTCGTCGGAGTACTCGAGGGCGTGACTCTGACGAAGCACTCGATGGCAGCAGCGACTTCAATCTTCATGACAGCAGTTCATCCTCACGGCAGCGACTCAATTTCTCCGATGGTAGCGACGGCAGCTTGATATCGTCGTGATGAGAATTTGTTGCCGCCAGCACTTGAAATAATGACGAAACTTCGTGGCTTGATGGTGTAGCAATCAACTAGGTCGTCAATGGCAAGATGTGCAGCTGATGTATGATAAAGCTTGATATGCTTTGGCCTTGGTAGATTGTTAGGTGTATATGGCTCTAGGATTGTGAAGTTTTCGACTTGAAGGAGGCTTGCAACTATTAATATGTTGGGGGGAATTGAACCTTTCAATCTTGCGGCTATGAGGGGATGTTGAAGATTGGCTTGCGGTTATATGGTTTATTTTGCCTTTCTAGCTTGCCGCAAGGGGTCTAAGTATTAGGGTTTTGGCCGACTATTTTTTGTTTGTTGCCCCCACACCCTTGTTCCCTTTGGCACAAGGGTATATATAGGAGAAGGGTTTGAAAGCAATGCAGCTAGTAATAGAACCCCCTAGGAGTAGGGGGTGGCCTTGATACCCATGTGCAAGGATGGTACCAAATCTCCTAAGAGATAGGGATGGCAAGCTATTAGATATTTCGGAGGATTTTTTAAAGAGTTTGAATAGGAAATGGGTAGCAACAAATCTCCCTAATTGATTTGAATCAATCCAATCTCTTTAGTCAATTTGACTTGGTCCACGTCTCTTTTCATGACTTGACTAAGTCCACTTTGCTTTGTGCACACCACTTCCTTTCTCTCCCAGAGTGCTATATGAATAGCAATTTCTCCAACACTTAGAATAACGACTTTGCCATTCCTGAAACACATTTAGCACACCTGTTAAATAGTGTTGAATATTGTTGTTTCATACCAATGTTATTTTGATGATGATCACAACATTAAGTTGTTGCTAATGACTCTCTTGTTTTAGTCTCTTAGTTACTTTCCAAGAACATCTTTTTTGGAGACTAAACACTTGGTGCAAGGATGGACATCAAGTGGAGAAGGACCAAAGCTTGGACTCAATGGGTGCTAAATCTTGGAGTTGATAGAGAGCATCAAGGCATCAAGATTGAAGCCATAGACTCTAAGGAAAGAAATGTAATCCATGTAATATTTCATTTATTGCTTTCTCTCTCATTTAAGTCTAGGATATGTAATGCCTTGTTAGATGGTCTACTCATTCATGCATCTGCATTTAACCATCTTAGTGAGCCTTATGATTATCATATAATCCAACTCTATAGGCTCATCTTGACCAAAGACTCATTTGGAGTCTTTGGTTCTCCATCAGTGGCCTGCTGAAGGATTCACAGTCAACTGGGTGATTTCCAGTCGCATGTCGATTCTTCTACAGTCGACCATGATGCACGGCTCAACTCAATATTTCTATTGACTTTACTTAAGCTTTTCGCTTCAGTCGACTAATGCTCAGTTTACAGTCGCCTGTATATTTACAGTCGCCTGTGAATTGGTCAATAGTCGTCTAAGTAGCGTAAGTGCATATATTACTTCTCTCTGTTTTTCTCCATCTCTTGCAGCAGTGATCGGTCCATATTTTACACCTTTTTCTGCATGTTTTCATGCCATTTCGATTGCTTATATTGCGATTTTCACGATTATTCGATGATATTGCGTTACTTTTCACTATTTCTGGTTTTTTCGAATTTCAGGAAATATGGAGCAATCGGGAGCAAAAATGAGCTTAATGTACTTGCACGCATACCAGAGCATTGCCCATGGCCTTATTAAGGAGCTAACGATGCTGGACGATGAGCAGAAATCGAAGAAATTCGATAGAATCGACGAGGAGGCAGGGAGGAGAAGAAAGAGGCCCAGCAGTAGCTCACTCAGCCGAACAGAGAGTTCACTCGGCCAAGTGAAGGACTGCGCTCGGCCGAGTGAAATGGATACGAGATAGCCTAGATTCAAAGTTCACTCGGCTGAGCAAGAAAACCCACTCGGCCGAGTAAAGAAGCTCACTCACCCAAGTATGACAGGGATTTTCTCCGAGAATCATCTAACTTACTGGAATTTGGAGAAGACCCACTCGGCCGAGCCAGAAAGCTCACTCGGCCGAGTGAAGAAGCCCACTCACCCGAGTACGTTAGAGTCTTCCTATTGAGATTTTAGCGACTATCTGGAATTTTGGGAGAACATCAGAAGATCTTACTCGGCCGAGTAAGGAAGTCCACTCGGCCGAGTCACACTTCCACTCGGTCGAATGACATGAGCGCCCAGATTTTCAGACAGCCTCTCACTCTTTTGAAATCTGCTATTATTCCAGCAAGCAAAGTATTTTTATCATATTTTTTATGGTTATTAGACTTTATGACGGTTCCAACGCCGCCAAGAATGCGCCAATCGGAGGTCTGATGAAATTTGGAGAATTTCTGCAAGTTGATGCTGCAGTGCTGGAATTTTCACTCGGCCGAGTCATATTCCCACTCGGCCCGAGTGACTGCGGGCCCAGATTTTAAGTTGTGGCCAGGGCTAAATTTGGGCACGAAATTGAGAGGGTTTCTAGGGTTTTTTGCTAAGGTTTTGAGGGGGCTATATAAGAGGTTTGTAGCTGTCATTAGAGGGAAGTTCCCTAATATTTTCTTCGAGACTTTGTTAGAGGTTAGACCATGCCCTATGCCTCCTCTTGGATCTAAAAGGTTGTGATTGGATTGAAGTTATTCATCAAAGCTAAGTATCTTTGTTTTTATTGTTTGAATCTTTGATTTGATATCTTTTTATATGCAAACAATGTCTTTTATTGATTTCTATATCATTATTGCTATGCTTGAGTAGATTTGATGTTCTAGGGCATGGGGATGAACCCTATGGATCTAATTTCAGATTTGTGATGGATGAATTTCTAAGTTGCTAGAATTGCTAGGAGTTTAGATTGTGATTGATTTATTACGGATAGCTAAGAATTTCTATCGATTCGGGGTTTGCAAGAGATTGGATTCCTATTGATGGGAAGTCCTAGATATTCGATTTAGATTTATAATCGAAATCCATTAGACTTGGTTTGCAAGAGATTGGACCAAAGCTAGCATTTTTATTATAGATCTATACCCATATTCGTTTGCAAGAGATTGGACGAATACGAGCCATCACAACCTAGGTCGTAACTCGAGTTTGCACGAGAGTGGGCTCGAGGAGCGATTGAACGATGATGTCGATCTTCATGCTAGTGGTCTAGGTTAGGGTTTATACGAGAGTGGGCCCTAATCTAGGTTAATATAGACCGGCAATAGCGTGAGAGCGTGAGCTTGGTTCTCTATTTAGTTACGACTAGTTCACCTCAACACAAGCCAGTAATATTGAGATTCACAATTCACGGAGATGTATGACGATCCTTAGTGGGGATTCTCTAGCCCTAAACTCTTTTATTATATCGATTTGAACAACATCTTTATCACCGACGCCGACATCCATCACCAATTCTATTACATCATACCATAACCATCTCCACCAATAAAACCCTCGTAGTCGAGCCAACCTAAGATAGATTGGAACCAACACCACCTCCTCGTGTTCGATACCCGCTCGCCACTTGACCGTGCGCTTGCGGTAAAACTACAATCGTTCTCTGGGTGTATATCCGGGGCCGATCAAGTAGCCGACTGATGAAGGATTTACAGTCGCCTGTCTATTTTACAATCGATTGTATTATTGTCATCAGTCGCCTGTTTGCTTATTTGGAGAAAGAATGCAGCTCTCTGTTTATTCCATCCCCTACAGCAGTCGCCTGCTGAAGGTTTCATAGGCGCATGTCCTGTTCACAGTCGAATGTATCGACTTCATCATTCGACTGTCGTGGCTCAGATTATAGCCGTTGGATATTTTCTAGTCGTTGGACAGTCGACTGTCATTTGTTCATCAGTCGACTGTCAATGATGTTTCTGCCCAGAAACTAGCCGTTGCAGCTTTTTGTTTTTAGCTGTTTCCTTGGGTTTTGATAGTTTGTATAGGGTTCCTATATATATGAGAGGGCTGAGTTCATAGGAACTTCTTGATGCTATTTAAAATCATTAAATATTGATAAAGCCACTCTCAAACTCTCACATTTCCTTCTTTGAGCTCTCATTCCTCTTCATGCATTGAAGTCTAGCTCAAGGGAAATCATCCAAGTGCTTTCAAGCATATCTCAACACTTGGAGATCCTCTTCCATGCCTTACATTCATCTATGAGTAAGCATCTCAAGGCATAGGTATTACTTGGTGTTTCTTTGTAACACTAATTCTCTTTGTAGGAATTAGTCTTTCTCTCTTTGTGGGAGTTTATCTCTTTGTGGGAGTAACTCTCTTAGTGGGAGTTTGGTGTCCTAGGGTAGGGCCAACCCTAATTATCTGAGTGGAAGTTAGTAATTCTCTAGGTGGGAGTTTAACCCCTGTGTAGGGTTGGTTGGGTCCTTGTGTAGGGCAAAATCCTCTTGGTGATGTATCTCTTTGTGGGATTTGTATTCAATTCTCTTTATGGGATTATAGTGAATATTGGTGTGGCTGGACGTACCCAAGTTTGGGAAACCAGTGTAAAATCTTGTGTTTACGTTTGGATTGATTGTGTCAATTATTTCCTCTTGCATTTATTATTCCGCATTTGCAAGTTTAATTTTAATTGGACAATTTATTGTCATTACACTATTCACCCACCTCTAGTTTGTTATTGTTAGTATTGCAAGGGTAAGGCGATCCTTACAATTGGTATCAAAGTGAGGTTATAGCATACTGCAACTATGGCATTCAACGCCTCATCCACGTCTCATGAAGAAGGTCATTCAACCGTTCAACCCCCGCTCTTCAACGGAACCAACTACCCAAGTTGGAAGATTAGGATGATGATCTATATGGAGGGTCAAGACCTATGGGATGTTACGGAGGTGCCATTTGAGAAGCCCACTACACCTACGGCTTCAAGGACAAAGGCGAAGAAGGACTCGATCAAATTCAATGTGAGGGCTATGAATGCATTCCATTGCGCCCTCTCAGCAAATGAGTTCAACCGCATCTCCATGTGCAAACGGCCAATGAAATTTGGCATGCTTTGGAGATATGTCATGAAGGGACTACAAAGGTAAAGAAATCTAAACAAACTGTGTTTAGATCTAAATATGAAATGTTTAAGATGCAGGAAGGAGAAAGCATTTCAGAGATGTTCACAAGGTTCACTGATATCATGAATGCTTTGGAGGGACTTGGGAAGATGATTTCCCAAGAGGATCGTGTAGAGAAGATCCTTGACTCTCTCACACCTCATTCGGAGTCAAAGTCCAATGGAATTTTGGAGTCATATGACAAGTCCAAACACACCGTTGAGGAGTGCATTGGAAATCTCATGGCGTACGAAGTGAAGCTTCAATACAAGAAGGAGATTCAACCATCGATGCCCGAGAAGCCAGAGAAGCACAAGGGGGTTGCATTCCATGCCAAGGAGGAGCCAATCAAATGGAGGAAGAAATTCCATCGGGAAGCTCCTAGTGAAGAAGATGAGCTAGAAGAGGCGAGTGGAGAAGAAATTGAGGATCTTGCCGAGCAATTCAAGGCATTCCTCAAGTGCAAGCAAGGTAAATCTTTATCAAAGTTTGCCTCCAATTCTAATAAGGTTCCTACTTGTTACACTTGCATTGGAAAAGGTCGCATATCCACCGAATGCCATTCCAAACCCAACAAAGAGCTTACAAGGGTAAAGGGAAGAAGCATTGGAAAGGAAAGTCCAAGTCCAAAAACCACAAGAAGGGGCTTGTCGGGACATTTGATGATTCGAGTGAGGATACATCAAGTAACGAAGAAGAGGATGCAAAGGAGGATGCTCACGCATGCTTTGTAGCAATTGATGTTCATACACCAATCCCTTCTGGCTCAAATGAAGATGAGTTGGAAGCATGGCTCAACTCCTATGAGGAATCGTGCCTCATGGCAATCAGGGAGAAGTCATCATCAAGCTCTAGCGAGGAAGAAGTCGATGATGAGATTGAGGAGAAGATCTCATACGAGGAGCTTGAATATCGTTTCGGTATGGTTTCCAAAAATGCTAATAAGTGCATCAACTCTTACAATAAATTAAAAGAAAAATATAAGATTGCTAAGAGTAGATTGCATGAACTAGAAATTGCTAGTGTAATCCATGTTGAAATGCATGATTGTGACACTAACGAGAGAGACACACTTCTCTCTCAAGTTAAGGAATTGAGTTTGTCTAATGATAATCTTATTACTCAAAATCTTAGCTTAGAAACTCGCATTCGACAACTTACGTTGAAATGTGCAGAGGAATCCCGTAAGCTTAAAAGCTTTGTGTATTCTAGGGATTCACTCCACGATTTGCTTGAAAACAACATCCGACAAATCATAGAGGAGGTTTGGGATATATTCAAAATGTGGTACCCAGACCCACCGCTAATTCCTCTTATGGTGCTAATACAAGAAATATTGCGAAAGCACCTAAGAAGAATCACCATGCTTTCTTGTATAACAATAACACCAATAAGAAGCATGTAAATCACGAGGTAATGAGGAAGAATGAAAACTCTTCATTTTTTTTGCTAAGAAGCAAAATCCTCATTCTATGCATGCCAAGAAATTCGTTTCTACACCTAAGCATGCCACATCCACCCCTCTTACAAAGGCAAACCCCTTGCCTAGTAAATCCTTGAGTTTATGGATTCCCACTAAGGTTAGTGTGCAAGAGAGGGATAGTTACATCAACTCTCTAGTTAGAGATGTAATCACCTCATGTGATTACATTAGGAAATCAAATTCCTCTTGGGTTTGGTTCCCTAATGTTTAGGTTCCTCACACATATGCATATTGCACGGGTATTGTGCTTAAATGTTTATTTTAGAACACCCATTGTTTACGTGTGTTTCATGATTTTGAAAATGTTTTCAAATTTATGTTTTTCATGAAAATGGGAATCTTTGGGAATACATTGACGTACATGCATTTGTTGATCCATATGTATGTCAATGGGGGAGTAAATATGTTGTATGTTTAAAATATTTTTAAAACATATTTTGACTCTCATTTTAGGGTGTCTTTGGGATCATTGCTACAATTGGTGTCAATTATCAATTGGTTAGTTTTGGTCTCAAACTAAACCCCTTGGATATTGCCAACATGTTTCATGTTATATTTCTTTTAGGCAATGTCATTGTGTATCATTGAAGCTTGATTTTTCCATATCTATTGCTTTGATAGGCCCATGGCTCCAATATATGTATATCAATTGGTAAAGAGGATTATTCCAAGATTCATTGTCTACAATTGGTATTGCCTCAATTGTTAGAGATTGTTTATCTTCTACTTTACAATTGGTATTAGATCCTAGAAGTTAAAATTTGACCTTTTCTATGATCTAGGGGGAGCATGGAATAGTGATTGATACCCATTAAATTTTACAATTTGGTATCATACATCTCCTTATTGTCACATCTTTGGTTAAGATGGCAAAGGGGGATATTTATAATGTCCACCTTTTTGACGATGTCAAGGGGGAGAGATATATGCATTATGTAAATATAGTTCTTGTATTTCATACATATGCATTTGGGGAGAGATATATCTATGGGGAGAGATATATGGGATTGTATAAACCATTCATGTTTGCATGATTTTGTCTATTGCAATTAGTGTATGTAATCCATATCTACCTATTATATGTCACCATGTTGACTCATTATTTCATTTGGTATAATGAGTATTTACTATTGTGTATCTCATTTTACACTTGGTGCATATAAGTAGGGGGAGCTCATTAGCATTATGCTTTATTGCTTTATGATTTACATAATGTGTGTCATCATCAAAAAGGGGGAGATTGTTGAGTATTAGTGTTTCATACCAATGTTATTTTGACGATGATCACAACATTATGTTATTGCTAATGACTCTCTTGTTTTACTCTCTTAGTTACTTTTCAAGAATATCTTTTTTGGAGACTAAACACTTGGTGCAAGGATGGACACCAAGTGGAGAAGGGACAAAGCTTGGACTCAAGGGGTGCCAAAGCTTGGAGACGATGGAGAGCATCAAGGCATCAAGATTGAATCCATAGACTCTAAGGAAAGCAATGTAATCCATGTAATATTCCCTTTATTGCTTTCTCTCTCATTTGAGTCTAGGATATGTAATGCCTTGTTAGATGGTCTACTCATTTATGCATATGCATTTAACCATCTTAGTGAGCCTTAGGATTATCATAGAATCCAACCCTATAGGCTCATCTTGACCAAAGAGTCATTTGGAGTCTCTTGTTCTCCATCAGTCGCATGCTGAAGGATTCACAGTCGACTGGGTGATTTCCAGTCCCATGTCGATCCTTCTACAGTCGCCTGTGATGCACGGCTCAAGTCAACATTTCTGTTGTCTCTACTTGAGCTTTTCGCTTCAGTCGACTGATGCTCAGTTTTCAGTCGCCTGTATATTTACAGTCGCCTGTGAATTGGTCAACGGTCATCTGAGTAGCGTAAGTGCATATACTGTTTCTCTCTGTTTTTCTCCATCTCCTGCAATAGCCGACTGATGAAGGATTTACAGTCCCCTGTCTATTTTATAGTCGACTGTATTATTGTCATCAGTTGCCTGTTTGCTTATCTGGAGAAAGAGTGTAGCTCTCTGTTTATTCCATCCCCTGCAGCAGTCGCCTGCTGAAGGTTTTACAGGCGCCTGTCCTGTTCACAGTCGATTGTATCGACTTTATCAGTCGACTGTCGTGGCTCAGATTATATCCGTTGGATATTTTCTAGCTGTTGGACAGTCGACTGTCATTTGTTCATCAGTCGACTGTCAATGACGTTTCTGCCCAGAAACTAGCCGTTGCAGATTTTTGTTTTTAGCTGTTTCCTTGGGTTTTGATGGTTTGTATAGGGTTCCTATATATATGAGAGGGCTGAGTTCATAGGAACTTCTTGATGCTATTAAAAATCATTAAAGATTGATAAAGCCACTCTCAAACTCTCATATTTCCTTCTTTGAGCTCTCATTCCTCTTCATGCATTGAAGTCCAGCTTAAGGGAAATCATCCAAGTGCTTTCAAGCATATCTCAACACTTGGAGATCCTCTTCCATGCCTTGCATTCATCTATGAGTAAGCATCTCAAGGCATAGGTAAGAATATTTATTTTACTTGGTGTTTCTTTGTAACATTAATTCTCTTTATGGGAATTAGTCTTTCTCTCTTTGTGTGAGTTTATCTCTTTGTGGGATTAGGATACTCTCTTTGTGGGAGTAACTCTCTTTGTGGGAGTTTGGTGTCCTAGTGTAGGGCCAACCCTAATTCTCTGAGTGGGAGTTAGTAATTCTCTATGTAGGAGTTTGACCCCTGTGTAGGGTTGGTTGGGTCCTTGTGTAGGGCAAAATCCTCTTGGTGAGGTATCTCTTTGTGGGATTTGTATTTTTTTCTCTTTGTGGCATTATAGTGAATATTGGTGTGGCTGGACGTACCCAAGTTTGGAGAGCCATGGTAAAATCTTGTGTTTGCGTTTGGATTGATTGTGTCAATTATTTCAACTTGCATTTATTATTCCGCATTTGCAAGTTTAATTTTAATTGGACAATTTATTGCCATTACACTATTCAGCCCCCTCTAGTGTGTTGTTATTAGTATTGCAAGGGTAAGGCAATCCTTACAAATAGTTCGTACACGTTTGTCATCATCAAACTAAAGATCCTAGATCGTTGCATCCAACAACGAGTACGAACTATCACGATATAAACCCAAACTTAAGTTACGCGAGAGCGAGCTTGAGTTGGGAGTGGATATAATTGTCGATCTTAATGCTAGAATTTTGAACTAGGCTTGCGCGAGAACGAGGCTCTAGTTTAGATTGCTATAGACTTGAGTAGCGCGAGAGCGTGCGTTGGTTCTTTATTTAGTTACGACAAGTTCACATTAAACCCAAGTTTAGTAACATTGAGATTCTTAATTCGCATTGATTGCTTGAGATCTATAGTGGGGATTCCTAAGCCTTAGAAATCTTTATATATTGAATTTACATCGATACTTGATTGATTGTGACATCAACTCTTTCAAAGCTAATTTTCCACCAATAGCTTAATAAATCATATAGATTATCGTTATTAGTTCCTCCTCATGATCGATACCCGCTTACTACTTAACCATGCGCTTGCGGTAATACTACATTGTTTCCAGAGTTGTATTTCGAGACGACCAAGTTTTTGGCGTCGTTGGCAGGGATTCATCTCCATGTAATTTGCACCATAACGAGGTTGCTTCCGAGTTACTTTCTGGATAGACTATGCATCCAGCTGTCCTATCAACACCTTCCATGGCTCTGCCAGATGCGTGTCTCCACGGAATCCATCAGATTCCAGCAATGTGGCTCCCATCATCTCTCCAGGACTCCACCAATACCCTACAAGAGATAAGCCACATGAATCTGATGTGGATAATTCTTCTCCAGAATAAATGTATTCCAAAGAGGGTCATCAACATAAGTATTTAAAATTAAGGATAGTTGACAACACTTCCCTGGAAATAAATCTCTACTCACATGCACCACGTAGACAAACCCCACTTTGTTCGCCTCAGGTTCTTCAGGTTGCTTTGGCATATAAGCATGGGTCTCATCAGGCAACTCCTCATCATTATCAGACTTATCCCAGTGCACCTCCTTATCATATTCATATGCGTATATGGGTGCTAGCTCCTTGCTCTCCTCCTCATATACATCCCATCGTGCCTCTTGATTTTATGTATGTGTATCCTGCAAAAGGTAAAATGAGTTATCTGAATATGAATCATAGTAAACATCATGCATGGGAGGGGAATCAAACGTAAGAAACAAGGGGGTAAAGAGATCTCCCTGAATGGGAGCCATAAGCTCTGTGTGATAGTCCTCAGCGTCAGTGGAAGGGTGAGGTTGCTGTGGAAGCTCTAATGGAGGATGGTAATGTTTGGGATCCTTATGAATAGATGTGTCCTCGTCACAATGCATAACCTCCTCAGTGACAAGCTCTGGCTCCGAGTGTAAGGCCTCCTCCTCAATAATGTCCTCTGATGGTAAAGGCTGCTCTGACTCATGTGGGTGGCAGGGGCAACGAAGGCACAAGCTGACTCCACAACGTCAGGTGTCGTTGTCTCGTCAGAGGTGGCAATATCGAAGCGCATGATACCTCCCCCAAGGTGAATGTGAATATCATCCTCAATGGTACCTACAGCAAACACATGATTCTCAATAAAATTAACGAGCTTACATGCAGCTGGATCACCTGCCCCGACGGCTAATGAGCCAAAAGATCGAGCTGCGTCCAATAAGCTTTCTAAAGTTGATGCATATCTCAGGTCCTCGAAGGTTGTCAGATGAATCCTCCTCAAGCACTCCGATGAGGGTCCCTGCAATCCTCTAGTGAAGAGAGAAAATAGCTCGAAATCATCGTACCCATGGTCTGGCTCCATCTGTAATATTACTTCGAACCACTCCACGGCTTCCCCGAAGGAGTCTCCGTCAGCCTGATTGAATGTAGCGAGATATTGAAAGAATTGTATAGAACCCGGTCAGATCATATTTGGAAGCATCAGCGCTGCATCAACTATACCTGATCAAGCAAAGTAAATAACCTGGAGAAGAATGTCAGTGTCACAAAAGAGATAAAGATAAAAAATAACGTGGTGGTGGGAAAAAATCACACTCTTTTTTACGTAGTCTAATCAACCTAATTGTGATAAATAGATAATATGGCGGAACGCCTCCTTGACAACGATGCCAAAAACTTGATCGGCCAGAATTAAACTCCGGAAACGATGTCATATTGTCATTTTACCGCAAGCACATGGTATAGTTGCGAGCAGGTATCGAACACGGAGAGGCTGTGCTATACTACCTATCTACTCCTAGGTTGGGTTAGACTGCAAGTTTTATTGGTGGATGTGGATTATAAAGTATCGTAATGGTGATGGATGCAAAGGTCGTGTCACTCGATATCGAAAACTGACTCTACACAAAGAAAGAAAGAAAATATAAAAGACTAGGGCATTAGGAGTCACCACTAAGATCATCTGATGTCAATGCTAGGTTAGAATTCTTACGTTGAATTGGCTTTATTAGGGAGAGATTGTCGCATCTAAGATATAGAACTCATGGCTCTTACACCACTTGTCTAATGTATCCCGTGTTAGCCCCACCTCGTGGATAGACTCTCACACGATACGTGCATTATGATCGACAACTATACTCAATCTCTGCTCATATCACCTCGTGAAAATTAGAGTTTCGATCTGTGACTTGGTGGCTCTCATTGATGCTACTATCGTAGGTCATCAATTAGTAATATTGGAATGTCGGTAGATCCCATCAGAAGTTTGCACCACCTCGTGGGAATACGAACCCTAATTGTATCCCCTAACATACCTAATTAACTTCATAAAATATCCGTCAGAAGTTTGTGCCACCTCGTGGGAATACAAACCATATACGGAATCTCCTACAAACTTGGCTTGATCACCCAAATCACATCCCTTTTATACCAAGACAACCTAAAAATCCTAACTTTACATCTAAATCCTAAGATCCTAGGGCTAATCCATTAGCCCTAGGTAAGACTACTCCTGGATTATAGACATAGATATGGAATCGACAGAAAACTTCATTGCATGCATCAAAGAGAGATAAACAATAAGCAATCACAAAGAAATAACAATGGAATTAACGAGAACAAAAATACTTATCTTGATACAAGGAAGGGGTTTATGGCATGGCCTAACTCTAAAAGATAGTCTCCACAAAGCTTCAAAGAAAATAAGATCTCCCCTCCTAATGACGGCTAGAATCCCTATACATAGTCCCTTTAGCAAATAACCCTAGAAAACCCCGGCAAAACCCCTCTGAAATTTGGCCCAAATCTTTCTTTGGCCACAACTTATTGGTGGACCCTAGCTGGCTCAGCCCGAGTAGAATCAGCACTAGGTCGAGTGCAGATTTCAGCACTACAGTGTCAACTTGCAAAAATTCCACAGGTTTCATCTGACCTCTGATTGATGCGTTTTTGGCAGCATTGGAACCGTCATGAAGTCTACTATCCATAAAAATATGAAAAAAATAGTTTGCCAACAGGAATGATAGAAGATCGCAAAAGAGTGAGAGGCTGTCTGAAAATCTGTGCATCTCACCTTGATCGACCGAGTGCTTTACGCTAGTTGAGCTACAATGGGCTGGAAAAGTCCCTCAATGTATTGCTCTGTAATGGATTCCACGCAGCTGAGTAGATGTAGTACTCGGTGAGTCGCTGATCTACTCAGTCGAGCTACAGTAGGTTGGGAAAGCCTGCAAAATTGTCGCTCTGTTTGGATTCATCTCGGTCAAGCAACTGCCCTACTCAGTCGAGTGGGGCATATCTATTCGGGTTCTTGATTCTGAGTATTAGCTCGGTCGAGTGCTGATGCACTCGACGAGTAGCCTGGGAAACAGACTAGCTTCTTTCTTTGAGCTTCTTTTCCTCCTCTCTCCTCCTCTTCTCCTCCAATCTCCTTCTTCACCTCGTCAAACACCTAGGGGACGACATCATGGATGCTCTGGTGATCTCGGAGTGTCCACTACTCCAATTTGCTCCAAATCACCTCAAAACTTCTGAAAATGAGAATAAAGCTCTGAAAGTGATATAATACGATAAACGATCAAATGAGCAACAAATATGAGTTTTGAGCGACTAAAATGGCGTGAAATGATGCGATAAAATCATGGAAAATATGGACACATCATATGCTCATCCATATGCATCTCATCATATGTATGCTCCTTATGTTTCACATGACCATCATATGTTTCATGCTTATCCTCCACCATTCTCATTTGCTAGATCACATCCTTATAGGCTACATAGAAATCAACCCCATGTGCTTGCAACTAAGAAAAGGACTCTCAAAACTGCACAGTCAAGAGACGAGAAGCTGAGGAAGATTCGGGAGCATGTAAAGGCTGGACTCTGTGCTGATTATCTTATTCATGAGGATGGGTCATACGTTTTAGGACTAGGATATGCATGCCAACCGATGCCTTTCAGGATGAGTTATTGAGGAGGGCCCACAGCTCCCCTTATTCTATTTGCGCAGGCAATATGAAGATGTACTGCGATCAGCGACAGCATTACTGGTGGCATGAGCTGAAGCATAGTGCAGCCAGGAATGTGGCATCATGCTTTGTTTATCAATAGGTGAAGGCCGAGCATCATAGATTCGCATGGCTGCTACAGCCTCTCCCCATTTCAGAGTGGAAGTGGCAGCATGCGACGATGGATTTTGTGACTGGTCTACCTCGCACTCCTAGATGAAATGATGCTATTTGGGTGATCGTTGACCGATTAACTGAATCAACGCATTTCATTCCTTTTTTTGTTTGTCAGTCTATGGAGTATCTAGTTAAGAGATATATGGAGGTAAAGTTCTTTCTTTCCATATATCTACTGATTCTCTATTTGGTATGTTTTTTATATGAGTCTTGTGTACGGGAGATCATGAGACTCCATGGATTACCTATATGCATAGTCTCTGACCATGACACTAGATTCACATCTCATTTCTAAAAGAGCTTGAGGCTAGCTTGGGGACCCAGCTCGGTTTTATTACTGCATACCATCCTCAGATGGATGGTCAGTTTGAGCACACTATACAGACACTAGAGGACATGTTGAGAGCATGTATGCTAGACTTCAAGGGTTCTTGGGATGACCATTTATATCTTGGAGTTTGCATACCATAATAGTTACCAGGAATGTATTGGTAAGGCGTCGTTTGTTGCATTATATGTGAGGAGGGGTCACTCTCATCTGGCTAGGATGATGTTGGGAACTGTGAGCTTCTGGGGCATGAGATGATCATCGAAGTTGTTGATGTGGGGCGGACTGTCAGGGATAATCTCTGTGTTACCCATGATCGCTATAAGCAGTGGGCTAATACGAAGCTGCGACACTTGGAGTTCTAGATAGGTGACCATGTGTTCATGAAGATCTCACCTACGTATGGATTGATTCGTTTTTGCAGATGTGGGAAGTTGATCCCTAGATTTATGGTCCATTTGAGGTCTTGGATCGATTGGTGAGGTTGCTTACAGACTTTCTTTGTCACCGTCCCTCAAGGTATACACAACGTGTTCCATGTATCTCATCTCTGGAAATAGAGGGAGACCCCAGTCACGTTGTGGACTTTTCAGAGATCAATGTACGTCTGGATTTGATGTATGAACAGAAGCTAGTAGCTAAACCAGATGCAGAAGTTGATAAGGAAGAATGCTATTAACATTCTGAGGGTTGTGTGGCACCGAGAGTCTCAAGGAGAGTCCACCTGGGAACTCGAGGATGAGATGTTGAGAGATATACCCTCATTTGTTTGTAAAGTGGATTTTGTTTTATTGTATAAATGGTTTGGTTTGATGTATAGAAGTATCATTCCCTTATAGCTTTATTTTGAAATTCCAAGGACAGAATTTGTTTTAAGGAGGGTAGGATGTAACTCTCTGTTTCAGATATACGAAGTATTGCACTGTGCATTTTGATCGTACTTGATACACATATATTTTTCATATATTTTGGGGATTTTTCCATAAATTTAAATCATTACAATATTCCTATGTTTATACATTTTTAAATAAACTCAATATGTATCTTTCTTATATACTACATGATATACTATATGTATACTACATGGTATTAAATTAAATACTTGTATTACTATATTTTTCGAAAAAGAAAATCCTAATTTTTCCTCAATTGCCACATCATTTTCCATGTGTCATCACCTTACTTAATCCCACCTACTACTCTCCACTAAACATGTTAGTTAGGTAGGCTAAAGACACCTCATACAACACTTGTCGTGCTCTCTTTTAATCTCATTAAGATTAGGAAATATAAAAGAGAGAAGAAAATGAGAAAAATGGAAGAAAATGGCAAGAAAATGGAAAAATTCGTCATTTCTCTCTCCCTCTCCTCCCTCCACCAGGCTGACCCCCCTCTCCCTCTCCCTCCTCATTACTCGAACACCACCACCACCACCACCAGCATCTTCCCTCCTCCTCCCTTGACTGGCCACATCCTCGCCCTTGCTCCTTCGGGTGCTTTAAGATAGAAGAAGGTAGAAACATTTCTAGGAGAAGGAGGCAAAAGATTAGGGTAAGAGGAGAAGCTTCATGAGGTAGGAATTCACAACCCTAGGTGGAGGATCATGTTAGGATTTCTTATGCCATGATTAGTTCGTTTAGTATGTATGAGGTTAAGTAAGTTGCTCCATGGTTATATGTGTAGGATCATGCTAGTATGTGTCATGATTCTATGTTAGTATGTTTCATGCTTCTATGTGTAGGATCATGCTAGTATATTTCATGCTTCTATATGGAGTGTGTTTTATGCTTCTATGTTAGTATTTTTCATGCTTCTATGTATAGGATCATGTTAGTATGTTTCATGCTTCTATGTGTAATATGTTAAATGCTGCTATTTTAGTATGTTTCATGATTATATGTGTAGGATCATGTTATTATGTTTCATGCTTCTATGTTAGTATGTTTCATACCTCTATGTGTATGATCATGTTAGTATGTTTCATGCTGCTATCTGTAGTATGGTTCATGCCGATTTGCTAGTATGTTTCATGCTTTTATGTGTAGGATCATGTGTAGTATGTTCCATGCTTCAATGCTAGTATGTTCCATGCTTCTATGTGTATGATCATGTTAGTATGTTTCATGTGTCTATGTGTAGCATGTTTCATGCTTCTGTGTGTATGATCATGTTAGTATGGTTCATGCCTCTATGTGTAGTATGTTTCATGCTTCTCTGTGTAGTATGTTTCATGCTTCTGTGTGTATGATCATGTTAGTATGTTTCGTGCCACTATGTGTAGTATGTTTCATGCTTCTCTGTGTAGGATCATGTTAGTATCTTTCATGTTAAGAAAATTATTATAAGGCATGTGTATTAATCCATGATATGTTTAGGACCTTGTAATTTTGCTTGTGCATGTAATCATTCTATAAGGAGAGTATGCTTGTTCATGGTTAGATTATGTCATTTCCTTAATCACGAACAATTTTATGTAATGCAATGATGGTCGTGGAAGTTGTAGAATTGACGTGATAATGATGATATTTGAAATGATGTGCAGCGGTGGTAATGACTGCATAAATATTGAGATGATGGACCCGATCTAATTTTTATTAGAGTGAGAACACGAGAGTAGCATAATAACCTGGATGTCTCGATCTATCCTGAGATAATTGAGTTATTCCAGAAATGGGGTTTGGGGGAAACTCAAGTAAAGTGTATACATAAGTAACTGGACTAGACTGGATTTGTATCTCACTCGCACTCCCGAAACGGGGGAGTTGGGCAGTGTTGGATATGCCCATATGTGTACTCGTGATGCACATTGAGGTATATGATGTGTATTATATTCTCACTCCCGAAACAGTGGAGTTATAAGAAGCCATGTTTCATAGTACTCATTTCCACTAGTGGGGTACCATTTTCCACCTACCCTGGGTGAGGTCCAGAGCCTTATGTCTTACATCTTACACTAAATTCCAAAACATTAGTTCAAGAACAGCCAAAAGCAACAACATGAATAGTGAATGATAATATTTTTTCTATCGCAATACTTTATTTACTTCCTTACATGTGAACATCGCATGTTTCCTTTCTGCTTAGAGTTATTAATTTATTTCACTACCTCTAAATTTTCCCAAAATAGAAATTGATGACATAGTTGTAAAAAATGTTAAATATGATGTTCTACACCTAAATTTGTGTAATTCCTATTGGGCCGTGTTGACATGTTGACCCCCCCTTCCCAGGACTAAAGCTAGCAACCACAGAGCATGTCCTCCCCCAGTAAACTATCTAGAACCTTGAGCTAGAGGTCGAGCCCTCTAAAAGTGATTTCATGGCGTTGACTACTTAGGACTTGAGTAGGGAGTGAGTTGTACTTGGGTTGTGGACACAGCTTTGGGGCGTTTGGGAGTCTGACACATTTTTGTTTCCTCAAGTACCCTTTTGTGCAGTTATCAAAGTACCTTTGTAATGGTTAGATATAAATATATGTATATATTTTTGTGACTATGTGATATGACTAAGCGATTTTTCTGTATTAGAGCATGTACAGTTATTTCTTATCTGTTGAATGTATAATCCCAGCATTCGAAACAGCCTGCATATCATAACCACGCTGGAAAATATGTAGATCCCAAGAGTTCAAATCCTTGGATCTGAATATTAACGCGGCCTTGTCACTTTCCATTCCCTAGATGCTCTTGGGAAATTTTTGTATTTCCAAGGTATTTTAGAGAATGGGGCATGATACTATCTATGGATCTTTGTGTGATCTGCATAAACCATAATAACTCAGATTGTTAGTGAGCCGAGCTAGGACGAGATACCAGCTTCGACTCTTCCGATGCTCAAATAAGAACTTGAATGAGAGATAATGAAATATAAATAGAGGGAGAGTATTGCGAATGAGAATGAGCTCATCTTTTTCCAAAAAGGTGGGCTATATATAGAGTTTATTTATGAAGGAGCATTTTAGTTCAATTTTAAACATGTGTTCTTTATTATGATTTAGGTTAGGCCTTATTGTACATGTTTTAGCATTCGTTCCCATGTGCTTTTATTAATGGTGTGCTTTAGGCCACTTTATTGTGTGGTATAACACCAATATGTAACCTACATCTCGGACTGACAAGGTTCTATAATGCTTCTTTTCGATAGCATCGTGGGTGGGTGGTGAAAGGGGCTATATCTATGTCGGTACTAAGTGGGTTAATTAGTGCTACCTATATAAGGAATAATGTTGGCAATTATGACCCCATTCAACAATCCACATAGAACATGTTATGAATTTGACGGGCAGGGTACATGTCTGAGCGACATAGTTAAACATGATCGACTCAATTATCAAATGAACTGGGAGTTCATATTTTCCTTTTTATAGAAAGTTATGCGATGCAGTGATTCAAGAATAAGTCTTCTTCTTTAACAAGGCTAATCACAGTTTTAAGCTTCTCTTATGCTTTTATGATGCAAGGAAGGGATATAGTTTTCTTCAAGTAGAAAGTCTCGTAGAATGAACTTTTCATCAAATTTGGGAGTGTGAAGAGACTCATTAGAGCTGGCTGCTCGTTTCTAACTCGAGTTTATTAGGAGATAGCAATGATAGAGTAAGCGCTTTACCTTGGGTGCCTAATATATGCATCTAATCAAATGTGAGATAGCGGTGTAATTTGCATTGTTCTTGTGATGGAACGAGCAAAATGGTTTGTCTAGTTAATTTTTGTGCAACTATGAATGTAATTTTGATATATTACCATACAAAGATGTTTAAAAAAACAATTTACAAGGGATATTTTCGTAACTCTTTATAAAAGGGTTCATTAAAAAACTAATATGATTTGTATGATAAAAAACTTATATGATTTGTATGATATTTAAGATGTAGGAAGATATGTACCCTCATGGCAATTTATCGAGAAAATATCGTACTAATTATCCTCGTATGAATTAAATGGTTTTTAAAATACTTGGATAATTTCCTTAGACTTAAAGTTAGGTCATACACGTATCTAGATGGATATCTCGATAACGGAAAGTGAATGACCGATATGAACTTAAGTCTTAAAACGTTCATGGTGATAGATGTGTCGAGAAAAGGATATCAGCACATCGGACACCATTGTGTTTTTGTATTAACCTGAAGGGTAATGATGATCTCATAATCATTCGACCTTGCGAAGTCGGAGACAAGGCACATGTGCTCATTAGAGAATGAGTCCACTGAACGACCCAATCAAGAGTTATCAAATGGTTAACTTTAATTAAACTGTCATTGATAACTCTCTAGTGATGATAGGCAATTTGGTCCTTAAGACATGAGGTCATTACACGAACATGTGCGTGAACGATGTCGCTTAGATCTATGATCTAGCCTCGAGTCTGCACGCATTGAAAGTGTCTTAGGTTGGGTGACATTTGAAGCGTACAAAGTAAGTGGCGATCAAGATAGGATTCGTCTCCTTCGTTAAAAGGGAAGTTAGTGTCACAGGCTCAGTACGGTTCTTTGTGCTAAACCTCGACCGGGGTATGTTGTAGGAAGTATAACATGGATATACCAAAGACCGAAGTATGCTGACCAGTGCTAGCTAGTAGGGTTGACGGTTTACCATACCCTAGGCTATGCAGTGACATAGTTATGACGAATGAACTAAAACTGTGGTATTCATCACGGACACAGTCAGAGTGATCCCGACGACACTTTTGTCAATTTGCTAATTACGTAATTATGATGCCGAAACACAGGCAACACCTGCTGCTCGTGGTCACTGTTATCTAGGGGTTTCGAGCTCCAACCTGTAGTAGGGTTATGCTGTAGGGTCTCACACCGAGTATGGTTTGTGTATTAGTAATAGGAAGAATGTATAGAGGAATGCATCTGATGCATTGGAATAATTTGGCTCACAAGCAAGTTGTGAGATTAAACCAAGAAGTTTCACCTTGGGGAATTTACATTTGATGTAAAACTAATACATTGTATTATGTTCAATATGATGCATAGGATCAAAGGGGACTTAATAAGAAAAACACATTAGAAATCGCGCTCAAATCGGAGCTCAAACGAGTCCGGAAACGCAAAAACCATAAATAAAGGGCTAGCGGGTCTGACCTACGCCCAGCGGGTCAGACCCGCAAGGAAATAGTGAATGCGGGTCCGACCCACTGGGGCGGCACATGTGCAGCCCGCGTGCACTGAATGCAGGGCCTGCATGAGGCCCGTGCGTGCTGCGCGCAGGCGGCGCCCCATGCGGGCACACCCGTAGGACAAATGCAGGGCGCCACATGGCGTGCCTGCAGCATCCGTGGGGCCCACTGTGGGGCCCATGTTTTAGGCTTTTTGAAACCCGTTTTGACGACTGCAAAATTCAAAATGTTTGTGGTTTTTTTCCCATCTTTGAGCTGTTGTTTGAGGGATCAAACGAAGTCAAATTGGAGAGCCATTTGTTTCTATGCATTCACCGTTCATAGCTCTTCGATTTGATAGGTTGGATCACTTGCGAAGATCAATGGTGAAGGAGGGAAATTAGTTGCAGTTTAGCCTTAGTGTAAGGCAAAACTAACTTAAATTTCTCCCCAAATTATTATTAGTCCAACATTGCTCGTGAGACGAGCTAGGGGTCCGGCCTCCTATATAAATAGGGGCTGACTCCCCTAGGAAAATTTGCATCAAGTCTCCGATTCGCGTAGCTCCGAAAAGTTTTGAGCACACTCGATCCTAGACAAAAATTATTCTCTCCTCCTTTAATTCTTCTGTTCCTCCATTTGAGTCCTAGCAAAACTAATACATTGTATTATGTTCAATATGATGCATAGGATCGAAGGGGACTTTCTAAGAAAAACACATGAAGAAACCACGCTCAAATCCGAGAAAAACACATGCAGTGCACGCGAGCGTAGCCCACGTGGGGCCCGCGCGTACTGCGTGCAGGCGACGCCCCATACGGGCGCTCTCGCAGGACAAATGCAGGCGCGCCAAGTGGCACGCTTGCAGCAGCTGTAGGCCCCACTGTGGGCCCACATTTTAGGGGTTTTGAAACACGTTTTGACGGCTACGAAATTAGAATGTTTGTGGTTTTTTGCCCATCTTTGAGATGTTGTTTGAGGGGTTAAACGAAGTCGTATTGGAGCGCCATTTTTTCTATGCGTTCACTGTTCATAGATCTTCGATTTGATAGGTTGTATCACTTGCGAAGCTCAACGGTGAGGGAGAGAAAATTAGTTGAAGTTTAACCTTAGTGTAAGGCAAAACTAACTTAAATTTATCCCCTAATTATTATTGGTCCCACATTGCTCGTGAGACGAGTAAGGGATCTAGCCTCCTATATAAATAATGGCTGACTCCCCTTGGAAAATTTGCACCAAGTCTCTGATTCGAGTAGCTCCGAAAAGTATTGAGCATGCTCGATCCGAGACAAAAATTATTCTCTCCTCCTTTAATTCTTCCATTCCTCCGTTCAAGTCCTAGCAAGATGAAGAGGTGGATTGGGATAGATCCAAAGTCTTTAACGCAGATCATACTCAAGTGAAACCTTCTTCGGCGAGTGCTTGGCTCGGAGGCATGGTGTCGGCTCGCTTCGGGTGGACCAGTCTTGGAGGCACAGAGGCGGCTTACTTTTGGGAGCGAAAGAAAGTTGTTGAAAACGACACTTCGTTTTCTACGAAAGCGACATCCGCGTATGTTCTTTTAATTCTTTCATATTTAGATTGTTGCAGTAGTTTAGATCTATGTTGGGGCTGGTCAGACCCACCCTAAGATAGTAGAGATCCTGGCACCGTGATATCCTTAGGGCATATTATTAAAGTGTTTAATAAATCTGTATTTCGCTGCTATATTTTGTTTGTATCGTCCGTCTGACTTAGGACATGCATAGATTTATGCCCTTAGGGTCCCGCAAAAACCAACATAAAAAAGATGAAAAGTTTGGAGGTTAAAATTCAAAGTAAGAAAGATGTTCAATTGGGGTGGGCAACGGGTATACCCGATTAATATTGGTGCGCATACGATTCCGATATATTGGACCCAAATATTTGGATCCCGCTTGAAATCGAAAGAAGAAGTTGAGAATCCGCAATCCGATTCCGATGAAGCGACAAGAAATGCACCAACGAGTGTAGCTCCAAAAGGACCCTTGTTTTTACTCATTTCTATGTGTTGTGCTCAAGACACTTGTGTTGTAGTCAAAACACTTATATAAAGTAGTTTGCATTAGTTACTGCGGCCGATGTGGGACAAAAGGAGAGGTCTGGGAGCAGTTGACGCATCCAGTTTGGTAGGAAGAAGGGAATTTAATAGTCCCAAATCGGTCAGATTATGGAATTTTTGTAATGCCCTGAAAGCACTGCACAAGTACTAGGGGTGAATAGTACTTTAAAATAATCAAGAGTATAATTCCTAATTATTGTGCAAACACAAACAACTATGCGGAATAAACGAGAACAACAGAAACAAAGCAACGCAAACGAGCGATGTAATGGGTTCAGATCCACCCACGTCTCCCCGACTTGTTCCCGGTGATCCTACGTCCCAGACACCCGGATCCCTTCCGGCTACTTGAGTTAGAATCCACTAACTCAAGGTTCCATTAAACAACTTCTTGTAGAAACTATTACAAGATCAAACAATACAATGAATGAATTGTGACTCCCACAAACTGGGATCACAAACTTCTCTCACAACCCGAGAGGTAAACTTATAATAAATAGTTTAAATGAAATAAATAGAACTCACCACAAATTCATATGCCTTGAGATACTTACAAATTAGGGCAAGGAAGGAAGATAAGAAAGAGTGAGCACGAAATCCTAGCAACGATGAGCAGCGTGAATATGGCTAGGACGATGGTGATGATCGTGATTTGATCCTTCAGCAATATGAACACACACCGTTGAAAATCTCCTTGAGAAATTAGGTCACAAAGAGAAGAGGGAGAGATTTTCGAGAGAGAGAGAAAGCCTTGGAAATTCAAAAAGGAATGATGGAAAGTTAGATCTAAATCCCTCTGATAATAGACAAATTTCCTTGTTTGAACCGAATCAAACACATATGGAAAGAATCAAAACAGATCAAGAAAAGTTGTGGAAATAAAATCTCCAACGGCTGGAAAATTAAAGCAGCTTAATCGGTCTAAGAAGGATCATTGACCGATTAGTTTGAGAACCAGTCGGTCGGTGAACCTTCTTGGACCGACTAGAAGGTTAACAGAGAATATAGTGAAATAAGGAGGAGAAACTAGTCGGTCTAAGAAGAAACATCAACCGACTAATTGAACAACTAGTCGGTCGGTGAGTCTTCTTGGACCGACTAATTGGTCAACAGTAAGTATGCCAAAATACACAAGGATGACTAGTCGGTTCAAGAAGGATTTCCAACCGATTAGATCGTCATCTAGTCGGTTGGTCCTTCTACTTGAACCATCTAAGATGCACAGAAAGTCATGAAACGACGCGATAAGCTAAGGAAAGACTTTCTAGTGACTTCTAAGGCAATCCAAGAGATAAGCTAGGATAGAAATAAGGATAACTAGGCAAGTAATACTCAAGGCTTAACATTCTATGAAATGAAGCTAGAAGACCAAATAAATAACACGACAAACCGTCTTCAAAGCTTCAACATGGAAAATCTGAATCCCTTGACTTCATTAATAACTCCTTGAGCTTCAACGAAGCTTCAGGCACAACGATCACGTGCTCTAAGAAAGTCTTGGGACGTCGCTTGAGATCTACAAAGTAATTTGGCGACGATCTCCATAACTGCACTCAAAGAGAATTAGTACCCAATATTTATGTTTGTTCATCATCAAAACCAAATCAGGGGAATCAATACTCAACATTCTTCCCCTATTTGGTGATGACAAACCAATATAAATATAAATCAATAATAATGATATAAATGAAATTTACTTACTCCCCCTGCATTGATGACTCGTTAGTTCCATATTAAATATTAAACATAAGCATCAAGCAGAAGATAAAAGTATAAGACATGATCCAATTATTGAAATATAGGATCGGAATCCATTTTTATATCTTCACTCCCCCTGAATCTATCATATGAAATTAGATTCACGGTAATGTTTAAATTATCATTTAGCACTAAGTCATTATTAATTCTCTCCCCCTTTGGCATTATCCAAAAAGAGCGGGAGGAAGACAACGACAACAACTATGGCTAAGCAAAAATGTAAACACGAGAGTTGAAGAAAACGACGACGGCCCAAATGGCACCAAGGAAACATCGAAAACAAAAAAAACAAAGTGTGCCAACAAGACCATAGTCGAAAAGAGACATCATCAAAAATAAAAAGAAAACCACGTATTGATGAAAGGAACATACTCTCCAATATCAACATTTTTAGGGAATTGATTGCATGGAAAACAACTCGTGTTTCCATTCAAACAAATCTATATATGCAACATAATCGACGAGCGATAAAGTAAACATCGGAGACAAAAGTACAATGCACACAGATACGAAATGCAATAGGATGGATATATACATATAGAAACATCAAAATTGACATCCAGACTACAAAAAAATATCGATCATCATCAGATAATAGTATATGGTGCACAGCATACAATTACCCAATATACATCAAAAAGTATCACAAAACATACAAAACAACCACCCATCTATCCTAACCCCACTCTCTCTCAACGAGATGGATCATCCAAAGAGCGCAAAGGACAGTCCTCTAAGAGAGGCTCAGGAAGCAGAGGCAGGATCTACACCAGCAGCAGGCTGTGCAGATGGAGTGGTGGTCTCGGGAGCAATGGAGGTATCCATCGAAGGGATGGTGGCAGTAGGAGTGCTCTTAGGAGCACGAACAGACGAAGCAGCAGTAGCAGTACCCTCTGGGGCACGAACCGGAGAAGCAGCAACATGCTCCTCAGCCTCAACAGCATCCATGGCTTCCTTATCTGAAACTAACGGAGGGATCTCAACACCCAAATGCTCACAGATACGCACGAGCATCTCCTCACATCGTAAAAGACGAGCCTCCTGACGGCTCATGGAAGCTGAAGAGGTAGAGCGAGACGACGGAGGAGGAACTGAAGGGGTGGTCCGTTGAACGTGACGCAAGGCCGCAAGAGACTTCTTGACGGCGGTCGCGTTCAGGAGAGGACCCAAGGGACGCTGATCATCAGGAGGGAGGGGAACTCCGAAGTGACGAAAGACCAAAGTCAAGAGGCACGGATAGGGAATATGCACAGCCTTGGTCGACTTCCTGATGCACTCAAATGAGTCCATCTTGTCCAAAATGATGCGAGCCCAATTTATCTCGCTCCCATCAAAAAGGGCATAGATGAGCTTCAGGAAGGGCTGGGAAGGCAAGCTGGAGGAGCCGTACTTCGGGAGAAGACACGACTTCAGAATCAAATTCAGGACCCACGCATTCAGTTTGAAGGACTTGGAAGGAACGCCAATCATGGCGGGAGGAATAATGTGGAACATGTCAGCCAAGAGGAACTGATCGAGATCGTGGATATTATCCACAGAGATGTCAGAAGGGAGCAGACCAGACGAGGAGACCCAAGTATTTTTCCTAAGATATCTACCGTGAGGACAATGGGCGTCTCCAAAATAGTGGTCTCAATATAATGCTTGTCGTCATACTCACCTCAAACTCGATTTGCATAGAAGAGTTTGACGAGCCGAGGGTAAGGATGAGGATTCTCCTTGGGGTCATGGCGAAGATAATCAAGGAGCCCGCTATAGGATAAGAGATCAGTGAGCTTAGGAAAATCCGAGAACTGAACATAGTGCTTGAGAATCAATGGGCAATGCTCGATACGGTTGTAGGCGGCTAGACACAACGGGTCATTGCGACATAGAGAGATATCCACCCCACCAGAGGGCATGGGAGCCTTCCCCTTTGACTGGCGTGAGGTAGTGCGAGGAGGAGGGGTAGGCTCCTTCTCGACAGCCTCAGTCTCCGGATATAGTCATCGTCGGAGTCAGAGGGTGGTGTGGAAGGAGATGCAGTACGATAGGGTCCAGGAGTCAAAATCTTTTTGAACTTGGGCTTGGGCTTGGATTGGGGCTTGGGAGCAGACTGGGTTATAGGTTTAGAGGGAGCCGCCTTCTTCTTCTTGAGAGGAGGCGAAGAAGATGATGGAGAAGTAGGCGACGATGGTTGCGGACGAGTGGTTTTGGAACGACGTTTGGGAGGATTAGGGTTGGATGGAGGATTGATCACTCCATATTTTACACCTTTTTTCTGCATGTTTGCATTCCGTTTTGATCACCCATATCGAGTTTTTCACGATTATTCGACAATATTGTGATGCTTTTCACTATTTCTTGTTTTGTCGTATTTCAGGAAATATGGAGCGATTTAGAGCGATTTTGAGATCGAGGGGTTCGCGAGCACTAAGGAGTGTCACCCACGGCTCGTTTGAGGGCCATTCAGTGATGGAGGATGAGTGGAAGAAGAAGGAACTTTGTAAGAGCGACGAGGAGGAGAAACGGAGAAGATTGGGCATTTACAGCATGCCACTCAGCCGAGTGGAGCACTCACTCGGCCGAGCAAGAAAGCCCACTCGGACGACCAAAGCGGACACGCACAAGAGAGAGAATCAGTGTGTACTCGGCCGAGTGACGACAGCCCACTCATCCGAGTAGGAATGTTCACTCGCCTGAGTGGCACGAGAAATTCGTCCAGAGAGAGGCCAGAGTTACTGGAATCTGTCAGACATTCTGAGAGGTCCCACTCGGCCGAGCATAAAATTCCACTCGGCCGAGTGAATAAAGCCCCTCGGCCGAGTCACCTCCGAAGGCAGACCCTGAGACCTCCCCGACTTACTGTTTTCTTAAGGGTTTGTCACTCGGCCGAGTGACAATGCCACTCGGCCGAGTAAGCCGCTCCGCCTGCTGCTAGGGTTGTGATTTCTGGGCTGCGCAGGGGCATTTTGGCACGATTTTTTGGGCGATTTTGGGGGGTATTTAAACCCAGTTTTTGCCCTAGTTTAGGGAGCTTTTGACCAATTAAATTTTAGACGTTCTTTTAGGGATTTGAGGGCTACTCTTTGGTGAATTTTCAGCTGGAAATCATTGCCATCTACATTGGTTTCTCAATTCCTATTGAAAACTCTATTTTTATGCACTATTTCTCTTTTGCAATGAATTGTGACAATATTATTGTTGATTTTTCTGATATTTGCATGATGTTTAGTGAGTAGATTTGATGTTCTAGGGCATGGGGATGAACCCTATGGACCCTATTTCTAAATTGTGATGAATTTGTGGAATTGTTGCTAGAATTGATTAGGGTTAGGTTGAGCTTGATTAATTACGAATAGTTTGGGATTCATATCGATTGGGATTTGCAAGAGATTGGATCCCAATTGATAGGAAGGCCTAGATATTCGATTTAGATTGACAATTGGATCTCTCTAGACTTGGTTTGCAAGAGATTAGACCAAAGCTAGGATTTTTAATTGCGATTCTATACCCATATCCATTTGCAAGAGATTGGACGGATAGGAACTATCACAACCTAGGTCGTAGCTCGAGTTTGCACGAGAGTGGACTCGAGATATGATTGAATGATGGTGACGTTCTTCACGCTATCGGCTTAGGCTAGGGTTTGCACGAGAGTGGGCCCTATCCTAGGTTTGCTATAGACCGGCAATAGCGCGAGAGCATGAGCTTGGTTTTACATTTAGTTGCGACTAGTTCACCCATATTCGAGTTTAGCAATAATGAAACTTATGAATCACAATGATGAGAGAAGGTCCGTAGTGGGTATTCCTTATCCCTAGGCGCTTTATTAAATTCATATTCTCTTGATATTTGAACGATTATGACTATTACACATAACTATTCTCGATTCTCTTGATAGCTAGGTGATTGGAAAGAGACACGGTCATTTGTCCTCTCTGAGTTCGATACCTGCTCGCCACTACACCGTGCGCTTGCGGTAAAACTACAAGTCGTTTTTCGGATGTACACTCAGACGCGATCAAGTTTTTGGCGCCGTTGTCGGGGAGGCGACAGTGTTTTATTTTCTCTACTTAGCTATTTCTTTTTGTTTTATTTCTTTTTTATTTTTACTCCTCTATCGTGCTAACAATTCCATCGTAACTCTGTTTTTCTTTGCATGTACACGAGATCGACGGCGGATCCAGAGGATATCATATTCGATCCGGAGATCGAGCGTACTGAGAGGAGGATCTAAGCCGAGAAAAGGCTCAATATAAAGGATAATTGTATGAACCGCCAGGAGAGATCGGAGGAACTAGCAGCACGTATGGCGAGGATTATATCCATCAGAGATAGGCTTCGGCCTAAGACTTCCTCCACTACTTCTTCCATCGTTATGCTGGAGTTGGCGGCGGATAAGAATTTTGAGCTCAAAGACGGGATTAGTGGTCTTAATGCAACAAGACCCATTCCATGGGAACTCCCATGAGAATCCACATTATCACATCCAGCTATTCTTATCCAAGTGCGCCACCTTTCAAGTGCCGGGTGTCTCCGCCGATGCGATCCGTTTGAGACTCTTCCCCTTCACCCTCAGAGACAAAGCTCTTTATTGGCTGAGGACACAGGCGGAAGGTATATTCACTACTTGGGATGAGTTGGCTAGTGCTTTTGTTGATAAATTCTACTCGCCATCTAAGACGGTGAAGATTAGAAGTGCACTTATGTCCTTCAAGCAAGGACTGCAGGAGACCCTATACGAGGCATGGGAGCGCTTTAAGGATCTGTAGCATCAGTGCCCCCATCATAGCATAGAGGCATGGGAGCTAGTTCACAGCTTTTATAATGGACTCCAACCGGACACTAAGCAAATCATAGATGCAACCGCCAACGGAGCCATTCTGTCCAAAACACCGGATGAAGCTACGGCCCTATTAGAGGAGATGGCCTCTAATAATCAACAATGGGGTGACGAGCGAGGGCAATCTTCTACCTTCTTGAAGCCGACAAGCATATATGAGGTCAAAGCCGTAGTGGAGCTTTCGAATAAATTTGACTCTCTCCATAAGGTAGTGGAGAGATTGGAGAAGTACATCACTGAGCCACATGGAGCTCCCTCCACGCCTACGACGGGAAGCAATATGAGTGACTGGCAAGACCAATCTCAAGTCATGTTCGTAGGAGGAGAGTATGGAGAGGGAGCCTTGGAGCAAGTGCAATATGTTGCGTGGAATTCCGGTTATTGGGCCAACCCAGCCATAAGGAACCATCCGGGATTTTCGTATGCAAACAATGAAGGGGCTCTAAACCCGTCGCCGCCGCAACAAACTCAAGCTAGGCCTCCACCTCCATAACCTCAATACCAACCAAGGGGTCCACCGCAACAAAATTACCCGCCTAGGCAACAAGCGAGGCCGTATAGGCTGCCCGGTTACAACCAAGGTTGGAGAGCTCCCAACCCACCACAAGCTCAACCACGATCGGATCATGAAGCTAGGGTGGAGGAATTCATAGTGGAGCAAAGAAAAATCAATGCTAGGTTGACAGCGCAACATGATTCGCTAAATACCGTCGTCGCGCAACTCGGAGAGCAACTTGCATTGCTAAATAAAAACACTCAACAATTGTCGGCTCAACCGGAGCCCAAAATTCGGAGCAATACTAGCCACATAAATGCGGTAGTGGCGGTCATAACTAGGGGCGGAAAGGATACTACTCCCGCCATGGTCCATACCAAGAAGCCCATGGAAGAGATTTTGAACGACAAAGAGATGGCTATTGAAGAGGAGAGCACAAAGGAGCCGCAAGGAGTTGGAAATTCTGAAATGGAGAAGCTAAATGAGGAGCACACCTACATGCCACCGGTGCCCTTTCCACAACGGTTGGCGAGAGCGAAAATTGAGAAGAGGCTCGCTAAGTTCCTTGAATATTTGAGGGGAGTAAGCCTCAACATACCCTTCCTAGATGCTATAGTGGAGATCACGTCGTATGCAAAGTTCTTGAAGGACTTAATATCGGGAAAGAAGAGGAAGGAGAAAATAATGCTTGCCGAACAAGGAACTTGGTTCACCTGGAGGGAAAAGGAGCCCGTAAAGCTCAAGGATCCTGGAAGCTTTCGCATCCCATGCGCACTTGGAGGTGTCCCATTGCAAAAGGTTTTAGTTGACTTGGGAGCAAGTGTAAGCCTAATGCCTCTTAGCATGTTCCGAAAATTAAATACGGGGACTGACTTGAAGCCAACCGACATGAGAATACAACTAGCGAATGGTCGGGTTACTAGGCCGGTGGGGATTGCGGAGGACATCCCGCTTCAAGTTCCGGGAGGGATATGTTTGCCTTGCGACTTTGTCGTTATGGACATCAAGGAGGAGGGCGACACTTCACTTATACTTGGATGCCCGTTCTTAGCCACCGCCGGCGTTATAGTCGATGTGAGAGAAGGCACGTTATCCTTGAATGTCGGGAACATCGAGGTTGAGTTCCATATTTCAAAAGCCATGAAGCATATGCCCCATCAAGAGGAATTGGATTATGTGGACCTCCTTGATGAGGTAATCGAAGAAGCCATTTCGCACTCCATCGGTGCTCTCCATGATGATGGCCTTGAAAAAGGCCAAATTTCTAGCATTGAAGAAAAGTTGGAGGACCCTCCGGATAGCTCCACGGCCGATGATGAAGACGATGCTAATGTCACAAGGATAAGGGAGCTCTGCAAGCTCTCAATGGCCAATAATTCGAAGAAAGCACCGCCGGACCGAAGGCCGGTGTCACCGGTAAGGAAGAAGATCGGTTCTAGCTCAAGCTTGGAGGACTTATCCCCCAACTCTACCCATGATGAGGGGACACCGAGGAATGCCGACGAGCACCAACAACCAAATCCAAGTGGCCTTCCCGGCAAATTTGACGGGCGTATCTCGTATGCGCCCAACATCACGCGCTAATCGAATATCATAAGGGGTCGAGCTCATGACCTTAAACGAGCGCTTATCAGGAGGCAACCCGACGGTTTCATATTGTTTTAGTTTGAACTTTATTTTTCTTTTAGATTTTCTTAGTGTTTAGAGTCTAGTGTCTATAAAAATCGTGACAACAGGTCCTAATTTTCATGACAGGAGATGGAGAACGAGGGATTATTCATATGGAGGATGACCGAGGCAAAAGAGAGCGCTCCAGGAACGCGCTCAGGCCCCAGGAGGAGGAAGGGAATGACTGGAGGAAGAAAAATAGTGAATAGAGCGAAAACGGAGAGCCGTTGCAGAAAACAGAAGGCCACTCGGCCGAGTAACATATGTCACTCGGCCGATCAAAGACTCCACTCGGCCGAGTGGAGTACCAATCAGGGAAGTTTCTGCAGACCGACTCTCTGTCATTTTCTGTGAATTTTACTCTTAATTGCCACTCGGCCGAGTGCCTTATCACTCGGCCGAGTGCCTTATCACTCGGTCGAGTGAATCGGATACCCTCCAGTGCTCAAAAATTACTGAGTGGCCGAGCCACTCGGCCGAGTGAGACATTTTTACTCGATCGAGTGAATCAAAGCCACTCGGCCGAGTCGTAAGTTACGAAGTTTAATTCGAAATCAACTTCATTCGGCCGAGTGAACTCTTCACTCGGCCGAGTCGTAACTAACATATATATACGGACTGCGGCTGCGTGAATTTCAAAACGTTTTTTCCCCCAAATCACCCGAGCCGCTGCTGCCCCTTCGCCTCCTTCGACCAAATCGTGCCCCTCTGATGCCCGAGCTGCCTCCTCCACCACCGACCGATGTTCGCCATCGGTCACCACCGCCGCGCCGCCGTGCCGCCGCTCCGGCACCGCCTCCCAGTCACCGGTCGACTGCTGGTCACCCCTATTTCACCCAAATTCCTCATTTCTCCTCATTTCTCCCGATTTGTACGCACGTTGCGCCCCAAATTCAAATCAACTCCTATATATATCGGTTACCCCTTATCTTCCCCATATATATTGATTATTATTGGCTGATTTTATCGTTTGTGTTTCAGGCTAGCTTGGGGGAGCTTTGGGGAGCTTTTTGACGCATACAGAGCCTTGCGGAGGAGGCATATCTTCGCACACATTGCTGATTGCTCTCACGGCGTGCTCAGGTATACTCATTTCATTATTTAGCGCGTCGCATTTCATTTTTTTAGGGGGCACGTCTTGCGGAACATATGCCGACTTGCCTTAGGCCACGCGCTTGGGATCATGCTTCCAAGCGGAAGAGACCAGATGATCCTGGTCCCTCTTCCACTAGGGCAGAGTCCCCGCCACCTAGTCCACCCCCACCTACACAGCCGCTTCCTACCGATCCCATCCCCACACAGGCACCACCCGCTCCCGCCGTCGGGCCGATGGGGATTACGTTTCGAGATGACGCACACCGCTCCAGATTCGAGAGTGTCTGCCATCGCTCGATAGTACCCTCTAGGTTTGCACACCTAGCCGACCTAGACCGCCTAGGGGTACTTGAGGGGCTTCTCACGTTGTACGATAACGTGGGTTGGCGTGATTTCTTGTCGGTGTTGGTGGACACTTATATCCGCCCGACACTAGACGTCCTTAGCTCTATTGAGAGGATCCCTGGAGGATGCTCATTTCACCTGATGGATCAGGAGTGCCAGGTCACTCTTGACATGCTCCGAGCTTTCTTCCAGGGGCCCGTTGTCCCTGACCTAGACCGCGCTTACACTCCCACGCACATTCCACCCCCATTATTTGACACTCACGCCTTCTGGACACGGACACGAGATCCCGACTCGCCTTTGACCCTAGTAGGGCCAAGGCATCAGCTATTCTCCACCCCTGCCTCCGCATTGCACAGCGCCTTATGGCGACCACTTTTCTTGCGAGGTACGAGCCCGAGACGCAGTCTACGCCAGAGCTCTACATGCTCTATGCGATGACACGCCCTAGGGTTCTAGATAGGGGTAGTGACGTTATGGTCCCCGCCGTCAAGATCGACATTGCCAGTTGGTTTTTGGACCGCATCATTATTTCTGTGAGTGCTTGCTCACCTATCTGTTGCGGCGGCCTTGTCACCCTCTTGGCCCTTATGACCGACGTTGACCTTCCTGATGACCTGCGTCGACCCCCGGGCCCCACTACACTTTCTATAGATGTTATGGCCCGGATGAAGATGCTTTGTCCCTATGGTCGTCAGTACTGGGTGTGGTTGCACGGTCCCTTTAGCGCGGATTACATGGTTCTCTCGAGCCCTGCTCAGACACATATTGGACCAGACGGTGGAGACTGGATTCCAGCGATGGATCTCCTTATCCCCGCTGCCTATGTGCTTGAGCCCGAGGATGCTCAGTAGGAGCCCCTCGTTCCGCCCGTCGACCCTGTGATCCCTCAGCCTGCTCCTGCCCTGTCTGCACCTCCCGACACCTCTATCCACACGTCTGTTAGTGTCGGGAGCACTTTAGCTGAGCCGTCCACCACCACCACCATTGTGCCTATTTCTATCGAGCCCATTACCACTCTGAGTCCCGAGCGTCCCCCTACCATTATTGAGAGCGACGAGTCCTCTTTCACCTCCGCTGTAGAGACCCTATCCTGATTGTTGTTCTCGACTCCTGGGGAGTCGTCTTTTGTGCCCTTCACGGCCTCCCCAGCCATCGACTTCTCGGTATCCACTTTTGCTGTCTTTTCTGAGAGTGTCATGACATCTGTCCCCACGTCTGTGTCACTGACCTCTCACGTCGCCTCGTCGTCTGTTTTCACTTCCACTTCTGCTGATGCTTCCACTTTGACCTTTCCTGCGTCCCAGCCTCTCACAGAGACTAGGCATCACTTAGTGAGCACAGCACCACTACCCCACTTCCCTGCTGGATCCATCCACTACACTGCCCGAGTGAAACAGCCCCGCACTTCACCAGTTAGACCTGTGCGTTCCTCTGCTCCACCACCCTCCGACACTCTAGTTCAGAGCATTCATGCTCTTAAGGGGGCTATTAGTGGACTGAGAGGGGATTTCTGGGCTCTCTCCGCCACAGTTAGTGTTGTGCAGACCCGCGTCACCATTCTTCCCAGTATTCAAGCTTGCCTGAACCAGATTCAGGTGCGTCTGCCTCCACCACCGACACCCGCCCAGCAGCTACCACGCCCACCACCTCCGCCACAAGACGGTGCTGGTGCACCACCACCAGCCTAGGCACACACTGGATGCCTTCTATATTTTTGTTGTTTTGCTAGTTGTTTTTGAGCCTAGTGATTTTTGCGCCCCTCCTCCACACACTGTTTTGGTACCTTTTTGGTCATATCTGTTTATATCTCTTTGGGAGTGAGGGAGCTTATTTTTCGGGACACTTATATTCTGCACCATTTTGACCTCTGCATGCATCACCTGCATTACCATATCATTTCCTTTTCTTTTATTTTCATCATGCATGCATCCTCACCCACCCCACCCATTTCACGTCTCTCGGTGTGCCACACTTCGCACATTGAGAACACTAGTACTTAAGCTTGGGGGAGTGTGTAGGGATCGTCTAACCCTTGCAATACTAACAACACACACTAGAGGGAGGTGAATAGTATAATGGCAATAAAATTGTCCAATTAAAATTTAACTTGCAAATGCGGAATAATAAATGCAAGAGGAATTAAAAGGCACAATCAATCCAAACGCAAACACAAAGTTTTAACCTGGTTCCCCAAACTTGGGTACATCCAGCCACACCAATATTCACTATAATCCCACACAGAGAAGTGAATACAAATCTCACAAGGAGATACCCCACAAAGAGGATTTATGCCCTACACAAGGATCCAACCAATCTTACACAAGGATCAAGACTCCCACACAGAGAATCATTAACTCCCACTCAGAGAGTTAGGGTTAGCCCTACACTAGGACACTAGAACTCCCACAAAGAGAGTTAATTCCCATAAAGAGAATTTCCTAGTCCCACAAAAATACAACCTCTCACAAAGAGAGAAACTCCCACAAAGAGAGTATCCTAATCCCACAAAGAGAAATATGAAAACAAATTACACCATGTAAAGTAAATACTCTTACCTATGCCTTGAGATGCTTACTTGTGAATGAATGCAAGGCATGGAAGAGGATCTCCAAGTGTTGGAATATGCTTGAGAGCACTTGGATGATTTCCCTTGAGCTGGACTTCAATGCATGAAGGAAGATGAATGCTCAATAGAGGGAAATGAGGGAGCTTGAGAGTGGCTTAAAGATCTCTTGAGATTTTCAATAGAATCAAGAGTAATCAAGAATCAATCAAGAAGTTTAAGCAAAGGCAGCACACTCATATATATAGGAATCCTATATCAAGCCCAAAAACCCAAAGAAACAGCCAAAAGAACAGATCTGCAACGGCTAGAAACTGGGTGAAAACGACAGGAACAGTCGACTGATGATCATAAGACAGTCGACTGATCAATGGCTAGAAAATATCCAACGGCTATAATCTGAGCCAGGAAATTCGACTTAAGAAGACAATACAGTCGACTGATAAACAGGACATGCGCCTGTTAATCCTTCAGCAGTCGACTGCGGCAGGGGATGGAACGAAACAGAGAGCTGCACTCTTTCTCCAATTCTTCGCACAGGCGACTGATGTTAATACCACAGTCGACTGTCAAATAGTCAGGTGATTGTATATTCTTCATCAGTCGACTACTGTAAAATATGGAGAGAAGACAGAGAGATGCAGTGATTGCACTTACGCTAGACAGGCGACGGTTGGCCAATTCCCAGGCGACTGTAAGTATACAGGCGACTGTAAACTGATCGACAGACGACTGTACGTAAAGCTCAAGTTTGAGTCAATTGAAATGTTGACTTGAGCTATGCATATCAGGCGACTGTAGAAGGATCTACAGGCGACTGGAAATCACCCAGTCGACTGTGTTTCCATCATCAGGCAACTGATGGATAGCCAGAGACTCCAGATGAGTCTTTGGGTAGAGTGAACCTATTGGGTTGGATTTTATGATAATCCTAAGGTTCACTAAGATGGTTAAATGCATATGCATGAATGAGCAAACCATCTAGTAAGGCATTACAATAACCTAGACTCAAAAGAAAGAGAAAGCAATAAAGTAAATTACATGGATTACAATGCTTTCTTAGGAGTCTAAGTCTTCAATCTAGATGCCTTAAATGCTCTCCACCATCTCCAAGCTATGGCACTCCTTGAGTCCAAACTTTGGCCCTTCTTCACATGATGTCCATCCTTACACCAAGTGATTAGTCTCCAAGAAAGATATCCTTGAAATAAACTGAGAGACTAAAACATAAGGTTCATTAGCAACAACATAATGTTGTGATCATCATCAAAATAAGATTGGTATGAAACACCAATACTCAACAATCTCCCCCTTTTTGATGATGACACACATTATGTAAATCATAAAGAATTAAAGCACAATGCTAATGATCTCCCCCTACTTATATGCACCAATTACATAATGAGCTACACAATGGTAAATACTCATAATATCAATAAAAACATGGTGACATATAATAGGCATGGATTACATAAACCAATTACAAAGTAGAGAAGCATGCAAACATGAATGGTTTATCTAATCCCATATATCTCTCCCTATAGAGATATCTCTCCCCATATGCATATGTATATATATCTCTCCCCCTATAGATATGATCACATAATGCATATATCTCTCCCCCTTGACATCGTCAAAAAGGTGGACACAAAAATATCCCCCCTTTTGTCATCTCAACCAAGATGTGACAATATGCAAGAAAAGAAAGACATGTATGATACCAAATTTAAAAAATTTAGTGGGTATCAATTCACTATCACATGCTCCCCCAAGATCATAGAAATGGTCAACTTTTGACTTCTAGGATCTAATACCAATTATAAGAAATGGAGCCATGGGCCGAACGTGTATCAAAGCAATAGATATGGAAAAAATCAAGCTTCAATGATACACAATGATATTGCCAAAAACAATGAAACATGAAACATGTTGGCAATAAACAAGAGGTTTGGTTTGAGACCCGAAATAACCAAATGTAAATAATGATCTCAATAAACCTCCAAAATGAGAGTTAAAATATGTCTTAAAATAATTTAAACATATTATATATTAACTCCCCATCGACAAACACATGGATCAAAAATGCATGTATGTCAACAACCTCAAGGTCCCCATTTTCATGAAAAGAAATAAATTTGAAAATTTTTCAAAATCATGAAACACACAATCAATGGGTATGCTTAAAATAAACATAGAAGCACAATACCCATGCAATATGCATATGTGTGAGGAACCTAAACATTAGGTAACCAAACCCAAGAGGAGTTTGATTTCCTAACGTAATCACACGAGGTGATCACATCCCTAACTAGAGAGTTGATGTAACTATCTCTCTCTTTCACACTAACCATAGTGGAAATCCATAATCTCAAGGAATTCCTAGGCAAGGGTTTTACCTTTGCAAGAGGGAAGGATGTGGCATGCTTAGGTGTAGAAACAAATTTCTTAGCATGCAAAGAATGAGGATTTTGCTTCTTAGCAAAAAATGAAGATTTTTCATTCTTCCTCATTACCTCGTGATCTACATGCTTCTTGTTGATGTTCTTGTTGTACAAGAAAGCATGGTGATTCTTCTTAGGTGCTTTAGCAAAATTTCTTATATTTGCACCATAAGAGGAATTAGAGGTGGGTTTGGGAACCACATTTTGAATGTAACCCAAACCTCCTCTATGATTTGCCGGATGTTGTTTTTCTAACAAATCGTGGAGTGAATCCCTAGAATACACAAAGCTTATGAGCTTCCAGGATTCCTCTTCACATTTCAACGTAAGTTGTTGAATGTGAGCATCTAAGCTAAGGTTTTGAGCAATGAGTTTTTCATTAGAAATGCTCAATTCCTTAACTTGAGAGAGAAGTGTGTCTCTCTTAGAAGTGTCATACACATGCCTTTCATCATGAATTACACTTTCAATAACTAGTTCATGCAATCTACTCTTAGCAATCTTATATTTTGCTTTTAATCTATTGTAAGAGTTGATGCACTTACTAGCCTTTTCGGAGACCAAGTCAAAATTGATCTTGAGCTCCTCGTATGAGATCTTTTGTTCCTCGATCTCAACATCATCATCATCATCCTTGCAAGAGCTTGATGACGACTTCTCCTCCGTAGCCATGAGGCACGAATCCTCATAGGAATTGTATGCGTCAAGCTAAGCATCCAACTCTTCTTCGTTTAATCCGGAGGGGATTGGAGTAGGACCATCCATGTCTACAAAGCATGCGTGAGCATCCTCCTTTGTATCCTCTTCTTCGTTACTCGAAGTTTCCTCACTCGAATCATCAAAGGTCCCGACAAGTCCCTTCTTGTGATTTTTGGACTTGGACCTTCCTTTCCAATAATTCTTCCCTTTACCCATGTAAGTTTCTTTGTTAGGTTTGGAAGGGCATTCGGTGGACAAGTGACCTTTTCCACTGCAAGTGTAACAAGTCAGAACCTTGTTAGAATTGGAGGTAGACTTTAACAAAGACTTACCTTGCTTGCATTTGAGGAAAGCTTTGAATTGCTCGGCAAGATCTTCAATTTCTTCTCCACTTGCATCTTCTTGCTCATCTTCTTCGCTAAGAGCTTCTCGATGGAATTTCCTCCTCCACTTGATTGGCTCCTCCTTGGCATGGAATGCAACCCCCTTTTGCTTCTCTAGCTTCTTGGGCTTTGTTGGTTGAATCTCCTTCTTGTGTTGAAGCTTCACTTCATACGCCATGAGATTTCAATGCACTCCGCAACTGTATATTTGGACGTGTCATATGACTCCAAAATTACGTTGCCCTTTGACTCCCAACAAGGTGTAAGAGAGTCTAGGATCTTCTCTACACGATCCTCTTGGGAAATCGTCTTTCCGAGTCCTTCCAAAGCGTTCACGATATCGGTGAACCTTGTGAACATCTCTGAAATGTTTTCGCCTTCCTGCATCTTAAACATTTCATATTTAGATCTAAACACAGTTTTTTTAGATTTCTTTACCTTCGTTGTCCCTTCATGACAAATCTCCAAGGTGTGCCAAATATCATTTGCCATTTTGCACATGGAGATGCGGTTGAACTCATTAGCTGAGAGAGCGCAATGTAATGCATTCATAGCTCTCGCATTGAACTTGATTGAGTCCTTCTCCGCCTTTGTCCTTGAAGCCGCAGGAGTAGTGGGCTTCTCAAATGGCACCTCCGTGATGTCCCATAGGTCTTGACCCTCCATGTAGATCATCATTCTGATCTTCCAACTTGGGTAGTTGGTTCCGTTGAAGAGCGGGGGTCGAACGGTTGAGTGACCTTCTTCATGAGACGCGGAGGAGGTGTTGAATGCCATCGTTGCAGTATGCTTTAACCTCGCTCTGATACCAATTGTAGGGATCGTCTAACCCTTGCAATACTAACAACACACACTAGAGGGGGGTGAATAGTATAATGGCAATAAAATTGTCCAATTAAAATTTAACTTGTAAATGCGGAATAATAAATGCAAGAGGAATTAAAAGGCACAATCAATCCAAACGCAAACACAAAGTTTTACCCTGGTTCCCCAAACTTGGGTACATCCAGCCACACCAATATTCACTATAATCCCACACAGAGAAGTGAATACAAATCTCACAAGGAGATACCCCACAAAGAGGATTTATGCCCTACACAAGGACCCAACCAATCCTACACAAGGATCAAGACTCCCACACAGAGAATCACTAACTCCCACTCAGAGAGTTAGGGTTAGCCCTATACTAGAACTCCCACAAAGAGAGTTAATTCCCACAAAGAGAATTCCCTAGTCCCACAAAGAGACAACCTCTCACAAAGAGAGAAACTCCCACAAAGAGAGTATCCTAATCCCACAAAGAGAAATATGAAAACAAATTACACCATGTAAAGTAAATACTCTTACATATGCCTTGAGATGCTTACTCATGAATGAATGCAAGGCATGGAAGAGGATCTCCAAGTGTTGGAATATGCTTGAGAGCACTTGGATGATTTCCCTTGAGCTGGACTTCAATGCATGAAGGAAGATGAATGCTCAATAGAGGGAAATGAGGGATCTTGAGAGTGGCTTAAAGATCTCTTGAGATTTTCAATAGAATCAAGGTAATCAAGAATCAATCAAGAAGTTTAAGCAAAGGTAGCACACTCATATATATAGGAATCCTATATCAAGCCCAAAACCCCAAATAAACAGCCAAAAGAACAGATCTGCAACGGCTAGAAACTGGGTGAAAACGACAGGAACAGTCGACTGATGATCATAAGACAGTCGACTGATCAACGGCTAGAAAATATCCAACGGCTATAATCTGAGCCAGGAAAGTCGACTTAAGAAGACAATACAGTCGACTGATAAACAGGACAGGCGCCTGTTAATCCTTCAGCAGACGACTGTTGCAGGGGATGGAACGAAACAGAGAGCTGCACTCTTTCTCCAATTCTTCGCACAGGCGACTGATGTTAATACCACGTCGACTGTCAAATAGTCAGGCGACTGTATATTCTTCATCAGTCGACTACTGTAAAATATGGAGAGAAGACAGAGAGATGCAGTGATTGCACTTACGCTAGACAGGCGACGGTTGGCCAATTCCCAGGCGACTGTAAACTGATCGATAGACGACTGTACGTAAAGCTCAAGTTTGAGTCAATTGAAATGTTGACTTGAGATGTGCATATCAGGCGACTATAGAAGGATCTACATGCGACTGGAAATCACCCAGTCGACTGTGTTTCCCTCATCAGGCGACTGATGGAAAGCCAGAGACTCCAGATGAGTCTTTGGACAGAGTGAACCTATTGGGTTGGATTTTATGATAATCTTAAGGTTCACTAAGATGGTTAAATGCATATGCATGAATGAGCAAACCATCTAGCAAGGCATTATAATAACCTAGACTCAAAAGAGAGAGAAAGTAATAAAGTAAATTGCATGGATTACAATGCTTTCTTAGGAGTCTAAGTCTTCAATCTAGATGCCTTGAATGCTCTCCACCATCTCCAAGCTATGGCACTCCTTGAGTCCAAACTTTGGCCCTTCTTCACATGATGGCTATTCTTACACCAAGTGATTAGTCTCCAAGAAAGATATCCTTGAAATAAACTGAGAGACTAAAACATAAGATTCATTAGCAACAACATAATGTTGTGATCATCATCAAAATAAGATTGGTATGAAACACCAATACTCAACAGAGTGAGTTCTCACGCTTATGCTTTTTGTCACCCTTTTATTTTTGCTTTTCTCACATTTTCCACTTTTGCACTCATTTTTACCCACTTTTTCGTTTTTTTATCATGCATCACGTTTTCTTACCTGTTTGAGTGTGCTGCATTTTGTAGTAGTTTCTATTTTCTTTTATCCTTATTTCTTTCATCTTTTGCTAGAGATGTCTTTTCTGTGATGATGATGACGTGGTGATTAGCTTATCTCTGTTTGCATACTATTTTGTCATGCCGTAGTTTTTATTTCAGATATCATTTACTGTGTCTTGCTATGCATTTGAGATAGTAACCCACCTTTTCCTGTATGAATATGAATGAAATTCTGTTATTAGCTGAAGTCTGATAATTCATATGCATGCTCTTCGTAGAAAACACACCTAGCTTCACGCATTGATTGCTTATATCTGGAGTAATGCTTTCCTTTCTTATATCACTTCTTATTGCATGAAAATTGTACGCCTCACTTTCAGGTTGAATGAATGTATGTTAGGTTGATATAACTGGACTAGTTTACTTTCTGAGATTAAACTGAGTAGATTACAGTACTCTGCTGAAAGTTGTTGTGCACGTCTTATAGAGTGAACCGAGTGTTACATTTATTTCTTTATCCACATATCTTGAGCATTAATTCTCTACTTATATTCATTGGTGAATCTCCCTCTAGCGGATCCTATATTGGCAATTCCCCCGCTTTATAAATTCCATGCTCCACTACCCCCAAAATCAAAAAGAAAAATACATGTATATCTTTCTATCTTTTGATTTGGGATCACAGTTGTATATATGAATCTTTTGCAATGTAAAAGAAAAAAAATGAGAAAAAGAAAAGAAAAGAGAAAAGAAGTTTATACATGATCCCATCTCATACTCTTTCTCTCTTTCTTCCCTCTTTTGTTTTTATTCTATCATGGAGCTTCAAAAATGGGGAATATATTTATTGATTTATCTTATGCCACCACGCTTATAGATAAGCTTGGGGGAGAGGAACCAATGATGTGTGAGAGAGTGGCTACCTGACAGTGCATGACAACCTAAGCTAGGTAATTTTCTATACTTGGTGAGATCACTAAAAGTTTTACGAAATCCAGGAATCGACACTTAGCATACATTTCATGAAAACCATACTTTTCTATTCTTACTGCTCCATATTCTATGATATCTCTTATACTCCAGGTAGAAAGCATTCAATTGAAAAGTGTGGGATCTATGATTATGTATACCGCTTTAGATGCTTCAGACGATGTTAGTTCTAGAATGACTCCATATTTCATACTATTTTGATATTCTTGGGTTTTCTATTATGAATGCATCCATATACAATGGTATCGAGATAAAAATCTTTGGCGTGAGTTTTACATTCGCCGTGTGCTACATGAGTAAGCAAAACCCACGTCCTGAGAAAAATGATCTAGCATCTCCTTCTTCGCTTTCTATTCTATTTTTCATTTTTCTTTCTTTTTATTACTTTTCCCGTCGGGTTCGCCTTTTACTTATCTTCCTCGAGGACGAGTAAGAGGTAAGCTTTGGGGATTTTGATCACTCCATACTTTACACCTTTTTTCTGCATGTTTGCATGCCATTTTGATCGCCCATATCGCGTTTTTCACGATTATTCGACAATATTGCGATGCTTTTCACTATGTCTTGTTTTTGTCGTATTTCAGGAAATATGGAGAGATTTGGAGCGATTTTGAGATCGAGGGGTTTGCGAGCGCTAAGGAGTGTCACCCACGGCTCGTTTGAGGGCCATTCAACGATGGAGGATGAGTGGAAGAAGAAGGAACTTCGTAAGAGCGACGAGGAGGAGAAACGGAGAAGATTGGGCATTTACAGCATGCCACTCGGCCGAGTGGAGCACTCACTCGGTCGAGCAAGAAAGCCCACTCAGCCGACCAAAGCGGACACGCACAAGAGAGAGAATCAGCGTGTACTCGGCCGAGTGACAACAGTCCACTCGGCCGAGTAGGAATGTTCACTCGCCTGAGTGGCATGGGAAATTCGTCCAGAGAGAGGCCAGAGTTACTGGAATCTGTCAGACATTCTGAGAGGTCCCACTCGGCCGAGCATGAAATTCCACTCGGCCGAGTGAATAAAGCCCCTCGGCCGAGTCACCTCCGAAGGCAGACCCTGAGACCCCCTCGACTTACTGTTTCTTAAGGTTTTGTCACTTGGCCGAGTGACAATGCCACTCGGCCGAGTGAACCGCTCCGCCTGCTGCTAGGGTTGCGATTTCTGGGCTGCGCAGGGGCATTTTTGGCACGACTTTTTGGGCGATTTTGGGGGGTATTTAAACCCAGTTTTTGCCCTAGTTTAGGGAGCTTTTGAACAATTAAATTTTAGACTTTCTTTTAGGGATTTGAGGGCTACTCTTTGGTGAATTTTCAGCTGGAAATCATTGACATCTACATTGGTTTCTCAATTCCTATTGAAAACTCTATTTTTATGCACTATTTCTCTTTTGCAATGAATTGTGCCAATATTATTGTTGATTTTTCTGAGATTTGCATGATGTTTAGTGAGTATATTTGATGTTCTAGGGCATGGGGATGAACCCTATGGACCCTATTTCTAAATTGTGATGAATTTGTGAAATTGTTGCTAGAATTGATTAGGGTTAGGTTGAGATTGATTAATTACGGATAGCTAGGGATTCATATCGATTGGGATTTGCAAGAGATTGGATCCCAATTGATAGGAAGGCCTAGATATTCGATTTAGATTGACAATTGGATCTCTCTAGACTTGGTTTGCAAGAGATTGGACCAAAGCTAGGATTTTTAATTGCAATTCTATACCCATATCCATGTGCAAGAGATTGGACGGATAGGAACTATCACAACCTAGGTCGTAGCTCGAGTTTGCACGAGAGTGGACTCGAGATACGATTGAACGATGATGACGTTCTTCACGCGAGCGGCTTAGGCTAGGGTTTGCACGAGAGTGGGCCCTATCCTAGGTTTGTTATAGACCGGCAATAGCGCGAGAGCGTGAGCTTGGTTTTATATTTAGTTGCGACTAGTTCACCTATATTTGAGTTTAGCAATAATGAAACTTATGAATCACAATGATGAGAGAAGGTCCGTAGTGGGGATTCCCTATCCCTAGATGCTTTATTAAATTCATATTTCTCTTGATATTTGAACGATTGTGACTATTACACACAACTATTCTCGATTCTCTTGATAGCTAGGTGATTGGAAAGAGACACGGTCATTTGTCCTCCCTGAGTTCGATACCCGCTCGCCGCTACACCGTGCGCTTGCGGTAAAACTACAAGTCGTTTTTTGGGTGTACACTCGGACGCGATCAAGGATCTACGGTCATAGGAGAGGGACCAGAAGGACGGATAGGGATTCAAGTTCTCGCCATGAACTCGAGTTGAGACAGCACAAAATCGAAAGAAATTGAACGAAATCGAACCCTAAAGACGGAGAGAAAGTAGGAGGAGATACCCTAGGAAGGAGGAGATCGACCATGGAGGAAGAAGGGAGACCGACGGCGACGGGATGCGGCCAGAGAAGGCGATGGACGGCGGAGGAAGTTGAGCGGGTCGATGGGTTAGGGTTTTAGGAAAGAGGGGCGCACCGATTAGAATGAATTCTAATCGGTGCGGAAGGGGATTAGTCGATTTAAGTAGGGGCCAAAGACGGATTTGCCCTCGCACATCTAGTCGGGCTCAGTTCAAGAGCTGACCGACTAAATGCATTCTAGTCGGTCGGTAAAAGAACTTGGACCGACTAAATGGTAGACAGCAAGTGAGGTCAAAAATACGACACGAACTAGTCGGTCTGAGTTCAATGTCTAACCGACTAGAAGTGAAACTAGTCGGTCAGGAGATGAACTGGGTGTTGAGTATTGATTCCCCGGATTTGTTTTTGATGATGAACAAACATAAATATCGTGAACTAACTCTTTGTGAGCGCAGTTATGGAGATCGTCGCCAAAATTCTACGAACAACAAAAGCGACGTCTCAAGACTTCTCAAAGCTCATGATCATGTGCTTGAAGCTTCGTTGAAGCTCAAGGACCTTTATTGAAGTCAAGAGATTCGGATTGAAGCTTTGAAGACGGTTCATCTAGTTTATTTTATAGTCTTCTAGCTTCTTTTCGTAGAATATTAAGCCTTGAGTAGGACTTACATTATAATCTTCATAACGCTCATATCTTAGAGGTATGATTATCTTAGAAGCCCATAGAAACTTTTGTTATGGTTTCTATCATAGTACAACTAATTTATACGCAGCGGAAAATAGAAACCTACCAAGATCCATGCGATTCTAATTAATTGAATAGATTACTAACCTTTCTGACGATCTGAATCTGTCGGACTATAGGTGTTGTTCTGCGAACGACCACCCTCAATCGGTATCCACACGCGAACGTCACGAACAGGACTTGCGAGGGTGCTAGCTCCTTTGCCGCAACTAGGGTTTCTCTCGCTCTTTGTTTTTCTCAAAAACGGAGGAGATAGATTAAAAAACGTAAAAACTGAAAATCGTGATTCTATATCTTATATAGAATCCTACATTAACCCCTTAACCACATTCAGTTATGCGACGCTATCTTAGGGATAAGAATCCCACGTTAACACATTAACGTATTTCAGTTAAGCGACGATATCTTAGGGATAATATCTTAACGAGATACGATATCTGACGGTTAAGATATTTCACCTTATTACGAATTTCAAATCATATTCGAAATCATGTTTAAACCCTATCCTATCCAATTCGTTCTTTGTGTGCGACCCAATAGGCTCATATTAAATTGGCAGTAGGCCTAATCTCATTAGAAGCCCACAAGTCATAATTGGTCTCTAGCAAGACATTTTGACTACCCAATTAATATGAATATCGTTAGTCCGATATTAACCTAACCAATAGAACATGTCATTATCCTTTTGTCACACGATATCTTATTTGAACATAAGTCATGGGCAATGTCATACTTATGTAGTTCAAACATTTAATTTCTCTCTTTCTAAGTAGACTGATAAAATCAAATGACATTCATTTGAGCATGGCCATGCATTTCTCAGTCCTACTTATTGAGGGGCCCATTAGATATCTCTCATAGGGGAGGGACAAATTCCATCTTGTTCATTCACTTTCCTCTGCATAATTCACATCATATTCGATCATAACCTTTATGATTATCTGATTAAAGATAACGTTTGATTATGTCAAAATATGATGTTCCTTATGTAGGAAACTGTGATGAGCTCAGGTCGAAGGATTCAATGACATAACTATTATGAGATCATTTATGACATTAATCCATGTAATGATCTCATAGCGAGTCTATCCAGTACATGTTCTCCAACAAGTACCTATAAGTTTGATTTGTATCACCATACATATAATTATCTCATAATTATCTATCAAACTCATACTAGTCTTAATTCATCATTAAACCATTACTGATGAATGACTAGGGATGCTTAAAATAGCATAAACAACTATTCAAACATTATTATAAAGAAATGTGCAAGCAATATAATAATAACAATAATAAGAGAAACATTTTATAAATGAAAATGACATAACATAAAGGTCCAAATATTTGGCCTAGGGCACAACCACTAACAATCTCCCACTAGCACTAAGCCTAATTATACAAGTATCTAATACCCATAGACCTCATATGTTTATCATGTTTGGCTTGTGAGAGAGCTTTGGTAAGTGGATCAGCAATGTTGTCATCTGTTGGTACTCTGCATATCTCGACGTCATTATTCTTAATAATTTCTCGAATGAGATGATAACGCCTGAGTATATGTTTGGATCTCTGATGAGATCTGGGTTCTTTTGCCTGTGCAATAGCACCATTGTTGTCACAATAGAGAACCACTGGATTTGCGATACTAGGAACTACTCCTAGTTCAGTAACGAACTTCCTTATCCATACGGCTTCCTTAGCTGCATCTGATGCTGCAATATACTCAGCTTCTGTTGTAGAATCTGCAATAGTGCTTTGCTTGGAACTTTTCCAACTTACAGCACCTCCGTTTAACATAAACACATATCCAGACTGCGATTTAAAGTCATCTTTATCAGATTGGAAGCTTGCATCTGTGTAACCATTTACAACTAGCTCATCTTCCAATCCTCCATACACCACGAATGCATCCTTAGTTCTTCTAAAGTACTTAAGGATATTCTTGACTGCTGTCCAGTGACTTTCACCGGGGTCTGACTGGTATCTGCTTGTCATGCTCAAAGCATACGACATGTCTGGTCGAGTACATATCATGGCATACATGATAGATCCTATAGCCGAAGCATAAGGAATCTTACTCATGCGATCTCGCTCATCAGATGTCATAGGACATTGAGTCTTGCTAAGGGAAATGCCATGAGACATTGGCAAGAATCCCCTTTTAGATTCTTGCATGCTGAACCTATTCAACACTTTGTCTATGTATGTACTTTGACTCAGACCAATTATCCTTTTAGATCTATCCCTATAGATCTTAATGCCAAGGATATAAGCAGCCTCGCCTAAATCTTTCATTGAGAAAGAACTCCCTAACCAAGTCTTGGTTGTTTGCAACACAGGGATGTCATTTCCAATGAGCAATATGTCATCAACATATACCACAAGAAATACTACTGCGCTCCCACTAACCTTCTTGTATACCCAAGGTTCATCTTCATTTTGTATGAATCCAAACTCTTTGACTGTTTCATCAAAACGAAGATTTCAGCTCCGAGAAGCTTGCTTTAATCCATAAATGGATCTTTGAAGCTTGCAAACCTTTGTAGAATTCTTTGAATGAACAAAACCCTCAGGTTGTGTCATGTACACATCCTCGAGTAAGTTTCCGTTAAGAAACGCTGTTTTGACATCCATTTGCCATATCTCGTAATCATAGTACGCAGCAATGGCAATTAGAATTCTTATTGATTTAAGCATTGCAACTGGCGAAAAGGTTTCATCATAGTCTATACCATGAGTTTGTTTGAAACCTTTTGCGACAAGTCTTGCTTTAAAGGTATGCACTTTGCCATCCATGTCAGTTTTCTTCTTAAAACCCCACTTGCACCCAATGGTTTTAACTCCTTCAGGTGGATCAATCAAGGTCCAAACTTGATTATCATACATGGATTGCATTTCAGATTTCATGGCTCCTAGCCATTTCTCAGATTCTGGACTTGACACAGCTTCTTGATAGGTAGTAGGCTCATCTTGATCTATGAGCAGTACTTCACGAGTGTCCGTTATGAGAAATCCATATTTCTCGGGCTTGTGTCGTGGCCTATCAGATCTGCGTGGTGCTTGTGTAGTTTGTACAGGTTCTACAACTGTTTGTGGAACTTGTTGAACTTCCATCGTTGGTTCTATACCATCCTGTGGTTCTCAAAACTCTTCGAGGTGTACTTTGCTCCCACTGGTTCTTTTAGAAATAAATTCCTTTTCTAGAAAGACACCATTTCGAGCAACAAACACTTTGTTATCTGAGGGATTATAAAAGTAATATCCTTTAGTTTCTTTAGGATATCCCACAAAAAGGCATTTATCAGATTTTGGGGCTAACTTATCTGAAACTTGTCTTTTCACATAAGCCTCACATCCCCAAATTTTTATAAAAGACAAACTAGGTGTTCTCCCAGTCCATATCTCATATGGTGTCTTTTCAACCGCTTTAGATGGAACTCGGTTCAAAGTGAACGCAGCTGTTTCTAAGGCATGGCCCCAGAAGGATAATGGAAGATCTGTTTGACTCATCATGGATCGAACCATATCTAATAAGGTTCGATTTCTCCTTTCAGATACACCATTCCACTGTGGTGTTCCTGGTGGAGTTAATTGTGAAACAATTCCAAAACCCTTGAGATGATCATCAAATTCTTGGCTCAAGTATTCACCACCCCGATCAGATCGAAGTGCCTTAATAGTTTTGCCAAGTTGATTTTGTACTTCATTTTGAAAAGTTCTGAACATTTCAAATGATTCATGTTTATGCTTCATTAAATAGATATAGCCATATCTACTGAAATCATCAGTGAATGTAATGAAGTACTGAAATCCTCCCCTAGCATGGATGCTTAATGGACCACATACATCTGTATGTATTAGTCCCAATAAATCATTGGCCCTTTCACTATGTCCAGTGAAAGGATTCTTTGTCATTTTGCCTAATAAGCAAGATTCACAATTTTCAAATGATTCAAAATCAAATGACTCTAAAAGTCCATCTTGATGGAGCTTAGATATGTGTTTCTCGTTTATATGGCCAAGACGACAATGCCATAAATATATGGGATTCATATTATTGGGTTTGGATTTCTTAGCAGTTATGTTATAAATTTCTCCACTGTTGGAGTTGTCTAGATTTAGGACATAAAGGCCATCATATGAATCAGCAATACAATAAAGCACATCATCATAATAAATGGAGCATCTCTTATTCTTAATAAGAAAATAAAATTGTTCATCATCCAGACAAGAAACTGAAATAATATTCCTACTCAAAGTAGGAACATAGTAGCAATTATTCAACACTAATAAAAGCCCATTTGGCAAAGACAATTCATAGGATCCTACAGCTAAAGCAGCAACTCTTGCTCCATTTCCAACTCGTAGGTCCACTTCGCCCCTTTTCAGTTGTCTACTCCTTTTCAACCCCTGCACATTTGTACAAATGTGTGATCCACATCCAGTATCTAATACCCAGGAAGTAGAAGTAGATAAGTTAATTTCAATAACATAAATACCTGAAGATGTAGTCTCACTACTCTTCTTCTTCTTCAGATCTTCCAAATAGAGTTTGCAATTCCGCTTCCAATGACCAGGTTCATTGCAATGGAAACAAACTCCCTCCTTTGGAACTTTTGCAGGCTTATCAGCAACTTTTGCTTTAGCCTTTCCTTTAGGCTTACCAGCAACTCTTGCTTTAGCCTTTCCCTTGTGTTTCATTCCTTTCCCTTTGTTCACCATAAGTACATGACTAGGCTTTTTCTTTATACTTAGCTCAGCAGTTTTAAGCATCGAATGCAGCTCAGCAAGAGATTTCTCCATGTCATTCATATTGTACTGCATGACAAACTGATCAAAGCCATCAGTCAATGAATTAAGGATCAAATCCGTAGCCAGTTCTAAACTGAGGGGAAATCCAAGCCTTTCAAGATGATCAATGTAGCCTTTCATTTTCAAAACATGAGCGCTAACTGATGCACCTTCATCCATTTTGCAAGCATGCAAAGCTTTGGTAGTCTCATACCTTTCCTGCCTTGCATGTTGTTGGAAAGTCTCCTTGAGATGAACACTCAGCTCATAAGCCTCCATGTGTTCCAGATCCTTCTGAAGTTCTGGGCACATATTGGCTAATATGAGACAACCAACATCAACAGAATCATCAAGATGTTTCTTATACTTATCCTTTACAGCCTTTGAAGCATCAGTAGGTGGTTCTTCAGGGAGAGGATCATCCAGGACATACAACTTCCTTTCATGCTTGAGAACAATTCTCATGTTTCTGAACCAGTCAAGGAAGTTGGTGCCATTTTCTTTCAGCTTGTCCTTCTCAAGGACAGATCGCAGTGACAGTGCAGAAGTGTTATGAGATGCCATTGATCTACAAATATGCAAAATAAACATTAGTACCAATTTCATTTTAAAATGTTTCATAAAGCACCCACAAAAATAATAACCCTCAATATTAATTACAACAATTGCAACACTTTAGTGGGCTAAGATCCATATTTCACCCAACTTTAAGTCAGCTTTGGCATGACACTTAAAATCAAGTTATTTAGGTAGGTAACACTTTACCAATTATATCTCATATAATTCTTAGATTCTTTATGGGATTTTTGAAATCATATGTCTCAGCATGTTATAATCCCATCTAATGTCCTTAGGCCCAAAACCATTTTGATAGCCTAATTAAGTCTAACCATTTTTAAATATATGGGTAGCACGATTACCCATCCTGCCTTACTATGATAACCCAATGCACTTCGCTTTGGCAGAACCCACATTTTGGTGATCATAGTCTTGACAGGTATTCAAATCATGGGTGGCATACGACTTAAAATTATGGTGAGGGAATTTTAACAATTAAGTTATGATGTCTATTTATATTAATATATTATGCATCATTCCATACATGGCATCTCATACACATATATCATCATATATCGCATCACATACAAAACTGATAAACATAACATATATGAAACATGTGATAGCATGTAAAACATCATCAAAACAAATCATGTTATCACATAGCATGGCATCAAATTTTTATTCAAAATGATATGTCATAAATTCTGTTTAATAACTTCCACGACATATAATGCGCAACGAACACGGCGGTCCCGCTAGCCGGTTAGCGGGCGGGGTTAAGGGGTAGCGCCCCTTACGGTGTTTTGAATTATCAGTAATCTCATTAATGATTTTCTGCCTTTAAAAACCCCCTATTTCTGAGTGATGAATCTGCTGATCATATCAGCATCATTTAATCGTATTAAATAGTCATTGCTCAGACTCTGCTGATCAAATCAGTGTTATTTTAATCAAATTAAACAGTCCCATTAATCAGTGTTAGTTGATCATATTAATCATTTTAAACAATGATCTGCTTAGATTTAATCATATTAAAAATGATTACAGTAAGTTTAATCACATTAAACATATTAAATAATGATCTGCGTGAGTTTAATCATATTAAACAGTGATTACCATAGGTTTAATCATATTAAACAATGATCATAAATTAACATGTTAATCATATTAACAATAATCACGTTAATCATATTAATAACAGCGTAATCATAAGGCATGTTGATCAAATTAACAGTGATTAATTTCGTGGCCATCTATATGTCATGTATATTATTAAACATCAATTATTTGTATCTCATACAGACAGATTAAACAGATTGTGTTTTCATTTAACATGTAATCGTATTTATGTATCAACATACATACAGGTTAAAATCATGCCAGCAAATATATAGACATCTCATACATATAAACATGGCATTATTCAAATCAATTGAATTCGCAAGAAGCTCTGATACCACTGTTATGGTTTCTATCATAGTACAACTAATTTATACGCAGCGGAAAATAGAAACCTACCAAGATCCATGCGATTCTAATTAATTGAATAGATTACTAACCTTTCTGACGATCTGAATCTGTCGGACTATAGGTGCTGTTCTGCGAACGACCACCCTCAATCGGTATCCACACGCGAACGTCACGAACAGGACTTGCGAGGGTGCTAGCTCCTTTGCCGCAACTAGGGTTTCTCTCGCTCTTTGTTTTTCTCAAAAACGGAGGAGATAGATTAAAAAAACGTAAAAATTGAAAATCGTGATTCTATATCTTATATAGAATCCTACGTTAACCCCTTAACCACATTCAGTTACGCGACGCTATCTTAGGGATAAGAATCCCACGTTAACACATTAACGTATTTCAGTTAAGCGACGATATCTTAGGGATAATATCTTAACGAGATACGATATCTGACGGTTAAGATATTTCACCTTATTACGAATTTCAAATCATATTCGAAATCATGTTTAAACCCTATCCTATCCAATTCGTTCTTTGTGTGCGACCCAATAGGCTCATATTAAATTGGCAGTGGGCCTAATCTCATTAGAAGCCCACAAGTCATAATTGGTCTCTAGCAAGACATTTTGACTACCCAATTAATATGAATATCGTTAGTCCGATATTAACCTAACCAATAGAACATGTCATTATCCTTTTGTCACACGATATCTTATTTGAACATAAGTCATGGGCAATGTCATACTTATGTAGTTCAAACATTTAATTTCTCGCTTTCTAAGTAGACTGATAAAATCAAATGACATTCATTTGAGCATGGCCATGCATTTTTCAGTCCTACTTATCGAGGGGCCCATTAGATATCTCTCATAGGGGAGGGACAAATTCCATCTTGTTCATTCACTTTCCTCTGCATAATTCACATCATATTCGATCATAACCTTTATGATTATCTGATTAAAGATAACGCTTGATTATGTCAAAATATGATGTTCCTTATGTAGGAAACTGTGATGAGCTCAGGTCGAAGGATTCAATGACATAACTATTATGAGATCATTTATGACATTAATCCATGTAATGATCTCATAGCGAGTCTATCCATTACATGTTCTCCAACAAGTACCTATAAGTTTGATTTGTATCACCATACATATAATTATCTCATAATTATCTATCAAACTCATACTAGTCTTAATTCATCATTAAACCATTACTGATGAATGACTAGGGATGCTTAAAATAGCATAAACAACTATTCAAACATTATTATAAAGAAACGTGCAAGCAATATAATAATAACAATAATAAGAGAAACATTTTATAAATGAAAATGACATAACATAAAGGTCCAAATATTTGGCCTAGGGCACAACCACTAACAACTTTCCCGAAGCTTCACGCTTCATTTCGTGGCTTCTAGTGCATCTTAGTTGGTTCAAGAAGAAGAACCAACCGACTAGATTGTCATCTAGTCGGTCAGTAATCCTTCTTGAACCGACTAGATCTCCTTGCTCAATTCAGCCTCTTCACTGTTGACCAATTAGTCGGTCCAAGAAGGTTCACCGACCGACTAGTTGTCAAACTAGTCGGTTTGGAATCCTTCTTAGACTGACTAGTTATATATTCATTTTCACAGCCTGAGCTACTGTTTACTCTTAGTCGGTCCAAGAACAACCATCGACCGACTAGTTGAGAAACTAGTCGGTTGGAATTTGTTCTTAGACCGACTAGCTCTCTTTGAATTCAGCCTATTGTATTTCAACTCTTAGTCGGTCAAAGAACACTCACCGACTGACTAGTTGTCAAACTAGTCAGTTGGCAAGTCTTCTTAGTCGGTCGATGGTTGTTCTTGGACCGACTAAGAGTAAACAGTAGCTATCAGGGCATTACATTTGGTATCAGAGTCAAGTTCATAGCTATGTCTTCCAATGACAACAAGACCGTTCGTCCACCTTCAGACTATATCACCTTCAGGAACCGTGAAGGAGCTTCTTCGGTGATGGAAGAACACTCCTCAACTAGGCCTCTCTTCTTCAACAGTACCAATTATGGATACTGGAAATGCCGGATGGAAACGTTCCTCCGGAGCACTTCACTATGGAGAGCCACGTTGACGGAGTATGTCGAGCCCACCGAACCAGACTTCACGAAGTGGACTACCGCGGAGGTTGACGCGGAGGTAAACAATGCCAAGGAAATGAATGCCTTGCAATATGCGTTGGAGCCTAAAGACTTCAACAAGATATGCACATGTAAGAGTGCATATCAAATCTGGAACTCACTCCTCATCTTGCATGAAGGAACGAGTAGGGTAAGAGACTCCAAACACACTGTTGTAAATAAAGATTACGAATTATTTCACATGCAACAGGGTGAGAAGATGAAGGAGTACTATGCTCGCTTCGTTGACATTACCAACGAGTTGGAGGCTCTTGGAAAGACTTACACCCAAAAGGAGAAAGTCTCAAAGATCATTGACGGACTTCCTTCTTGTTGGGAAAAGCCTACCTTCGCCATCGAGGAAGGTAACGATATGAATAAGTATACTGTCGTACAACTAATGGGTACCTTGATGTCTTATGAGGTACGCAAGGACAGTAAAATAAAGATGCAAGACAAGATGAAGTCGTACTTGAAGCAAGACGAGCCAAAGAAAAAGGCGATTGCGTTCAAGGCCGCTCTATCCACATCTACCGATGATGAAGACTCGGAAGACGAGTTGGACTTAGAATCCATTGCCCTCATGGCAAAGAAGTTCAACCGATTCTTCCGGAAAGGTAACTTCAAGAACAAATCTAAATTTAGTTCTTCTAACGCCTCTGCTCCTTTGTGTTTTAAATGCAATAAGCCAGGACACATCAAAGTGGATTGTCCTCAAAACAAACAAAAGGAGAAGTGGAAGGCGCCAAAGTACGACAAGTCAAGAAAGTACAAGAAAGGGTACAAGAAAGGGCTTGTCGGCACATTCACCGACTCCAATGATGACTCCTCAAGTGGAGAGTCGGATGATGAACAAGTGGAGCAAGCACACATGTGCTTCATGGCTAGAGAGGAACATGATCAAGACTCCTCCTCCGATGAAAGTGAGGATGAAGGCGATGAGGTAACGATGGATGACCTTAGATTAGCTAACGAGCAAATTTGGTCTAAGTATTCTAAACTAGTAAATAGATATACTAAGACTAAAGATGAGCTAACTAGTCTCCAAACCTCACCTAAGCCTATTATCATCAACAACGACACCGTTGTTGAAGGTTTGAGAAATGAGATTGTAAATCTCAAATCTCAACTTGAGCGTGTTCATATTGAGAATTCGGATGAACGCGAGATGGCGGATTTGACTTCTCAAAACTCAACTTTGAGTATTAAGAATAAGAATCTCAAATCTCGTGTTTATGTACTCACATCGCAAGTGTCCACCTTGGATGCTTCTATGCATTCTCTCACCGAGAAGTATGAGTGCACATTAGGCCGAATTAATAAATTCAATAAAGGTAAGGATCATTTGGATAAAATCCTAAATGACTTACTTCCGGCCAATCATCACATTGGCTTGGGGTATAAGATGGGAAATTCATCCAAATCGTCCACTACCTTTGTTAGGCCAACTTCCGATGCCTCAACGAGTGGGAGCAAACACCCCATTGGTAGTTCATCTACCAATGGTGCTTCCACTTCGTACACACCCTCGTTTGGAAAGAAACCCACTTTGGGTGGACCTCCAAAGAAGGGTCATGCATTTATGTACACCGATACTATGCCACGTAGGAACACACATCCTACTCCACCGGTTCACACGTATGATGATTTTTATGCTCCACGTCCACGGGCACGTGCACACCAAGTGAGACACACTCATGCACGTGTTCCTCCACATGCATATGTTCATCCACATCACTATCATATGAACAATTATCATCATGCACCATATCATATGATTCCACCACCATTTCATCATGTGCCATATGCTTATCCACGACATGCATTTCCTAGGCCACATGCATCACGTAGATATCAACAATGTATGCATGCTCCCAATAGGATTAGGGCTCCCAAAACTATTCACTATTTGGGGCCTGAAGAACACTAACATGCATGAAAAACAAGCATACATGAATTCCTATTTTATGAATGTCGTGCATAATGATGATTATGTTGGGAAGTCTAAGTCCAATTGGACTTGGCTTCCAAAGGTCTAATCTTTTAGGACCCAATGACCTTGGGTACCATGGAATGATATTTCTATCTTTAGGTACTCAAGAAAAAGAAACGGAGCAACAAATCCAAATTTAGCTCCAAGAATAAGTGGATACTCGATAGCGGGTGTTCAAAACACATGACGGGTGAAGCTCAATTGCTCTCCGGAGTGGTGCCCATTGAGAATGGGAACCGAGTAGTCTTTAGAGGCAACGAGAGCGGAATCATCATTGGTGTTGGTAAAGTTGGTAACCCCTCTAAACCACTTATAAGTGATGTTTACCTTGTTAAGGGATTAAATCATAATCTTATTTCAATAAGCCAACTTTGTGACAAAGGTTACAAAGTTAGCTTTGCAAAAGGAATGTGTCATATTTTGAGAAAAGATAATAATAATTTGTTATTTTCTGGCACACGCCATAAGGATATATACATCCTAGATATCCCCAAGTCACATGAACAATGTCTCATTGCCAACACAAGTGAACAACACTTATGGCATCCACGTTTTGGTCATGTGAACTTTGGAACACTTTTTAAGCTATCCAAGTTAAATTCTATTAAAGGATTTCCTAAGCTTACTTTCCAAAAGAAAATCTTTTGTGACTCGTGTCAATGAGGCAAACTTCCAAAATCGTCATTTAAACCTAAGAAAAGCATTTCATCTAAACGGCCTCTAGAGCTTTTACATCTAGATCTTTTTGGGCCAACTAGAGTTGCTTCATTAGGGAATGCTCGATATGGACTTGTCATCGTTGATGACTTTTCTAGATTTACTTGGGTATTTTCCTTAAGTAATAAAAATGATGCTTTTGAAAACTTCACAATATTTGTTAAGAACGTACAAAATCTCATTGGAACCACCATTGTCACTATTCGTAGTGATCATGGAGGGGAATTTGAGAATGAGTCTTTCTCAAATTTTTGTGATGAAGTTGGTATTACTCGCACCTTTTCTTTCCCTCGCGCACCCCCTTAAAATGGTGTTGTTGAGAGAAAGAATAGGACGCTAGTGGAATGTGCTCGCACTATGCTTGATGATAGCCAACTTGGCCATCAATTTTGGGCGGAAGCGGTACATACCGCTTGCTATGTGTTTAATAGGATACTCTTGAGGCCCGGCACCAAACAAATTTGTTATGAATTGTTGTTTGGTAGATTGCCCAAAGTTAAACATTTTCGAGTTTTCGGTGCAAAATGTTTTATCAAAAACACGTATGGTAGTTTGGACAAATTTGATCCAAGATCCGATGAGGGGATATTTGTTGGATATTCCTCACGTAGCAAAGCCTACCGGATATACAACAAAAGAACCTTGTCACGCCCCGCTTCCCAAAAATATGGAGGCGAAGCGTGAGAAGGTCCGCTCAGACTTGAAGCTGCAAAGCTGCAAGTCCGATAAGCGTCAATCAACTTTAAATAGCAGGTCCTTGCAACGCGAACGAAACAAAGATAATAATAATGAAATGAGACAAAAGAGATATCTCAGAATATCCAAAAAAATAAGTTTCAACATCACAGAAAAAGCCACCAGGCTGAAAAGAAAAAGAGTCTAAAGGCCCACACATGGCCAACAAAAGTACAACGTACAAGGTAAAGGTGCCACGCACCGACAACTATCAACAAACCTAAAAAAAAGAAAGCTCAGCAAGGTCACTAAGAATGGTCACCGGTAGCCACAAAACTCCTCCTGGACAGACTTAGGCTCAGGATCGACGTCCGCAAAACATCACGTACTCAGCAACGGTCTCTGGCTCAAGGTCTAACATGTGACACCCAAAAGAGCAAGGGGCACATGTCAGCAAGTCTACAAGAGACTTGTGCAAGGAAACTGAAAGTGAAAGTAAAACAGCCTAGCAGTTCTAGCATGATGCAATGACATGGCAGTTAAAGTATGAGTGCAGCAGGTAAGGAAAACAACAAGTAAACTAGCATGGCATGAGTGGCAAAACTATTAACATTTACAAGGATTTCTCTAGTCACGTTTTCATGTCATGTGCAGAGTTTACGCCTTACAGCTGAAATGGCTTACTTTCACACTGAGTGGTCGCTTAACTCCGCCCCAAACCCAGAGTTTACGCCTTATAGCTGCAGTTGCTGATCAAGCAGACTCCCAGCTGAGTGGCCACTTAACTCTTACCCCTCCCACGTGTATCGAGCCAGGGCCTTACCCCCGAACGGGAATGCTCGCTTCTGGATCACGAGCCAGGAAGTGTTTTTCATGATGGCATAGGGGTGCACCTAGCCAGGACAAGCAAGTACAAGTATGTAGCGTGTGCTACGAGTGCAACATTCAAGACATGGATGGCATGACATGTAGAATGCAATGCATGGCAGTTAAAAGTGCGTACAGATACGGAATTTAAACGTGACAGATATCAATGCATGCATGACATGGCAGGGTGACGGATCTAGTTTCGTTGTCAAACTAGATCAAACAGGCGTCTAGGCAGCTATCTTTTCATTGTCTAGTCTCTTTTACGCTAAAAGCAAGAAAGTGGCCTAAGACATGGCCCTAAGCAAAAGCTGGCAAGTTTCACCTGCCTGCAAGTCAAACGTCTGAGAACACCGTCCAAGAGAGTCCAAGTCACAAATAACTTACGTGCACAAGTCCACCGGCCTAAAATCCATATTATTAATCTTGATTAGTGAATTTAAAACATTTAAAACACTTTAAAACATCAATTTTAGTCTTGATTAACAGGCAATAGGTTGGGGGTCCTAAGGGTGCAAAGTGTTACCTCAACACGACGCGAAAGCTACACTGGCGTCGGGAAGCGACGCCAGGGGTTGGAATAAAAGATCGCGCTCCAAGTCCAGATTTCAAAATAGATTCCTCGCTGGAAAGATCAGAGCAGCAATCGGAGCAACGAATCCAGATTCCAAAGCTAGCACGTGCGACGACGGGCTGCGACGTATCGCAACGTCGTAAACGACAAGTCCACTGAGAGAAAGCACCTAGGTGGGGCCCACAGTAGTTCTAGGGACCAATGGGGGACCCACAATACCTCTAGAGAGCTTAGGGGGCCCACGGTGGCAAGCGGTGCGAGAGTTGCGACGTTGCGACGAACGTCGCTCGGTCAGACACGCTTGGTGCGGGGGAATCTCTCGGCCAGACACATGCGGCGGGGGCTGTGCAGTGCTTGGGGTCGGTCGCAGTGGCGGGTGCGGAGAAGTTCTTCAGTCGGTGCGGTAGAGCGGGCCAGTCGGGCGCTTGGGTGGGACATTGCAACGTTTCAACGTTGCAACGGAGCGGGGATGCGGGCGTGAGCGGGCGGGCGCCTCGGTCAGACACGGGGCGAAGCGGGGTGTGGTGCGGGCTTGCGAAGCGGGGCTGCTGCGGTGCGGAGCGGAGCGGGTGCGGGGGAAGCTCCCGGTCAGACCGAGAGAATCTCTCGGTCGGGCACAGGTCTTCGGTCGGGCGGTTGTGCGGTGCGGGCGGAGCGGGTGAGCGGGGGTTTCCTTCAGTCGGTGCGGGGAAAACCAAGGGATTTCCTCGGTCGGAGCGGGGCGGCGGCTGTGCAACGTTGCGACGAATCGTCGCAAGTGGGCTTTTGGGTTTTGGAAGCAGCTAGGGTTATTTTCTTGCGAAAATAGGTCTTCCTAGGAGTTGTTTATATAGGGTAGAGGTGTTGACTTGGTCTAGGGCTAAATCTAATAGGATTAGGAGTTTAAAAATATTTAAAATTCAAATCTACCACTCCTAATCGCGTAGGGATTAGGTGCGGCCAAGATAGGGGCTAGGACTTGGCTCAAGAATTGTTTAAAATGTTTTAAACTTAAATAAATTTTATTTGGCCGAAAATTAATTTAAAAATTGGTATTTAAAAATATTTAAAGCTTTGTTAAAAATATAAAATAGGTCAAATGAGCTCCAAAAATTGTGGAATAAATACTGGGTGGTCGGGACGATGAGAGAAAGGTAACTAAGAAGATGGATCTCAATTTCAACGTCGAACGACGAAACTAAAAATAGAAACGTCTCGCGTCAAAAGCGAAAATCACAACGTCTCTTCGAATATGATTAAATCGTGGGAAGACGACCCGAGAAATCTCGTTCCAAATTAGTGCCACAATTTAATACTCTCAAAGACGTTCACGACGGCATATCACACCAAAGTGTTCAAAAGCAAGCAAAGTCTAAAACGAACACGTGCGCGGTCAACAGCACATGCACGAAGAAGATACGATCGGAAAGCGACCGTTACATCCTCTCCACCTTAGAATAAAGTCCGTCCTCGGACTTTCTAACTATAAATATCACTCTAGCTAGACTAGTAGCTATCACAATCACGTCACACCATAATTCACTCAGGTATATTACAAGTGCTTATATATGCACTAGGTAGTCAACCAATAACTCTGCTATCCTATTTATATCCACGCACATATTTCAATCATATGTATGCATCCCTAATATAACTACTACTTACCTAGCACAAACAATAGTTCAGATACTCACCTAAGATTAGTCTTATACCAGCAAATACAATCATTGCTCTACGTATAGATAGCTACCTATGCACAAACAACATGGGTATACTACCCTCTAATACTTCCTAGTGTACATTCCATACCACCCATCAACACATGTGATCATACCATACCATTATTAAATCAAGTTTCACTATATCTAATTTACATTCACCACTACTATAGTTTCACAATATATAGTCATTCAAATGCATGCAAATAGTTCACCATATATTCACATCACATACGGTCCTATAACTATATTTACGACACGCCACATATACCATAGTCACCAATACCTATAACTAAGCACATACTTACCCGTGCATGGTGCACACCCACGCACGCTAACTTTTCATTCACGTATACCAATCGTATCATTATTTAACTAGCACATCTACACACCTAGTTTAACTAGCACACATACGTTCACACGGGCAAGTCCTTAGTAATTAACTATACCACAAGACCAACACTTATAACTATATACTGGTGTAGCGACCCACAATCATGTGTGTAACACAACCAGGCACAAACACTCCTATACATACATCAAACATCGCTATATTCAAACTACAGACATATGTAACAATATACTTAGAGTATACCCACTCAAGCTTGAGTGAGACTCAATACACATATCAGAATATTCTATATACATAACACGACATTTATACCTATATCAATACCACTCCAATATATATATGTCCACCAATACAACCATATAGATACCATAAGTCAATCACACTTAATATTTAGTCAGGTAATACTCACATAGTTCAATCACTCTATATACCATAATAATAATACCGACATCAGCACACGTATAATTATAATACACTCCCTAATACATACGCATTCATCGTATAGTCACACACATGTAACATATATATTCACACCATAGCCTACTACATATAATTAGTATACTAACACATCTACACATACATAATTAAGATGTGCAATAGTCGTGTATACCTCACGGTATGCACGCATACAACATCTCGTAAAATCAAGCAATACCAATCAAAATTATAATCCTACTACCATATGTATATCACCTATATACTCATGTAATAAAACATAACTGCTTACGTCAAAGCACAATACATATCTTCGTGCGAGCACGCACTCACACGTACTAACATATGGGTCACTCAATATGCCTACTCACTTATCTATACGCACACCTATTATTATCACACCTAACATACACATAGCTTTACCAATCATTTTATTTCAACCATTACAAGTATCTCTAACTACATACACCCCCTTAGATATTCACACACTAATTCTTATATACACAGGCATCCCTAGAATGGTGTAGCTTACCACACACAAATCTATAAATACTAACACACAAACAACTTCATAATATCACGAATAACTCCGAGTATATATATATCACACAATAGGCAAACATTAATACACTATGGGGGAGTACACTCATTCAAGCCCACGTACACAACTTAGGTACATGCACCACGACAACATCACAAGGTCCAAGGGCCTACTAACAACTTAGTGTTGACACGGACATTGACGGACACTAAAGCCTAAGCAATAGAGGAAGATTAGGGGTCGAAGCGCGACGAGGGAAGGATCGATAAGCACGAGTTCAGATAGGACGAATACAAGGGGACCGCTTGGTTAGGTGAAACAGCGATCTACTTGTGAATGCTTAGGTAGAGGAAAGGAGATGTAGTGATACTTTTATAGGATACAGAAAAGAAAATAGGGTAAATAGCATAAGCTAAAATACGTGAAATTTGAAAACTGTTGTACTTCAAAAGTTGAAGTCCTTGTCTGTATAAAATATTTGGAGATCGATAAAACGAGTTGTTCAAAATAAGTTTGAGTCGAATATACATAATAAGAGAAAATGGTTTATTGGTTTATATAAAATCATTATAAAAGGAAGTAAATCATTTACACGAATATTAAGGACGTGGTTTGGAAAATATTATACGTCAGTAATTTAATATAATGTTGGCAAAAGTTTTGAAATTCAAAGAGTGAAATTAATTGAACTGAAGAATTTAAGCTCATGTTAAATGCTTTCAAAACCTTAAGGCTAGGGAAAATTTTAAAATAATCAATATTGAAACTACTTTTAAAGTGACTAGGATTCCAAAAAGTAACGGGTTTACACAAAGTTCTTATCATACGAGCACAACGAGCCTGGTACAGATAAAAAATAATTGAAATTCAATTTAGTTTAGAAATTATTCTAAAAGTATGTATGGTGAACGGAAAGATGACTTAGTAGTAAAATTATCAAAATTTGTAATAAAGCTTTAAAACCAAATTATGGGGAGTCTAGATCAGGAATAGTAATTTTACAAAAATTTGAAATAGCGAAAACGATGAGCATAAAACCGACTTGCTAAAAGCTGAAATTCCATGTGACTTGAAAAGTATATTAAAGTAAACACGATGTATCATTCGAATGGCATAAATAAGAAAGAAAATTATAAATCGAATTGGGCAGAGTAAAAGTACGGTTCAGAATAAAATTAGTATATGAAGGGACAAGGTTTTTACATCGGTACGAAAGTATAGGCTAGAAAAATATAATAAGCTAGCATTCAAAAAATTTCGACAAAAGTTTTAAGAATTTAAGTCAACAAATGAGTATGAAGTATAAATATATACATTAAAATTTTGAACAAATTTAAACTTAGTGAAAGAGGAAATCGAAAAATACTTTCAGAAGATTCAAGATTTGTAACGGAGAGATTCGAAAATTGACGACGATCGTCATGAGGCGATCTCGTGAATCGAGGCAATGAAATTGGTCGGATGATCATACATACATACGCCTAGGATATGAACCAGGAGAATCTACGGGGAAACTCCTACAGTCGACCAACCAAAGATTAAGAAACTAAGCGCTAAGACTTTCTAAGGGCTAGACGGTAATGAAATGCGTTCAGCTTAGTCCGAAATCGATGAACCCAAGCGAACGACTAACGAAATTCTAGAAGTCTAATATGGTTAAGGTTAGACAAGAACCACTAAGGTAACTCCTATGAAGATTAAGTCAATTGCTAGAAGGGAGTCTAACTATCAATCAGAGGCCTCTAACTAGCAAGCACAGATGTCTAACTAAGTCTTCTTACCACCTAGTGACATAGGAAAACGACTATACTCAGGGCTTATGACTAGGATGTTGCAATTTATTTAATGGACATTCCGTTATTATCGTTGTTCCGTTAATTCGCAATTGCAAGACTTGACCTGCATGGGCCACCAATAAAACCTGTCATGCCCCGCTTCCCAAAAATATGGAGGCGAAGCGTGAGAAGGTCCGCTCAGACTTGAAGCTGCAAAGCTGCAAGTCCGATAAGCGTCAATCAACTTTAAATAGCAGGTCCTTGCAACGCAAATGAAACAAATATAATAATAATGAAATGAGACAAAAGAGATATCTCAGAATATCCAAAAAAAAATAAGTTTCAACATCACAGAAAAAGCCACCAGGCTGAAAAGAAAAAGAGTCTAAAGGCCCACACATGGCCAATAAAAGTACAACATACAAGGTAAAGGTGCCACGCACCGACAACTATCAACAAACCTAAAACAAAAGAAAGCTCAGCAAGGTCACTAAGAATGGTCACCGGTAGCCACAAAACTCATCCTGGACAGACTTGGGCTCAGGATCAGCGTCAGCAAAACATCACGTACTCAGCAACGGTCTCTGGCTCAAGGTCTAACATGTGACACCCAAAAGAGCAAGGGGCACATGTCAGCAAGTCTACAAGAGACTTGTGCAAGGAAACTGAAAGTGAAAGTAAAACAGCCTAGGAGTTCTAGCATGATGCAATGACATGGCAGTTAAAGTATGAGTGCAGCAGGTAAGGAAAATAACAAGTAAACTAGCATGGCATGAGTAGCAAAACTATTAACATTTACAAGGATTTCTCTAGTCACGTTTTCATGTCATGTGCAAAGTTTACGCCTTACAGCTGAAATGGCTTACTTTCACACTGAGTGGTCGCTTAACTCCGCCCCAAACCCAGAGTTTACGCCTTACAGCAACAGTTGCTGATCAGGCAGACTCCCAGCTGAGTGGCCGCTTAACTCTTACCCCTCCCACGTGTATCGAGCCAGGGCATTACCCCCGAACGGGAATGCTCGCTTCTGGATCACGAGCCAGGAAGTGTTTTTCATGATGGCATAGGGGTGCACCTAGCCAGGACAAGCAAGTACAAGTATGTAGCGTGTGCTACGAGTGCAACATTCAAGACATGGATGGCATGACATGTAGAATGCAATGCATGGCAGTTAAAAGTGCGTACAGATACGGAATTTAAACGTGACAGATATCAATGCATGCATGACATGGCAGGGTGACGGATCTAGTTTCGTTGTCAAACTAGATCAAACAGGCGTCTAGGCAGCTATCTTTTCATTGTCTAGTCTCTTTTACGCTAAAAGCAAGAAAGTGGCCTAAGACATGGCCCTAAGCAAAAGCTGGCAAGTTTCACCTGCCTGCAAGTCAAACGTCTGAGAACACCGTCCAAGAGAGTCCAAGTCACAAATAACTTACGTGCACAAGTCCACCGGCCTAAAATCCATATTATTAATCTTGATTAGTGAATTTAAAACATTTAAAACACTTTAAAAACATCAATTTTAGTCTTGATTAACAGGCAATAGGTTGGGGGTCCTAAGGGTGCAAAGTGTTACCTCAACACGACGTGAAAGCTACACTGGCGTCGGGTAGCGACGCCAGGGGTTGGAATAAAAGATCGCACTCCAAGTCCAGATTTCAAAATAGATTCCTCGCTGGAAAGATCAGAGCAGCAATCGAAGCAACGAATCCAGATTCCAAAGCCAGCACGTGCGACGACGGGCTGCGACGTATCGCAACGTCGTAAACGACAAGTCCACGGAGAGAAAGCACCTAGGAGTGGCCCACAGTAGTTCTAGGGACCAATGGAGACCCAAAATACCTCTGGAGATCTTGGGGGGCCCACGGTGGCAAGCGGTGCGAGAGTTGCGACGTTGCGACGAACGTCGCTCGGTCAGACACGCTTGGTGCGGTGGAATCTCTCGGCCAGACACATGCGGCGGGGGCTGTGCAGTGCTAGGGGTCGGTCGCAGTGGCGGGTGCGGAGAAGTTCTTCGGTCGGTGCGGTAGAGCGGGCCGGTCGGGCGCTTGGGCGGGACGTTGCAACGTTGCAACGGAGCGGAGATGCGGGCGTGAGCGGGCAGGCGCCTCGGTCAGTCATGGGGCGAAGCGGGGTGCGGTGCGGGCTTGCGAAGCGGGGCTGCTGCGGTGCGGAGCGGAGCGGGTGCGGGGGAAGCTCTCGGTCAGACCGAGAGAATCTCTCGGTCGGGCATGGGTCTTCGGTCGGGCGGTTGTGCGGTGCAGGAGGAGCGGGTGAGCGGGGGTTTCCTTCGGTCGGTGCGGGGAAAACCAAGGGATTTGTCACGACCTGCTTCCCTAAAATGAAGGCGAGACGTGAAAAGGACCGCACGAGAGTGGAGCTGTGAAGCCCCAAACCCGATAAGCGTCAATTAAACATAAGCAGGTCCCTGTAACCACAACGGAACAACAATAATAACACAAGGAGAGACTGAAATAAAATCTCATATCTCATAAATCGTCCAAGATGAAAATAAGTCCAACATCCAGAAAAGCCACCAGGCTAAAAGAAAGAGTCTAAGGCCCAGAACAAGGCCAACAAAACAACAATGTAGCAAAGTATAGGTGTTGCGCACCGACAACAAAACAGCAGTCTAAACAAAAGGAAAACACAACGAAGACACTAGGACTGGTCCCCAGTGTCCACGTACTCCCCGTCAAACACAAGCTCAGGCTCGGCGTCAGCAAACACCTCGTCCTCAACAAGGTACTCAGGCTCAGGATCTAACATGTGTCACCCAAAAGAGTAAAGGGGCACATGTCAGCAAGTCTAAAAGACTTGGGCAAGGAAACTGAAAGTAAGGCAACTAGCAACCTAGCAGTTTTAGTATGCATGACATGGCAGTTATAACATGAGTGCACAAGCAAGACATGGTGAACAATGAGTACAAGAGAACAATTATCGGGACAAGACAAGAGTAGCCAAGCTACTAACAATCTCAATCAATTCACTATTCACGTTTCACTGTTGTTTGTAGATGTTTACGCCCTTCAGCTGAATGGTACAACACTCATGCTGATCGGCACTAAACACTACCCCACCCCAGAGTTTACGCCTTACGACTGCAGTTGCTGATCAGGCAGACTCCCAGTTGAATGACCGCTTAACTCTTACCCCATCCCACACGTAAACAAGCCAGGGTCCCTGTACATGAGCCCAGCAAGTGAGCCAGGGTTGCCCCGCACGGGAGCTTGTTTTCCTAGTTCAAAATTCAATATCGAGCGTTGGGGTTAGCAACTCATTATGCTCGCTTCTGGTCACGAGCCAGGAAACACAAGTATTGTAGCGATGCTACGCAATCACGGGATCACTTAAAGAATGCAATGACATGACAATTAATTTGCGTACAGTTAATGGAATTTAAACATGACATGGTAATTGTGCAACATGATAATGTCGGACCTAGCTTCGTTGTCAAGCTAGTTCCCCAATTTGCGCCTAGGCGAGTATCATTTCGTCGCCTAGCCTCTTTTACGCCTACAACAAGCAAATGGCCTAAAACATGGCCTAAACCCTAAGTGGCAAGTTTCACTTGCCTAGCACCGGGGATGACGATCACGAAGGTTCGTCTCGCGGATGCTAATCTACGGGGAAATCGCTGTTATGGGGAAACAATCATCAAAACAACATTCATTCATTAGGGTTTCATAAAAATACAAATAGGTTATGAGAACATCAAGAGATCGATTTCTTACCGTGAGGAGGCGGAAGAAACACCCCGGAGAACCTAGGGACCAGATCTGAAAACGAATGGAGATGTTTGGAGAACTAGGGTTTTAGGGGGATTGTGGGGGTTTAATGAGATTTTGGGGAAGATGAGAGGTGGAAAGTGTTGAGGGATGGTTTGGATGATGGATCTTGGGCTTGGAATGAAGGAATAAGGGTTTGAGGAAGATGGGGGCTCAATGGGGGAGAAACTAGGGTTTTGGGTCGAGTGGAGGAAGAAGAAAATGTTTGGGAGGGGTTTAAATAGGATGGGCTGGCGGCTGCCCAGAAATTAGGGTTTTAACACAGATTAGTCGGTCAAAGAGCAACCACTGACCGACTAGTTTGGCAACTAGTCGGTCGGTCGACCAACGCAGACCGACTAAGTGTAAACAGTAACTTCTGAACGAAAATAGGATTTGGATTTAGTCGGTCGATGAACAACTACTGACCGACTAGTTTAACATCTAGTCGGTCGATGAACGTTCTTAGACCGACTAAGAGTGAACAGTATTGATACCAAAAATTAGTTGAAGAGTTAGTCGGTTAAAGAAGCATTGCTGACCGACTAGTTTGCAACCTAGTCGGTCAACCAACGTTCTTAGACCGACTAACGATAAACAGTAACTTCTGAATAATTTAGAAAGCCAACTAGTCGGTTCAAGAAGGATTACCGACCGACTGGATCGTCATCTAGTCGGTCGGTGCCCCTTCTTACACCGGCTAATCAGCACCAAAAGTTCCGATACGGAGCGCGGAGCTCCGGGATCGATTCCTAAGACTCCTCGGCTTGATCTAATTAGTAAGATACGACCGTTATGAAGCCCGTCACGAATGACATACTTCGAAATCGACGATCCTAAGGAAGAAACGAGAAAACACGACGAAACGATCGAAAATGAAAGTTACGGGGACGAAAACCACACATGAGGAGAAAATCCACCAAAACATATATTATATTATAATAGATCCAGATACATGAAAATCAGTCGTTACGTCCTCCCCAACTTAAGAAAAATTCCGTCCTCGGAATTTCCAAACACTCACGTGTCCGGAAACAAAAGTGGGAAACGCTCTCGCATCTCATCCTCATTCTCCCAAGTAGACTCTCCAGGTGAGCCGTGTCACCACATCACCCTCACAAGATTGACAATCTTGCCCCGAAGTGATTTCTGACGCCTGTCCAGAATCTGCACTGGATGCTGGTCATACGTCATATCGGGGTGAACAGTAATCTCCGAAAAATCCACAACATGAGATGGATCGCTAATGTATCGACGAAGCTGCGACACATGGAAAACATTGTGAACTCCTTCCAAAGATGGCGGCAAGGCCAAGCGATAAGCTACCTCACCAACCCTCTCCAAAATGTCAAACGGTCCAATGTATCACGGGCTCAACTTCCCTCGCTTCCCAAAACAAATCACACCTCGATTCGGGGAATTCTTTAAGAACACATGGTCGCCCGGCTGAAACTCCAAAGGACGACGTTTAGCATCCGCCCAATGCTTAAAACGGTCCTGAGCAATCCTCAACCTCTCCCGAATGTTCCTGACAATATCCACGGCCTCCACGATCATCTCAGGTCCCAACAACTCCCGATCACCAATGTCATCCCAACTCAAAGGCGATCGACATTTCCTCCCATAAAGAGCGGCGAAAGGCGCCATGCCAATACTCGCCTGGAAGCTGTTGTTGTAAGAAAACTCCACCAAATGTAGATGGTCCTCCCACGAACCCTTGAAATCCAACATGCACGCCCTCAGCATGTCCTCCAAAATCTGAATCGTCCTCTCGGACTGGCCATCCGTCTGCGGATGGTACGCCGTGCTGAAACTCAGACGCGTACCCAAGCTCTTCTGCAAACTCTGCCAGAACTGAGATGTGAACCTCGTGTCTCTGTCCGACACGATACTCACGGGGACTCCATGAAGTCGCACAACCTCCTGCACGATTCACGTTACATCACTATCTAAACTAGGAAAAGGAAATAAAACGGAGAGTAAAAGAATTTTACCTCCATATATCTCCTCGCTAGCGCCTCCGTGGACTGTCCCACTCGGAATGGAATAAAGTGCGCGGAGTTGGTCAATCGATCTACGATCACCCAAATCACGTCATTCTGCTTCGGACTCTGAGGTAGTCCAGTCACGAAATCCATAGTGATGTGTTGCCACTTCCACTCCGGAATCGGAAGCGGTTGTAGCAACCCGGCCGTACGCTGATGCTCCGCCTTCACTTGCTGACAAACCAAGCACTTGGCTACACTCCGAGCCACGCTTCTCTTCATACCATGCCACCAATAATTCAGACGAAGATCCTGGTACATCTTGGTGCCACCAGGATGCACAGAATACGGCGAACTGTGTGCCTCCACCATCAACTCCTCTCTGATATCCCCAGCTGGCACACACAACCTGGCTCCAAACCTCAGCGAGCCATCCTCATGAATCAAAAAGTCAGTCCGCAGACCGGCTTCCACCTTCTCCCGAATCTTCACCAGCTTCGGATCCTCAGCCTGGCCAGCCTTAATCCGATCCACGATCGTCGACTGTACCTGCATGTACATCAACGATGAAGCCGCCCCAGGAAGAACAATCTCAACACCAGACTCGCAGAAATCCTGCTGCAATCTCCACTGCGAGGTCAAAATCATCACCGCTGGAAGCCTACTCAGCGCATCAGGGACCACATTCACCTTGCCAGGGTGAAACTACAAATCAATCTCATAATCCGCCATAAGCTCCAACCATCGACGCTGTCGCATGTTGAGCTCCTTCTGAGTAAAAATATACTTCAAGCTTTTGTGATCGGTGAAAATCTTCACTTTCTCACTCAGCAGGAAGTGCCTCCAAATCTTAAGAGCAAACACAACGGCAGCCAACTCCAAATCATGCGTCGGGTAATTCTTCTCATGAACCTTAGGCTGACGAGACGCATACGCCACAACATGTCCGTGCTGATGCAACACACAACCGAGACCCTTGCCAGAAGCATCGCAAAAGATCTCAAATCCACCGATGCGATCAGGCACAACAAGAATAGGGGCAGTCGTCAACCTCTCCTTCAGAACGCCAAAAGCACTCTCACAATCACCCGACCAAACAAAAGCAACATCCTTCCGCGTCAACCTGGTCATCGGCTCAGCAATACGGGAAAAGTCCTTAATGAAACGCCGATAGTAACCAGCAAGTCCAAGGAAACTCCGAATCTCAGATGCAGACGACAGAACAGGCCACTCTCTGATGGCCCTAATCTTCTCAGGATCCACAGAAATACCATCTCCAGTCACCACATGCCCGAGAAAAGCAACTCTATCCAGCCAGAACTCGCACTTCGAAAACTTAGCATACAACCGATGCTTCCTCAAAATCTCCAACACCGTCCTCAAGTGCGAGGCATGCTCTTCCTTCGACTTCGAGTAGATCAGAATGTCGTCAATAAAGATAACGACAAACTTATCTAAAAAGTCGTAGAAAATCAGGTTCATCAGATTCATGAAAACTGCGGGCGCGTTAGTTACACCGAAAGGCATAACCACAAACTCATAGTGTCCATACTTCGTCCTGAACGCTGTCTTCGGAACATCATCCTTCTTCACCTTCAACTGATGGTAACCACTCCTCAAATCCAATTTAGAAAACACCCTCGAACCTCCAAGCTGATCAAAAATATCATCGATGCGAGGCAACGGGTATTTATTCTTAATGGTCACCGCATTCAACTCCCGATAGTCCACGCACATACGACGCGAACCATCCTTCTTCTTCACTAGCAGCACCGGTGCTCCCCACGGAGACACACTAGGATTAATATAACCCTTCTGCAAGAGCTCATCCAGCTGCTTCCGTAACTCCTCCAACTCAGCGGGTGCCATACGATACGGTGCCTTCGAAATCGGCTGCGCACCTGGAACGAGATCAATAGAAAATTCTAAAGCTCGATCAGGTGGCAAACCAGACATCTCCTCGGGGAAGACGTCACCAAAATCTCGCACCACAGCTGGCCACTCCATCTCCATCTGCATAGCCACAACTTCCACCGGCCTGGCCTGAAATCTGACAGGGCCGAGCGAACTGCTACCACGACTGAACTCAAATACTGGATGTCCGGGCATCTCGAACACCACCTTCTTCCTTCGACAGTCGATCGTAGCATAGAAGCTCGCAAGCCAGTCCATCCCAAGAACTGCATCATAGTTGAGGATGTCGTGGACAATGAAATCAGCGAAAAGCTCATGTCCACAGACCACCAACGAGCAAGAATTGCAACCACGATGCACCGAGACCACGCCATTCCCTGTAACGATATTCCAACTCTTAGGAAGAGGGGACGTCGACAAGGAATGCCTCTCCACGAAGCTCCGAGAAATAATGCACATTGATGCACCAGAGTCAAAGAGGACTCGTGCAGGAAATGTGCACACCAAAACCACACCTAACAAGCAATTAACAATCAAACCCTAGTCTAGCAAACAATCATGTTCAAGCAAGCAACACAATCTAACAATCCAAACCAACTAGGAAGGTAACAGCCAGATTGAGGATTACCTGCGATAACCTCATCCACAGCCTCGCTCTCCACAGCGGTCATCAGAAAAGCCTGCCTCCTCGGTGGAACAGCCTGTTGAAAAGCCTGCCTCTGTGGAACAAGAGCTGCTCCACGACCAGCAGGAACAGGCGCTCGCTGCTGCAACGGCTGTGCTGCAACAGATGCCCTCCGCAGCGGACCCGCATGCCGACAATCCTTCGCGACATGGGAAGCATCACCACAAACCAGACACTGGCCCAAAAACTTCCGACACTGATCCTTGATGTGGCCAGGCTTGCCGCAGAAATGGCAAGTCTTCAGAATAGGCCCTCCTGGTCTCTTAAACTGAGCTGACTGATTAGGCTTGAAACCAGGCCTAACCACCGCTCTGGCCTGCTCCATAGGCCTCTTCCCAGCACCAACAACAGACCCCCTCCTCTGACTCGGGTTCAGCTCCTGCCTCCTCGTAGTGACCAGAACCTTCTGATAAGAGTCCAGATCGGAGGAAGACACAAAACTCTGGAGCTCCAAAGCAAGTCCCTGCAGGAACCTCTGAGCCCTCTCATCAGCATCCTGCACCATCTTTGGTGCGAACCGACTCAGCCTACTGAACTCTTGGTGGTACTGGTCCACCGTCAAGCTCCCTTGCTTCAGATCAATGAAGCGCTGCAGCATCTCCTTCTTCGCAGCCTTCGGAAATAATTCCTCATCAAACCTGGACTTAAAGGTAGTCCAAGCTATCGGCTCCACCAACATCTTCTCTTCCGCATCCCACCAATTCCGAGCATTATCCTTGAGTTGCCTCTTCGCCAAATCAACCCATCCAGCCAGGGTGATCTTGGCCATCTTCAGATTGTCCTCGATGTTCCGAATCCACTCATCGGCAGCCAGAGGACCCTCAGACCCATCAAAATATGCGGGACCCAGCTCCCGAAATTGCTTCGCTCCCGGCTCAGAGCGAGGGGCATCCGGAAGAGCCCAGGCAGCTCGACCAAGTGGAGCATTCTGGACTTGCAGGAGCACGCCCTGCTGCACTTGCATCATCTGGAGCATCATCCGCATCATCTCACCATTGGTGGGTTCCCGCTCAGGCTCCTCATCATGAGGGAGCGCACCACTACCCCCACCACGGGTGAATCGTCTTCCTGCCATCTAGCGACACAGAAAACGAAGCAGATTAGACTCATAGCTTATGACTCGGACGTCGAACTTAGTTTATTGGACATTCTAATATTATTATCGCTATTCCGATAATCGCAGTTACAGAAGGACCTACATGAGCCACCAACAAAACCTGTCACTACCCGCTTCCCTAAAATGGAGGCGAGACGTGAAAAGGTCCGCACGAGAGTGGAGCTGTGAAGCCCCAAACCCGATAAGCGTCAATTAAACATAAGCATGTCCCTGTAACCACAACGGAACAACAATAATAACACAAGGAGAGACTGAAATAAAATCTCATATCTCATAAATCGTCCAAGATGAAAATAAGTCCAACATCCAGAAAAGCCACCAGGCTAAAAGAAAGAGTCTAAGGCCCAGAACAAGGCCAACAAAACAACAATGTAGCAAAGTATAGGTGCTGCGCACCGACAACAAAACAGCAGTCTAAACAAAAGGAAAACACAACGAAGACACTAGGACTGGTCCCCAGTGTCCACGTACTCCCCGTCAAACACAAGCTCGGGCTCGGCGTCAGCAAACACCTCATCCTCAACAAGGTACTCAGGCTCAGGATCTAACATGTGTCACCCAAAAGAGTAAAGGGGCACATGTCAGCAAGTCTAAAAGACTTGGGCAAGGAAACTGAAAGTAAGGCAACTAGCAACCTAGCAGTTTTAGTATGCATGACATGGCAGTTATAACATGAGTGCACAAGCAAGACATGGTGAACAATGAGTACAAGAGAACAATTATCGGGACAAGACAAGAGTAGCCAAGCTACTAACAATCTCAATCAATTCACTATTCACGTTTCACTGTTGTTTGTAGATGTTTACGCCCTTCAGCTGAATGGTACAACACTCACGCTGATCGGCACTAAACACTACCCCACCCCAGAGTTTACGCCTTACGACTGCAGTTACTGATCAGGCAGACTCCCAGTTGAATGACCGCTTAACTCTTACCCCATCCCACACGTAAACAAGCTAGGGTCCATGTACATGAGCCCAGCAAGTGAGCCAGGGTTGCCCCGCACGGGTGCTTGTTTTCCTAGTTCACAATTCAATATCGAGCGTTGGGGTTAGCAACTCATTATGCTCGCTTCTGGTCACGAGCCAGGAAACACAAGTATTGTAGCGATGCTACGCAATCACGGGATCACTTAAAGAATGCAATGACATGACAATTAATTTGCGTACAGTTAATGGAATTTAAACATGACATGGTAATTGTGCAACATGATAATGTCGGACCTAGCTTCGTTGTCAAGCTAGTTCCCCAATTTGCGCCTAGGCGAGTATCATTTCGTCGCCTAGCCTCTTTTACGCCTACAACAAGCAAATGGCCTAAAACATGGCCTAAACCCTAAGTGGCAAGTTTCACTTGCCTAGCACCGGGGATGACGATCACGAAGGTTCGTCTCGCGGATGCTAATCTACGGGGAAATCGCTGTTATGGGGAAACAATCATCAAAACAACATTCATTCATTAGGGTTTCATAAAAATACAAATAGATTATGAGAACATCAAGAGATCGATTTCTTACCGTGAGGAGGCGGAAGAAACACCCCGGAGAACCTAGGGACCAGATCTGAAAACGAATGGAGATGTTTGGAGAACTAGGGTTTTAGGGGGATTGTGGGGGTTTGATGAGATTTTGGGGAAGATGAGAGGTGGAAAGTGTTGAGGGATGGTTTGGATGATGGATCTTGGGCTTGGAATGAAGGAATAAGGGTTTGAGGAAGATGGGGGCTCAATGGGGGAGAAACTAGGGTTTTGGGTCGAGTGGAGGAAGAAGAAAATGTTTGGGAGGGGTTTAAATAGGATGGGCTGGCGGCTGCCCAGAAATTAGGGTTTTAACACAGATTAGTCGGTCAAAGAGCAACCATTGACCGACTAGTTTGGCAACTAGTCGGTCGGTCGACCAACGCAGACCGACTAAGTGTAAACAGTAACTTCTAAACGAAAATAGGATTTGGATTTAGTCGGTCGATGAACAACTACTGACCGACTAGTTTAACATCTAGTCGGTCGATGAACGTTCTTAGACCGACTAAGAGTGAACAGTATTGATACCAAAAATTAGTTGAAGAGTTAGTCGGTTAAAGAAGCATTGCTGACCGACTAGTTTGCAACCTAGTCGGTCAACCAACGTTCTTAGACCGACTAACGATAAACAGTAACTTCTGAATAATTTAGAAAGCCAACTAGTCGGTTCAAGAAGGATTACCGACCGACTGGATCGTCATCTAGTCGGTCGGTGCCCCTTCTTACACCGGCTAATCAGCACCAAAAGTTCCGATACGGAGCGCGGAGCTCCGGGATCGATTCCTAAGACTCCTAGGCTTGATCTAATTAGTAAGATACGACCGTTATGAAGCCCGTCATGAATGACATACTTTGAAATCGACGATCCTAAGGAAGAAACGAGAAAACACGACGAAACGATCGAAAATGAAAGTTACGGGGACGAAAACCACACATGAGGAGAAAATCCACCAAAACATATATTATATTATAATAGATCCAGATACATGAAAACCAGTCGTTACAGGATTTCCTCGGTCGGAGCGGGGCGGTGGCTGTGCAACGTTGCGACGAATCGTCGCAAGTGGGTTTTTGGGTTTTGGAAGCGGCTAGGGTTATTTTCTTGTGAAAATAGGTCTTCCTAGGAGTTGTTTATATAGTGTAGAGGGGTTGACTTGGTCTAGGGCTAAATCTAATAGGATTAGGAGTTTAAAAATATTTAAAATTTAAATCTACCACTCCTAATCGCGTAGGGATTAGGTGCAGCCAAGATAGGGGCTAGGATTTGGCTCAAGAATTGTTTAAAATGTTTTAAACTTAAATAAATTTTATTTGGCCGAAAATTAATTTAAAAATTGGTATTTAATAATATTTAAAGCTTTGTTAAAAATATAAAATAGGTCAAATGAGCTCCAAAAATTGTGGAATAAATACTGGATGGTCGGGACGACGAGAGAAAGGTAACTAAGAAGATGGATCTCAATTTCGACGTCGAACGACGAAACTAAAAATAGAAACGTCTTGCGTCAAAAGCGAAAATCACAACGTCTCTTCGAATAAGATTAAATCGTGGGAAGACGACCCGAGAAATGTCGTTCCAAATTAGTGCCACAATTTAATACTCTCAGAGACGTTCACGACGGCCTATCACACCAAAGTGTTCAAAAGCAAGCAAAGTCTAAAACGAACATGTGCGCGGTCAACAGCACGTGCACGAAGAAGATACGATCGGAAATCGACCGTTACAAACATCAACGATCGAGGAACCACTTCATGTTTCATTCAATGAAAATTTTGTCCCGTCTAGAATTATCGATGATGATGACTCCATGGATGTTTTATGTGATTCTATTGGTAATTCTAATTCTATTGATTCTATTGATACTAACCCGACTTATGATACTTTTGAGAATGTTCCTAGTGATCAGGGAGTTCCCAAATGGCTTCATACAGTTCGTGACCATCCCCATGAGCAAGTCATTGGCAACATAATTGATAGTGTCAAGACGAGATCTCAAGTCAACTACTTCGCTCATTGTGCCTTTGCCTCCTCAATAGAGCCAAAGAATATTAACGAAGCGTACGAAGATAGTGCTTGGATCCTAGCCATGGAGGAGGAACTCATTTAATTTGAGAGGAATGAGGTTTGGGAGCTTGTTCCATTGCCTTCGAAGAACCACACCGTTATAGGAACGAAGTGGATTTTCAAGAACAAGACCGACGAGAACCAAAACATCGTCCGGAATAAAGCTCGGTTAGTAGCTCAAGTCTACCAGCAAGAGGAAGGTATAGATTTCGAAGAATCCTTTGCTCCAGTAGCTAGATTAGAATCTATTAGATTGTTGTTATCTTTTGCATGCCATAAATATTTTAAACTCTTTCAAATGGATGTAAAAAGTGCGTTTTTAAACGGAGATGTCGTTGAGGAAGTTTATGTTTCTCAACCTCCGGGTTTTATAAATGAAAAATTTCCAAATCATGTTTTCAAACTTAAGAAAGCACTTTATGGTTTAAGACAAGCTCCTCGAGCTTCGTATGACCGCCTAAAGAACTTTCTTTTGGATTTGGGTTTTAAAATGGGTGAAGTTGATTTTACACTATTTGTTAAGTATTCGAATCATGATATTATTTTAGTTCAAATTTATGTTGATGATATCATTTTCGGTGCTACTAACTTCACTCTTTGCGAAGAGTTTTCTAATGTGATGAAGGACCAATTTGAGATGAGCCACATGGGTGAGCTCAAATATTTCTTAGGTCTCCAAATTCGCCAAATGCACGATGGAATCTTCATCCACCAAACCAAGTACACGGTGGAGTTGCTAAAGCGATTTGGAATGGAGAATGCCTCAGGCAAGAAGACTCCAATGAGCACTACTACACATCTTGATAAAGATACGAGAGGCAAAGATGTAGACATTCGTCTATATCGAGGTATGATAGGTAGTTTATTATATCTTACTGCCAGTCGGCCCGATATTATATTTGTTGTATGTGTATGTGCTCGTTATCAATCTCAACCTAAGGAATCTCACTTAGCAGCGGTAAAACGTATTTTCCGTTATTTAAGTTACACACTTGACTACGGATTATATTATCAGATTATGCTGGATGCAAATCCGACAGGAAAAGTACTAGTGGCACTTGCCATTTTATAGGAAATTCTCTTGTCTCTTGGTTTTCCAAGAAGCAGAATTTCATATCACTTTCAACCACCGAGGCGGAATATATTGCCACCTGTGCTGCGTGTGCTCAGGTTCTTTGGGAGAGACACACACTTAAAGACTTCGGTATATACTGTGATACTTGCCATACCATGGTGGATAACTAAAGTGCAATATGTCTCTCTAAGAATCCGGTACACCATTCCCGTTCAAAACACATAGATGTCCGTCACCATTTCGTAGATGATCATGTTGCTAAAAAGGACATCATTTTAGTGTACGTTGAAACCCAGAAGCAAATCCCCGATATTTTCACGAAACCACTAAAGGAAGACTCCTTTGTGCGGTTACGTCGAGAATTGGGGATTATGGGTGAATCTGAGATTTAGGATTCATATTTTCGTTAATCCCGCATGATGATGTTATTCTTATATGTTCATGCTAAGATTTTTTATGATTTTCTGGATTTATGATTGGATTTTCGGAATTTGTGCTAGAAATGTTCATGAACGTCGTATTTATAATTTTCGATGTTTTATGGGATAGAATAATGATGTGTGAGAGTATTTTGATGTTTCGTCCAAGTGTTCTTAGGAGAGAACTCAAAATTTCGAATTATCAAATTTTTGGACTCTTTTAGTCGGTCCCAGTTCATTCACCGACCGACTAGATTGATTTCTAGTCGGTCTGAGTTCAGTCGGTCAGTTATTGAACTCAGACCGACTAATTCATGCTCTTTATTTGGCCTCCCTTGCTGTTTGTGTTTAGTCGGTCCAAGTTCATTAGCCGACCGACTAGATTGCATTCTAGTCGGTCAGCACTTGATCTTTGACCAACTAGATTTGCGAGGGCTTTTCCGTCTTTCTCTCTCCCAATCGACTTATAGCCTCCCGCACCGATTAGAATTCATTCTAATCGATGCGTATTATTCTCCTCAAACCCTAACCCCGCGACCCTCCGTCTTCCTCTGTCGTGCGCCGTCGTCTCCGGCCTCCGTACGACGTCGCCGATCTCTCTCCTCCTCCAGTCGACCTAGGGTACATTCTCTCTCAGCTCTTTAGGGTTCAATCTAATCCTATTTTGTTCATACTTCCATTTCTATCTCGTATTAGGGTTTCTCTTCTAGGTTTAATTTAGGTCGGATTTCTATTGGTTGATTGAGTGTTGTCTCGTCTCACGATCATGGCGAAGACACGTATCCCTATCCGTCCCTCCTCTCCGTCTCCCATGACCATAGAGCCTATTCCTGACCCTCCTCAACCCAAACGCCGTGCCAAATCGACTCATCCCTCCTCTTCCTCGCCTCCTCTTAAGAAGAAGAGGACTACCGTTGCCAAACCCAAACCCACATCTCAACCCAAGCCCCAGCCCCAGCCTAAGAAGAAGACTGTGTCTCCAGCCTCTTTTCGTGCTCCCACTCCTCCTGCTTCTGACTCCGACGAAGAGTATATTCCTGAGTCTGAGCCTACCAATAGGGCTCCTACTCCTCCTCCTCATACTTCGTCTCGTCCGTCTAAGGGGAAGGCTCACATGCCTTCAGGTGGTGTCGATATCTCGTTATGTCGCGATGACCCTATGTGTCTAGCGGCATACAATCGTATTGAGCATTGTCCTTTGATTCTGGAGTACTTCGTCCAGTTTTCTGACTTTCCTCAGCTTGCCGATCTCCTCTCCTATAGCGGCCTTTTAGACTATCTTCGCCATGACCCCAAGGCGAACCCTCACCCGTACCCCAGACTCGTCAAATTGTTCTATGCCAATCGAGTACGGGATGAGTATGATGACACACACTCCATTGAGACCACTGCCTTGGGGACACCTATTGTCCTCACGGCAGAGATTTTAGGGGAGTTGATTGGTGTCTCATTCTCTGGCCTGCTTCCTTCTGATATCTCAGTGGATAATATCCACGATCTTGACCAGTCGATGCTTTCTGAGATGTTTCACGTCATCCCTCCCGCCATGATTGGTGTTCCCTCCAAATCGTTGAAGCCTAATGCTTGGGTCCTCAATTTGATTCTGAAGTCGTGTCTCCTACCGAAGTACGGCTCCTCTAGCTTGCCCTCCCAGCCGTTTCTCAAGCTTATCTACGCTATTTTCATGGGGAGTGAGATCAATTGGGCTCGTATTATCCTTGACAAGATGGATTCCTTTGAATGCATAAGGAAATCCACCAGGTCTGCTCATATTCCATATCCGTGCCTATTGACTCTCGTTTTCCATCATTTTGGTGTCCCTCTCCCTCCAGATGACCAGCGTCATTTGGGACCTCCCCTGAACGCGACTGCCGTCAAGAAGTCTCTTGCGGCGCTTCGTCACGTTTAGAGGACGACCCCTTCAGCTTCAGCTTCAGCTTCAGCTCCTCCTCCTACTCCTTCACTCGCTGAGTTTTCGGTTTCCCTGAGACGTCAGGAGTCTCGTATTTCTCGTTGTGAGGAGATGCTTGGTCGCATCTGCGAGTATCTGGATATTGATGTTCATCCTTCTGTTTCTGATGAGGAGGAAATGGATGAGGCTGATCTCCAGGAGCTTGTTGGATCTCATGTACGTGCCCCCGAGGGTACGTCTGCTGCTGCTACTTCTGTTGGTGCTCCCGAGAGCACACCTGCTGCCACCATTCCTTCGGTGGATACTTCTGCTGGTGCTCCCGAGACCACTCCTGTTGCCACTCTCCCTTCGGTTGTCACTCCTGTCGTTCACGAGACTACCACCTCTTCTGCAGAGACTGCTGCTGCTGCTGATCCTACCTCCTCCTCCTGAGCTTGTGTTGGAGGACTCTCCCATGTGCACTTGGATGATATACTTTGTCGTGAGGGAGTGGGGTAGGATAGTTGGGTGGTCATGTACTTTTGATGTCTTTTTGGATGTGTTGGTGATACCTTTTTGATGTATGTATGCTTTGTGATACTTCGATGTCTGTTGAGACATATGGTGTATGTTGTGCACCAATCTGATGATCGTTCATATTTGTGTTGGCGGATGTATACATTTTGTTGTACCATGTTATATATTTATATATATACATCGTGTTGACATTTACTTCATTGTGCACATTATATTCTTTTTGTCTCTGATGTTGATTTCGTCGCTCGACGATTATATTGATTAAATAGAATTCATTCTATGAAAACATAGAATTGTTTTCCATGCACTAAATTCACTAAGAATGTTGATATTGGAGAGTATGTTCCATAACTCAATATGTGAAATTGATTTGAGTTTTGATGATTTCATTTTCGATTTTTGACTATGGTCTCGTTGGCACACTTTGATTTTCTTCGTGATTTTACTTTGGTGTCATTTGAACCGTGGTCGTATTCTACTACTCCCGTGCTTTTATTTTTAGCCATTGTTGTTGTCGTTGATCTCCTCCCGCTCTTTTTGCTTATGCCAAAGGGTGAGAGAATTAATAATGACGATGTGCTACATGATAATTCAAAGCAATTTACCATGAATCTAATTTGATATGTTAGATTCAGGGGGAGTTAAGATATAAAAATGGATTTAGATCCTAAATTTCAATAATTGGATTCATATTTTATACTTTCCTCGTCTGCTTGATGCGTATGATTATTATTTAATATGGAACTAACGTGTCATCAATGCAGGGGGAGTAAGTAAATTTTATTTGAATCATTCTAATTGATTATTATTTATGTTGGTTTGTCATCACCAAAAAGGGGGAGAATGTTGAGTATTGATTCCCCGGATTTGGTTTTGATGATGAACAAACATAAATATCGTGAACTAACTCTTTGTGAGCGCAGTTATGGAGATCGTCGCCAAAATTCTACGAACATCAAAAGCGACGTCTCAAGACTTCTCAAAGCGCGTGATCGTGGACCTTTATTGAAGTCAAGAGATTCGGATTGAAGATTTGAAAACGGTTCGTCTAGTTTATTTTATAGTCTTCTAGCTTCTTTTCGTAGAATGTTAAGCCTTGAGTAGGACTTACATTATAATATTCATAACGCTCATATATTAGAGCTAGGATTATCTTAGAAGCCCATAGAAACTTTCCCGAAGTTTCACGCTTCATTTCGCGGCTTCTAGTGCATCTTAGTTGGTTCAAGAAGAAGAACCAACCGACTAGATTGTCATCGAGTCGGTCAGTAATCCTTCTTGAACCGACTAGATCTCCTTGCTCAATTCAGCCTCTTCACTGTTGACCAATTAGTCGGTCCAAGAAGGTTCACCGACCGACTAGTTGTCAAACTAGTCGGTTTGGAATCCTTCTTAGACCGACTAGTTATATATTCATTTTCACAGCCTGAGCTACTGTTTACTCATAGTTGGTCCAAGAACAACCATCGACCGACTAGTTGAGAAACTAGTCGGTTGGAATTTGTTCTTAGACCGACTAGCTCTCTTTGAATTCAGCCTATTGTATTTCAACTCTTAGTCGGTCTAAGAACACTCACCGACCGACTAGTTATCAAACTAGTCGGTTGGCAAGTCTTCTTAGACCGACTAGTTCTCTATCTCCTGAACTATCTATATTGGCTGTCAACCTCCTAGTCGGTCCAAGAAGGATCACCGACCGACTAGTTGGTCTAAGAGACTAGGAGGTTGGTGATCCTTCTTGGACCGACTAGGAGGTTGACAGCCAATATAGAAAGTTCAGGAGATAGAGAACTAGTCGGTCTAAGAAGACTTGCCAACCGACTAGTTTGACAACTAGTCGGTCGGTGAGTGTTCTTTGACCGACCAAGAGTTGAAATACAATAGGCTGAATTCAAAGAGAGCTAGTCGGTCTAAGAACAAATTCCAACCGACTAGTTTCTCAACTATTCGGTCGATGGTTGTTCTTGGACCGACTAAGAGTAAACAATAGCTATCAGGGCATTACATTTGGTATCAGAGCCAATCTCATTTCTCAAACCTTCAACAACGGTGTCGTTGTTGATGATAATAGGCTTAGGTGAGGTTTGGAGACTAGTTAGCTCATCTTTAGTCTTAGTATATCTATTTACTAGTTTAGAATACTTAGACCAAATTTTCTCGTTAGCTAATCTAAGGTCATCCATCGTTACCTCATCGCCTTCATCCTCGCTTTCATCGGAGGAGGAGTCTTGATCATGTTCCTCTCTAGCCATGAAGCATTGTGTGCTTGCTCCACTTGTTCATCATCCGACTCTCCACTTGAGGAGTCATCCTCGGAGTCGGTGAATGTGCCGACAAGCCCTCTCTTGTACCCTTTCTTGTACTTTCTTGACTTGTCGTACTTTGGCGCCTTCCACTTCTCCTCTTGTATGTTTTGAGGACAATCTGCTTTGATGTGTCCTGGCTTATTGCATTTAAAACACAAAGGAGCAGAGGCGTTAGAAGAACTAAATTTAGATTTGTTCTTGAAGTTACCTTTCCAGAAGAATCGGTTGAACTTCTTTGCCATTAGGGCAATGGATTCTAAGTCCAACTCGTCTTCCGAGTCTTCATCATCGGTAGATGTAGATGGAGCGGCCTTGAACGCAATCGCCTTTTTCTTTGGCTTGTCTTGCTTCAAGTACGACTTCATCTTGTCTTGCATCTTCTTTATTTTACTGTCCTTGCGTACCTTATAAGACATCAAGGTACCCATTAGTTCTACGACAGTATACTTATTCATATCGTTACCTTCCTCGATGGCAAAGGTACGCTTTTCCCAACAAGAAGGAAGTCTGTCAATGATCTTTGAGACTTTCTCCTTTTGGGTGTAAGTCATTCCAAGAGCCCCCAACTCGTTGGTAATGTCAACGAAGTGAGCATAGTACTCCTTCATCTTCTCACCCTGTTGCATGTGAAATAATTCGTAATCTTTATCTACAACAGTGAGTTTGGAGTCTCTTACCCTACTCGTTCCTTCATGCAAGATGAGGAGTGAGTTCCAGATTTGATATGCACTCTTACATGTGCATATCTTGTTGAAGTCTTCAGGCTCCAATGCACATTACAAGGCATTCATTGCTTGGCATTGTTTACCTCCGCGGTGACCTTCGCGGTAGTCCACTTCGTGAAGTCTAGTTCGGTGGGCTCGACATACTCCGTCAATGTGGCTCTCCATAGTGAAGTGCTCCGGAGGAACGTTTCCATCCTGCATTTCCAGTACCCATAATTGGTACCATTGAAGAAGGGAGGCCTAGTTGAGGAGTGTCTTCCATCACCGAAGAAGCTCCTTCACAATTCCTGAAGGTGTTATAGTCTGAAGGTGGACGAACGGTCTTGTTGTCGTTGGAAGACATAGCTATGAACTTGGCTCTGATACCAAATGTAATGCCCTGATAGCTACTGTTTACTCTTAGTCGGTCCAAGAACAACCATCGACCGACTAGTTGAGAAACTAGTCGGTTGGAATTTGTTCTTAGACCGACTAGCTCTCTTTGAATTCAGCCTATTGTATTTCAACTCTTAGTCGGTCAAAGAACACTCCCCGACCGACTAGTTGTCAAACTAGTCGGTTGGCAAGTCTTCTTAGACCGACTAGTTCTCTATCTCCTGAACTTTCTATATTGGCTGTCAACCTCTTAGTCGGTCCAAGAAGAATCACCGACCGACTAGTTGAGAAACTAATCGGTCAATGATCCTTCTTAGACCGATTATACTGCTTCAGAAATAGATCGTTGGAGCATTAATTACACGATTTTTCCCTCTCTCTCCTCTCTATCCTATATAAACTTGGGATGCTTCTCATAGCATTCAAGGCTGATATTTTGAGACTTTGAGAATTAAAGAGAGAGCATTTAATTCCTATTTCCAAGCTCCCTCTCTTCACATGAATCTCTCCCTCACTCTTATTCCTCAAGAGAGATTCTCATTGATTGTGAGATACACAAGCTAGGAGCTTGAATCCAAGTCACCATCTTCTCCCTAGCCACCTATTGCTGGTCATCTTGGTGGAGCTAGGGTTTGGTGACTTCTTCTTCCTCAAAATCCTTCTTGCCCTAAAATCGTAAGTTTTACTCAAGGCATAGGATTTTGTTGGTAAGTGTTTATTATTTCATTTACTTTGATATTGCTAGTTTTATCTCTCGGTTGTGAGAGAAGTTTGTGATCCCGGTTTGTGGGAGTCACATTTTCATTTGTGTATGATTTGATCTTGTGAAGGTTTTCTACAAGAATTTCATAGTGCAAATTTGAGTTAGAGGATTCTAACTCAAGTAGCCGGAGGGGATCCGGGTGTTTGGGACGTAGGATCACCGGGAACAAGTCGGGGAGACTTGGGTGGATCCGAACCCGTTAAATCGTTTGTTTGCGCTTGTCTTTTATTGTTGTCTATTTTCATTTCCGCATTGTTGGTTGAGTTTGCAAGATAATTAGGAATTATACTCTTGATTATTTTAAAGTACTATTCACCCCCCTCTAGTACTTGTGCAGTATCTATCAGGGCATTACACTGGGACTGACTAATAGAGTCCAAAAATTTGAGAATTAGAAATTTTGAGTACTCTCCAAAGACCACTTGGACAACCCATCAAAACACTCTAATACGCACTAATTCTACCCCATAAATCCAGAAAACCACAAATACGACACGCAGTTCAAAAAACCGATCATAAACCCAACATAAATAAAGAATATCACATCAAATCCAATAAGAGCTTATGAAAATCATTATCATGCAAGATTATATAAAAATGAATCCTAAATCTCAGATTCACCCATAATCCACAATTCTCGACGTAACCGCACAAAGGTATCTTCCTTGAGTAGTTTCGTGAAAATGTCGGGTATTTGCTTCTGGGTTTCAACGTACACTAAAATGATGTCCTTTTTAGCTATATGATCATATAGGAAATGGTGACGGACATATATGTGTTTGGTACAGGAGTGGTATACCGGATTCTTAAAGAGACATATTGCACTTAGGTTGTCCATCATGATAGGGCAAGTATCATAGTTTATACCGAAGTCTTTAAGTGTGTGTCTCATCCAAAGAACCTGTGCACATGCAGCACCGGCGGCAATATATTCCGCCTCGGTGGTAGAAAGTGATACGGAATTCTGCTTCTTGGAAAACCAAGAGACAAGAGAATTTCTTATAAAATGGCAAGTGCCATTAGTACTTTTCCTATCGGATTTGCATCCAGCATAATCTGCATCACTATATGATATTAACTCATATGTGCTTGACTTTGGATATAATAATCCGTAGTCGAGTGTGTGACTTAAATAACGGAAAATACGTTTAACAGCTATTAAGTGTGATTCCTTAGGTTATGATTGATATCTAGC